>VMRM01000003.1:2770000-3085000 GCA_010277075.1 Poeciliopsis retropinna
CAGCGATTTTCAGGTGTGAGTGTAAACATTGAGTTTGGTGGGTGTGGCTAGCAGCAGCTTATTTGGATTTCAAGTGACCAGATGGTCGACAACAAAATAGTCAGTAGGATGAGCAGACTAAAATATCATTATCTAAGAATAACTTTGTGCAAAACAAATATAGTAAATGTTTTGTATTCCCCATAGACCTATTTTAACCTGTTCAAGGGGACATAATAAATCACCATTAAATTATAAAATAGTTTTTCAGACGCTCAAAAGTTTACTGAAACCTTCAAAATAGTAAATCTCAAAATCATTATTTTGCTTATAATATGATCTGTCCAGATTGGATGAGAAACTGTTTAAATTTCTGTGCACCTTGTTAAAAGTGCAAAGTTCTGTTGAAAGCTCATCTCCACCTAAAGTGAGCACCACGGTTCGTTCTGTCAGGTCAAACGGAAAAACTCCCCCCTTTGCTTCTCACCTATAAACATCTGGCTGTTGAGCTGCAGATGAATGAATCCATCAGCTGGAGCTTCTCGTATGGCAGCAGGCAGGTCGTCGACGCGCAGCGACGCCTCCTTCACGTTACGCTCAGCTCTCACGCTGTGCCACCGGCCGTCATTTAGCGGGAGGTCGGAGCGCACTTTGACCTCCAGAGGTCCGTTCCCCACATCAAAAGAGAAGACGACCTCTGTGGGAGCTGACGAAGAGGAAACAAAACCCATAAAATAAACATTTATGCTTATAATTATTATGCCTTTTGATGAGGAAAAAAATTAGCTGTATATTTGTTTTCCTTAAATTGTAATAAAGTAAACACAAACAAAAATCTGTAAAATCCTTTTTATAAAAATAAAGACACTTTGTGAAAGTTGGCTAATTTTATTTGTGCAAAACAATTTCTCTCACAATTTGATGCTGAGAAAAACAAGTAAACGATCAAACAGCTCAGTGAATGAAATGTAATAATTTACTTTTTTTAAAAAACGATTCACAATAATTTGAAAATAGTTTTTGTTCTTCTTGGACTCAAAGCTGTAAAATGAGAGAATGATGTGCATGAAGTAGAAATACTTTGAATGTTTCCATCATACAAACATAACAGAGAAAATAATATAAAGTACAATTAAATTATGAGAAAATAAAAGTACAAAAATAAAGTTGGAATATGACTTTATTCTGATATTATTTTGACTTTATTCTCATATTATTATAAAAATAAAGTCTAAATAATAAAAGGATAAAGTCACATTATGACCTGTTTCGAGTTGCCTTTGATTAATGCAAATTGAACGCTGATCAATATAATTGATGTACATTTGCTTGATGATTATAATAAATATATTTTTTACAAAAAGTTATGTTTATTTGCTTGTTTCATAACAAGCAATAAACTTGTTATGAAAACATAAAAGCGACTATTTTATGATTTTATGACAGAAAAAAAATCCTTTGAACTGCTTTGTTGTTGAAATGTGCTACGTAAATAAACATAACTCAGTTTACAATGGCTGCTGGAAAAGACAAGTGTTTTGTGGTTGACCTAACAGCAAGAAGCCACTTGCTGCATTCTGGTTGGTTGTCCAGGAGGCCCCATTTCTGCTTTTCACAAATGTAAGGTTGTATAATTGCACATCTGTTTGCAGTCATTTTCAAATGCATTTAAGTGACAGACTCCCTAAAACATCTCATCCTGAAAGGATCTTAAAATGAGCAGAAATAATAAAACTAAGAATGTAAGAATGATTTTGTGGAGAAAACTGTAAAGAACATGTTTTGTATGGACCGTAGACCTATCTTATACTCCCCATCACTTGGGGAAACAAAAGCAGAGAGTTAAAAACTGCCACTCTCCTGTTGCAGTTAAGAAACTATAGGCTACTGTAGAACTGAGATAAAAATGAAAATACGCACAAGCAAGCACTCTCAAGGAATCATAACTTCATTTGGAAACAGCTGTCTGGCTCCAGTCATGTTATGAGTAATAATGATTCAGAGACATCTTAACTCCAGCTGTCATGATAACAACGCAGTGCAACGAAAACCTGCGTGCTCTGAGTTAACAATGAGCTTTCTTCATGGAGCAGCAGCAGCGTTCGACTCAATCTGTCTATTTCTGCAAGCCAGATGCACTTTTGCTCACACGCCGAGTGAATTTCCAAGATTTAAGATCAACATAGAAGTTTATATACAACCTAACGCATCCAGTATGGGGTGAAACACTCATTTTGTTCTGGTACATATCAAAACCAGGTGTTTTTTTTTGTAAAATAATGATAAATGAATTATTTCCCAAGATAAAAAAATATTTTGTAAATAATATAATATAATATATATATATATATATATATATATATATATATATATATATATATATATATATATATATATGTATTACATATGTAATAAATATGTAATCGTGGGAGGGATTACATGTATTACATGTGTTACATATAATACATATTACATGTAATATGTTTCATATCTAACATAATATCTATTTTATTACACATAATGCAGAAATTTGATGTAATACAATATATTTGTTAGTTCTGTAGCTCCGTATTTTCATA
Organism: Poeciliopsis retropinna; assembly: GCA_010277075.1. Lineage (NCBI taxonomy): Eukaryota > Metazoa > Chordata > Actinopteri > Cyprinodontiformes > Poeciliidae > Poeciliopsis > Poeciliopsis retropinna. The sequence goes on from VMRM01000003.1 coordinate 2,772,559, forward strand.
TGAATATCATAACATAGTTTTATTTACAAATTTCTGATAATTATTGAGTTGGTAAGTAATATATTTCATTAAATTGAGAAAATGAGTAGTAGTAGAAATTAAAGTGTTCACTTCTTCCTGCTCCTTTTCCAACAGGAATGTTTTGTTAAACTACGTTGGTTTTGGTTATGTGTGAAACTTTTCTCTTGCTTGTTTTCTTTGTTTTTTTAAAAAAAAACCGAGTTAAATAAATAACTGAATGAATGAAAATGGAATCCGGCGATCAGCAGAAATCAGATTTAAAACACAGCCTTACATATATCTGATTATGGGGAACAGAAAAGAGTTTTTTTTTGCTGTGATTGGTATGAAATTACAGAATGGTCCCCGACTGTGGGGACTCCTGCGTCTTTTACGATCCAATACATCATCTACGAGCTCCGCAGAAAAGCTCCGCCATGAGTTTTTCCTGAGGCCAACAAAAAACCCACAAAGAGTCAAGAATGTGGAACAAAACAGCAAGAAAACGAGAGGCAAAAGCACAAATGTAGCAAAATCTGCTATGCACACTTTAAATATCCAATGGTTTATTGAACAGGGGAAGTGTGCAGCTAAATGCATCATGGGAGGGAGTTTCTGCATTTAAAGGATGTTTTGTCAGCAAAAATCTAACTATCCCCCGGAGTCAGAGCTCTTCAGTTTTATCTTTTGCAATTAGGGATCTTCGGTTTCAGCTAAATCAATTGAAACGTGACACGGAGGCCTCAGGCATGACATCATCAGCTGCTTCTTTTCCCTAAATGCTCCAATAAAGAGTTTAAAACAGGGCAAATTTTTTTTTTTTTGGTAGTTTGGGATGATGTTTGTGAACTCCAAGTTGTGGCATTTTAGAGTCCACAATATTCAAATCACAAGACATCAGAAATGTATGACTGTTTTTCAATGTGCACACACAGTACCAAAAGTGCTGCATCTACACTGCAAAAACAGAAAACATTACCAAATATTTGGTCTAGTTTTTACACTCTCAGATACAACTAACTTGCAAGTAATTTTTCATCAAGATATAGGAACTTGTATTATATGGAGGTAAATTGGAGCCATAAAATTTGGTCAAAAGAAAAAAAAAATTGAAACTGAAAAAAACCCACTTGAATTTGAAAAGCAGGTTTGACTATTTTTTTCGGTTTCATTTATCTTTTCTTTCGAACAAAACTTATGGTTGCTATTTAGTTCCACAGTTTTATGTCAATAATTTGCCCCCCTGGCAGATAATTTTACTCATAACAGTGAAAAATGTCTTGTTTTAAGTGAAAAAAATCTATTCTCTGTTGTCTACACTGCAAAAATGCAAAACCTTACCAAGTTTCTAGTGCAAATATCGTAGTACACTTGAAATAAGACAAAACTAATTTACAAATAACTTTTCAGCAAGAAATAAACGCTTGTATTATATGGAGCTAAATTGGGTCCAAAAGAAAAAAACTTGAATTGCAAAAGTAGTTTTGAAATTTTTTTCTTTGTTCAGTTTTTTTTAAGTCTCAAAATAAATTCTTATGGTTTTTTCTTCTGAACAAAGTTTATAGTCTCAATTTAGCTCCATAGTTTTACCTCAACAATTTGTTTTTATTTATGAAAAATCCTAGTTCCAATGGCAAGAAGCTCATATATCTCACTAAAGAATCGGTCTTGTCTTATTTCAAGTGTACTAAGATATTTGAACTACAAACTAAACCAAAAATTCTTGGTAAGATTTTGTGTTTTTGCAGTGCAGAGCCTTCTGAATACTGAATATTGCACTGACACAGCACTGTCAGCATTATTTTATAAATGTTCACTGTTAACTCAAGAAAAAAGCAGCAAAAAGAAAGAAAACAACAAACTCTTATGTAACTGAGAACATTTTGCTGAGTCAACCCGGATGGCTCAAGTTCTTTTTCTTCAACTTGTGCATTGAACTTTAACTCAGAAGAAAGTAAGCAAGCAGAGAAGACCTTTCCTCCTCTGCAGTTCAATATTAAAACATCTGATTGTGAATCCTCTCAAGGGTCGAGCTCCAGAATAACTATCAGAGCTGCAGACTGTATTCAGATGGAAAACAACACAAACCCTTGTGCAGAACAAGACAGCAAAAACACTGAGATGCCACTTACAGCTGAGCTCTATTCGAATGAAGTCCTTGATGCCGAGGTTTTCAAGGAAAAGCCCAGAGGACGACGTCGTCTTAAACAGATAGGAGATGTCTGCGTTCAGCTCTCCATGAAAGGTGGGGAAGTGAAGGTATGACGTCTCCTTGTCAAAAAACGCAGCATTCCAGAAGTTTTCTGCAGGAAACCAACAGTTTTCTGTTTCCACCTAGAAAAACTGAGTCAAAACTTTCCTTTTTTTTTTTTTACATCCGTGTCGCATATATCACATTGGAATAAAGCTCATTAAAGAGAAAACTCATTATGAGGGCTGTGTAATGGAAACCATGTAGTAAACAAATGAACCAACTGTTCAGCTAATTAGGTGAGGAAAAAAGGCACAACAGCAGCTATGCTATCCCATTTATGTTGATTTATCTTTAGGCATTTATTTACTAACTCATTAAACTTAATGGAGAAATTATAAGCATTCATCACAAGTAAAATATATCACCTGATTTAATTTATTTTACATTTCCTATTGGTAGTTATTATTATGTAGCATAAGGGAGCCATATTTTAGCAGGCTGTCTGCTAATTAGCAAGTTTAATTTGCTGCAGTGAAATTTCACAACAAGCTAAATGGAAAGAAGAAGAACTGGATGATTTGGGTCAAAATGACCAGATTAAATTTATTTTTAAAAGAAAACAAAAAGAGAGAAGAGGAAGACAGGATAAAAATAACAAATGAGAAGCAAAAGAACAGAAAAAAGTGAAAATAAAAGAAGAAAATGAGAAAGAAAGAAGAATAAAAGAAGTATCAATACAGAAAGAGAAAAAAGGAAAGAAAAAAGGACAGGAAAAGAGAAGAGACTGAAAAGAGAAAGAAAAAAATAAAAGGGATATAAGAAAGAGGAAAGAAAGAAAAACAAAAGAGATAAAGGGAAAAATGGAACATGGAAAAAAGAAAAGAGAAAATAAAAAAGGAAGTAAAAAAGAGGGAAAAAAGAAAAGAAAAAATTAGGAGAAAGATAGAAATCCAAACAAAAAGAAAGATTAAAAGAGAGAAAAGACAGAAAAACACTTTTACTTGAGTTAAAATATGTTGAAGTTACTGAGTATCATGTTTGGGTCCCGCCTCTGCCCACGCCCCCGTCAGCTCTGAGGACACACCCCTGGACTTACTGTCTCCACGGCAACGGAGAGCCCCCACCCTGTAGGCAGCTTCTGAACCCGGACGGTGAACGTCTCCCAGCACCAGCGACCGGACCGGGAGGCTCTCCTTATGGGTGAGAAGGTCAGAGTCCTCAGTCCTGAGAAGGAAAACGAGAAATCAGAAGTACACTGCAAAAACAGAAAGTCTTAACAAGTAATATCAGAGTACTCTCGAATTAAGACAAAACTTACAAGTAACTTTTCAGCAACACATATGAAGTCGTTTTAAGTAAATAATTTCTTAATATTGATTTAAAAAGTCCTAGTGTCACTGTCACTATTGAACTGCAGAGGAAGAGAGTAAGTGCACTGAGTACAAGTTGAAGAAAGAAAACTTTAACCAGTTGGGCCAACTCAACAAAAAGGTCCTCAGTATTTAAGAGTTTGCTGTTTTCCTCCTTTTTCCTGCTCTTTTTTGTACAGTTAACCACTGTAATTATTAAAATAAGGAAGTCATTGCTGTGTCTGTGCAATATTCAATATTCAAAAGGCTCTACACTACAAAAACAGAAAATCTTACCAAGTGGTTTTTGTCTAATTTTGAGGGAAAATATCTCAGCACACTTGAAACAAGATCAAATTAACCGACAAGTAACTTTTCAGCAAAATATAGGAGTAAATAATTGCTTAATGTTGAAGAAAAACTAATACACTGCAAAAACACAAACATTTATTAAGTGCTTTTGGTGCAAAACATCTTAGTACAGTTGAAATAAGACAAAACTAACTTACATGAAATTTATAGTAGCACGTTTTATGCCAATGAATCCTTAATATTGATGAAAAGTACTGTTTCCATTGCGAGATTATTTCATTTATAACAGTGGAAAAATCTCTTGTTAAAAGTGAAATAATCTGCAAATGGAGCTAGAATGTCTTTTTATTAAATATTAAAAAAGTGGAAGAAGCTTCTTTTAAGCTTCTTTCCACTTAAAAGAAGCTCATACATCGTCCTGAAAAGTTACTTGTGAGTTAATTTTGTCTTGTTTCAAAATCTGCACTGGAAACTAAAACAAATATATTTGGTAACACACAGAGTTTTTGCAGTGCAATAAGAAAAGGTACAAGTTTGCCCACAGAAAGTCAAACTAAGCTAAAAACGTGGAAGAAATTATGTCTGGAAAGAAAACACTCTGCTTCGACTAGTCATTTGTTCTCACAGGGTTAGTTGAGGATGTGCTGACTGAAAAAATAAAATTTAGCTGACACAACGGCTTATGCTGGACAGTGTTAGCTTAGTGATTCATTTGCACATCCAAGCCCACTGTTCTGTTGCTGAAAAACACAAGAATGAAATAATGTGGGATTTGATCTGATAAGATACTGGCAGCAACAAAGTGAAGCAGAATTTAACAACAGGAGATAACCTGGGATGAGATTATTGTTCCTGGAATAGAAGATTCCTCAAATCAGAAAGTAATTCATGAGTTTAAAAGATTCAGGAAGTCCTTTTATTATCAAAACTGTTTCTGTTTGGGCAGAAACTAAACAATGAAGTTGCAGAATTTTTCATCCAGTAGTGGGCAAACTTCCACTAATCTGCTGAGGCGCTAATAATGGAGCCATTTCTTCTGTTTAGCGATTGAGCTAACGTTAGCACACTTTATTTCTGCTAAATACATTTATACCGGTTAAAATCTAATGCGGTAATTATTTGGCTGTTTTGTAAACTTTAAGCTGATTAAGTTTTGATTAATATTTCTTCTGTTCTAGTAGACATTTATATTCATGCTTTTATTTTGAAGGGCACAAAGGCTTTTTATTCTTCTTTTTTCCCCCCCAATAACTTAAAACACCCCAATAATTTAAAACAAGAAACTGATTATATAAAACACAAACTATAGAGAACAATATCAAAACATAAATGCAATATCTAAATGTAGTTTATAACATTTAGATTATAAAGTCAAAAAATTTGAAATTTTGAAAATAAATTTGTGTTAATAGAAACAAAATAACCTTGAAAATGTTTTTTGATAAAAAGTTGTTTTTTCAATTGTGTCAAAATTGGTTTATTTCAACAATGGAAACACTTTTTTTTTTTTTTTTTACATCACAAGTCACATGATCAACAACTGGCTGTTACTACTAGAGGAAACCACAAAGAAGACGACAGGAAGTAGTTGGTATGATATGATGATATGTTATGTTTTTAATAATTTATCACATGAACAAACGTATTCACGTGTGATTTTAATTGCGTTTCTTATTTAAAGGAATCACTGCAAATGCAAAATTTGTTTTTTTTTTGTCATTGGCGCACATTTGTAATGGAAACGCAGCTACTGTAATGCTTTAGCGTTATCAGAAGTAATGTTTATAATTACTGAGTTGGAGTTGGCTAACTCTGCAGTTAGCGGTACCCTCCACTGGTTTTATGTTAAAAAACCTTACAGAGAAAATCTTAAAAGTCTAAACGCAGCTTTTAAGGAGCTGTATTTTTATGTGTACAAAACTTTGTCAATCTTCCGCTAATGGCAAAAAAAAAAAAAACCCACACAATTTTGCAGTTGCGATGTTTCCATTAAATAAAAAACACAACTAAAATCACATGTGAATAAGTTTGTTCACAAAATAAGTATTCAAAAGGCCTGCTCTGCAATCATCCCCTAACCACTTCCTGTTGTCTTCTTTGTCGTTTCTGCCAGTAGTAACATCTGGTTTTTGATCATGTGATGCAAAAAAGTATTTTCATAGCAGTTTTGTAAAGATAAACCAATTTTGATGACCAAAAAAACCACTTCATCCCAGCACAAAAATATTTTATCAAAAAAAAAAAAAAATCAGAATTTCTTTTTAAATTGGCATACTTCTATTAAGTAAATTTAATTTCAAAATGTCATAATGTTATTCTGCAGAATAATTCAGCGTACCACAGGTCATAGTCAGCATCACAGTTGCAGTAGACGCTTGAGTCAAGGCAGTTGTCCTGCAGACCACATGGGCACTGCCGGCTGCCGGGTAAAGCTCCACCCCAAAAGTTCTGGATCTGACCCAAAGCCGGGCCGCCGACCCACCAGCTGAAAGGAGTCCCATCTAAAACAAAAACAAAGCACACATCACTGGTTCAAGATATTAATCTTAAAAAATTGTAAAACATTATTTTTAAAATTTAATTAACAAATTACTTTTTTTTAAAAATAATTTTATATTATATTTTATATTATTATAATGAAAAAATTTTTGATAGGAAGAGGCAAAAGCACAATGTTTGAAACTGAAAAAAAAAAAAAAGTCAAAACTTATTTTTTCAGTTACAAAATAATTTTACAGCTTCAAATTTATTCTTTCCAGGTAAATTTTTTTCTTTTGAGCAAACTTTACGGCCCCTATGTAACTCCATATGGCTCCCCTGTAAGAATGAAACTGCGCTTTTGGTTTAAAGTAGTGACTAAAATGCATTGTTTCAACTTCTTGGCTGTCATAAAACATTGTAGACCAGGGGTGGGCAAACTTTTTGACTTGCGGGCCAGAATGGGTTCTAAAATTTGACAGAGGGGCCAGGTCAGGAGCATTTGGACATGCAATGTAATTTATTAAACCTGGGTATTGAAATGTATGAAAAACAGACACAATTGAAGGTGCAAATTTAAAGAAATCAACATTTAGTGGAAAAAGATCAATGAAATCACTTTCAACATTCAGAACATATTGCCAACACCACAGCTGTAGTCCCGTCAAACAGGGTTTATTAGAAATAAGAATAGGAGCTGCTATTATTATGGCTGCAGCCCCTAACAAGCTGGTTCACTCCCTGACATCTTAACTGCCAATCGAACGCTCAACCGCCTTGCCACTCCTCCCCCACAGGACAGACCTATCACGTGTGAGTGGGAGTCAGCAGAGTCAGACAGGGGAAGTACATAAGGCTACATGTAACAGTAATGAACACAATGTAACTTAATACACATAACCACGTGGACCCCAGCAGAACTAAAACACAGAATCTTTACAATATTATCACCCAACGAAAGAAAGGGGACTTTAAAATGAGAGTGACGTGCGGCATGTTAATTAAGCTACTGTATCGCTGCTGTGCGTAAATGCTGAAGTTGCTATTTTTTTCATAACACAGTAGAGAAACTCACATTTCAGTGGGAACAGTGTTGTTGTTCTCCCTTTTTTGCCAGTGCATCAAAGTCTGGAGTTAGTTTCGTTGTGGCAATTCTCAGAATAGATCTGAGGTGTTGGTCAGTTAACCGGGATCTGCGACGGGCTTTGTTGACGTTCATGACGCTGAAAGTCTGCTCACACATGTAGGTCGAGCCAAACAATGCCGGCATCTTCTGTGCCATCTTCTGTAGGTTTGGAAATGTGGCTTCGTTAAGTGAAGCATAAAAGTCATTCAGTTTAAGAGATCTGAACTTCTCTTTTGAGACGGAGTCAGACTGGAGATCGATCAGCTCCAATTGCAGCTCATGCGGTGCTGTTTCGGGGTCTTGTGGCAGAGGACAGGACACCAGCTGAAGTGACTTTTCAATTTTTTAAAAATCAGTGAACTAACGGCAGAATTCTCTGTGCATGTCGTCCAGTGATTTGCAGTATTTCTTTACGTTTCGGGTGGCCTTCTGCATGGCCATTGTGTGAAAATGAGCGAAAGATTTGTTTGACATTTGCCTGGAGAATAAAATCAGCTTGGATTTGAAGGCTCTCACATTTATGTACATGTCGTGCACAAACTGATCTTTCCCCTGCAGCTCATTCATGTGTGACAATATGTCCACAGCAAACGCAAAGTCACAAAGTCAGTCCTCATCGCTCAACTCAGGGATTCGTCGGATTTCCCCATTAGCTCCAAAAACGAACGAATCTCCTCTTTGAGCTCCCACACTCGTTGGCACACTTTCCCCAAACTTAACCAGCGGACACAAGAGTGGTAAAGTAAGTCCTGATGATCTGCATCGATTTCCTCAAGGAACGTAATAAACTGACGGTGATTAAGTCCCCTTGCTCGTATTAAGTTAAGTTTTACAACTGGATCCACAACATGATTAAGCTGCAATACAGACTTACACAGAGATTCTTGATGGATGATGCAGTGAAGAAAAATAACATCCTGGTCGGGGTTTTCTTCTTTCACTTTATCTTGGATTCTCTTCAGCAACCCAACGTTTTTTCCAGTTAAATTTGGTGATCCATCCGTGGTGACACTGGCAAGTTTACTCCAAGGCAGCTTCATTCTCTCGATGACAGCATACACCTGTTCATATAAGTCCTTTCCTCGCGTTTTCCCCTTCAGCGATTCCATGCTCAAAAGCTCCTCTGTTATCTCAAAACTGTAATTTATCCCTCTGATAAAAATTAAGAGCTGAGCAGTGTCTTTCATGTCGTTGCTTTCATCCAGTGCTAGTGAATATAAATTAAAGGACTCCGCCTTTTTGTTTAACTCGCTGACTATATCTTCTTCAATCAGTTCCACACGCCGAGTCACTGTCCTGCGTGACAAGCTGATTTTTTCAAACTTGCCTTTGCTTTCTGGACACAAGAGATCTGCTGTCTCTACCAGGCATTCTTTCAAAAACTCGCCTTCGGAGAAAGGCTTGCTAGCCTTTGCTAACTTGAATGCCAGCAAAAACCTTGCCTTGGTACTTGACTCTTGAATCGCAGTTTGTTGTTAAAAAAATTCTGCTGAGTCTGTAAATTAGCTGCCAACCTCTGAGCAGTAGCCGCCCGTTCTTGTGTTGACTGCTTGCTAGCGTAGTTAGCATGCTTTGTGGCAAAGTGATGGCTGATATTGTACTCTTTAAAAACTGCAACCATTTCTTGGCATATCAGACATACAGCCGTTGATCGGACATCAGTAAAAAAATATTTTGTTGTCCACTCCTTTTTAAACACTCGGCACTCAGCGTCCACTTTTCTTTTCTTTGGTCCGCTCATTTTTACCGAAGGGAGGAAATGGCAGCTGGAAAGTTACATTCTAACAAAGATCAATGTGTCTAGAGACTAGTGCGCCCTCTATCGGGGAAACGATGGTATTGCAAGGGAAAGGGAAATGAATGAGGTTTTTACACATCCATGGGTTTTTACTATAATTTGGACAAGTTCGGCGGGCCGGATTAAAAAGCCTAACGTATGTGGCCCGGGGGCCGTAGTGGACATAGTTTGCCCATGTCTGTTGTAGACTCTTAAACAGAGAAGACTAATAAACTTACATAAATTCCTTTGGAAGGTAGAAATGATGCACCTTTATTCTCCTAATGGATTCTGTTTTTAAGTTCACAGAATTGGAAATTAAAGCAAATGAGCTCAGAATACATCTCTTAGCAAGACATGAGTTAAGTCACACACACACACACACACACACACACATACATACTGATGCAATGCTTTTTAACAACTAAGAAGAAACAAAGAGATTTACAAGGACATTTTCTTGGCATCAATGTAGCCCCACTGCTGAGTGACAGTTTATTTAAAACGTCTCCAACATAAAATGTTCATTAATTCATGCTTTTTAATTCTCCCCTAATTAACAGATTTAGCAAATTAATCTGTCCATTATACATAAAATAATTACCCAAAGCAGCTTCTGATTTTCTCATCTGCCAACACATGCAAGTCTTTAAGATTTCTGGCATTATTGGACTGCCTGCACTTCAAAAACAAAAAGTATTTCTAGTGTAAATATCTTAGTACATATGAAATAAGACAGGATTAACTTACAGGTATCTTTTCAGAAGATACAGTGACTTGTTTTAAGTCGATAAATTTTGAATATTGTTAAAAAATTTCTAGTTTTCACTTATAAAAAGACAGTTTCCCGTGTTTTAAGTAAAAATATCTGCTAATTTAATTAATATACAAAATTTATTGACTTAAATCAAGCACCCATGTCTTGTTAAAATGTTACTTGTAAGATTTTATCTTATTTCCAGTGTGCTAAGATATTATGACTAAAAAATAAAAAGCAAAAAAGAAGTAAATTTTTCCTAAAATACTCAGGAATTTTCTTGAGAAACCTTGGAGATTTCTAAACTTGAAAAGCTGAAAATTTGCCAGAAAAAACTCAAATTTTAAGATTAATCTGAGAAACTTTCCGGAAAAAAAATTCTGAGTTTGAAAAAGTAATAAAAAGATACTTTAAAAAAATGCTCTGAGTTTCAAAAGATTATTCTCAGAATTTAATTTTTTCTCTCACAAATTCTTGACTTTTCAAACTCAGAAATGTTCCAAGTTTTTCCCACAGAATGTCTGAGATTATTCTCTAAATTTCTGAATTTCTTCTTGCAAATTTTCGGCTTTTCTAAATTTCAATTTTTTTCCAGAAAGTTTCTGAGATTATTCTGAAATGGAGGTTTTGGTGAAAATTTACTCCTTTTTTATTTTTTGTACCATGCGTAGAGGCCCCAATATTCTTCCGTAGATATCTGCATTATATTGTGTAGGATTTTGTGTTTTTGCAGTGCAGATGAACCCGGACAGGAAATAAGTGCCGTTTTCTCCCCATCAAGCCGATAAGAAGCATTTTGAGAGCAGAAAAAGTTAATCTCAATCTGTGCTCTTTAATTCCTTTCAACAGCCTTCAGCTGTGTATTTAAATCCTCGTTAAATAAAAGAATAAAATCTGATGATTTCCAAAACAATTAGGTGCTGTAAAGCGGCAGAGATAATGAGGAAGTGAAATTTAATTAATGTTTTAAATAGTAACTTAACGGACTAAATCAGCAGTTCACTCCACTCTGTCCTGGTTTCAGATATAGAAAAGCTTACTTTGCAAAGACGTTGCCTCCAGACATCTTTATTTTTTTTAACTTTTCCAGATCTTACCCAGGCTGTTGGAGAGGCGGGACTTCCTGCAGTGATAGGAAAGCTCCTGCTCGCAGTGCTCTGATTGGCTGATGACGGCGGAAAGCTGCTTCTCTTCAGACGGGTACAGGAAGTTGGCGAAGTGTTGGTTAGCATCAGCGGAGGCTTGGACTGGAGTCAGCTCTGTGTTATTATGCTGGATTATAATCCACGTCTGGTCCTCTGGAGGACACAAAACCACAATTACGCAGCTTATTAAACGTTTGTGTGAAATGAAATGAAATCTACATTTTTAATTGTTTTTTACCTGTCATGTTGCAGTAAACGAGCTGCGGTTTGATTGGTCCACTGCCATCCACGTCGATGTAAAAGAGACCCGATGTGTCGCCTTTGTGTTTGTAGACCTCACACGACTGTTCGTATTTTGCTATGGAGAAAACATGACAACTTTTTTTTTTTTCTAACCACAATTTACTTTTTTTCCCCCCTAAAAATTTTAACTTTTTCAGAATTATTACTTTTTTCTAAGAATTATATATTTTTTCCTCACAATTATTACTTTCTTCCCCAAATTCTGACTTTGTTTCCCCTCTCAAAATTCTGAGATTGAAGTCAAAATTTTAAAAATAATAAATTTTATAACCACTATCTATAAAACTATCACTTTCTTTCGGTATAAAATTAATAAAACTAACAAAAACTGCACATTTAAATTTTGGTTAAAACAAGTTTGTTCTTCATCCACTGTAGTTACTGAAATTTACACTGCAAAAACACAAAATCTTAGTATTTTTGGTCTAGTTTCTAGTGCAAATATCTCAATATCTTTTATAAGATAAAACTGACTTAGAAGTAGGTTTTGGCAAGATATAAAAGGTTGTTTTAAGTCAATAAATTCTTAATATTGATGAAATAGTTTCAGTTCCACTGGCAGATTATTTCACTGGATTATAAGTAAAATTATTTTCCAACGGAATTAATTGTGTTTCCTCAATATAAATAAATTATTTACTTAAAGCAAGCTGAAAAGTTATTTGTGAATTAGTTTTGACTTATTTCAAGTCAAGATATTTGGACTAGAAACTAAACCAAAAATACATTGGTGCGATTTTGTGTTTTTGCAGTGCAGTAAAAAATCCTAAAAGTCTTTTTTTCTAAATAAATGTAACTTATCTGACTCTAAAAATTAATTTTTCCTCCTGAAACTTCCTGAAAAATCAGTACAATGCCCATTCTGTGCCTATATTTAGTGCATTTTTTAGTTATAATTCAAATTTAAAAAATTACCGCCCAGTATTTTTTTCTCATGTTGTAATTTTATCGTTACATTTACAGTGTCTTTTTGAGTTTTATTTGTAACTTTGTGTAACTGCCTAGTCACTCTGCTGCTTACTCCTGAATTTCTCTGAAAAATGGACAATAAATAATATTTCTGCTTTATTCTTCACATCTTTTGTCTGTTTCAATGCTTTGCAGATACAGTAGGAACATTTACCCCACTGTACTTTGATCCGTCTGACTTCAACACTGTCAAAACTGCAATCCTGCAGATAAAAATATTAAATAAATATGATCGGTTTTGTTCTTTCAATGGGAAAAAAAGTATTTAAAGATATTTTTAGGACTTGAAAGTCTTTGGTACTTAAAAATATTAGGCGTGATGAAAAAAGAAGCAGCATTTAGGGGCTGGGAATTGACACAGTGCTTTTCGGAGCGCTTTGAAGACAGAAGAGGGAGAAAATTGTGGCTTTCATCTCCAGCAGGATGCCGTCCCTTTGTTCTCTCCTCCGCTATCCCCCAGTGGAAAGGTGACATTTCATTCCTGCATTATGTATCACCAGGGATGATGCTATTTTTGCTAAGAAGCAAAGTATGAAATTTAGAGCAAACTTATCTAAATGTCTCCAAAGACGTTTAGATAAGTTCAGGTAATGCATCACTACCGGTAAATACGAGTAGGTTTACAAATGCATTTGTAAACAAAACATATATTTAAAACTAAAGCAGAATAGAAACTCAATAAATTGATTTGTACTAATTATTTACAGTAGAAGAAATCTTTGAAAAGTTTTAGTTAAACCAGTATGTAATTTACAAAACATAACGAAGCTTCACCACTTTGTTTGGTCGATTCCCAAATGAACTGAGATAATTACAGGTTTTAAATAATGGACTAAGAAGAATTGCACAGGAAAATTGACTACTGAGGGACAGACTGTCTAATTAAAGTAATCTCAATAAAAACATGGCTGGGATAATAACAGTTTCTCTGTTCACAAGATTTGAAATATAAGAAACATTTATACGGAAGATGCTGACTGGAAAAATTCATTTTCTTTCTTTACATATGATAAAATTTAAAGTTTAGGTTTGAAAATAAGATACATCTCAAAGTATTTATTTTTAAACAAATACTTTAAATAAGGCAGAAAAAAGGTAAAATATTACTAATCTCTTAAATGTTAATTCAATCATTTTCATTTTTTATGTAAAAAAATTAATATGTTAAAAAAACACAAATAAAAACATAATAAAATAATCCTAAATTATAAATATAAAAATACAATTATATAAATTTAGATGATTTTCCAAAAACAAAAGTAAAAAAAAGAAACACATCCAGTTTTTTTTTCTAGAAAATTTCAGAAATTAATCTAAACATTTTTGGGTATTTTCTAGCAAATTGCCACATTTTTTTCTAGAGAATTTATGAGTGAACTGTACAAAAATGTAGACAACATTTGGAAATTTCCAAGTTTGAAAAGTTGAAAACCTGTAAGAAAAAACTGAAATTTTGATATTTCAAACACTTTCTAGAAAAAATAAGAACATTTCTGAACTCCAAAAGTCAAACATTTGCGAGTGTAAAACAAAATTTTGAGATTAATTTCAGAATTTCTCCAGAAACAATCAAAAATTTAATAATGAAAAGCTTCAAAGTTTTTTTGTAGTCTACAAAGATTTTGAGATTATTCTCACCATTTCTGAGTTTCTTTGAGAAAAAATTTTAAAACTCAGAAATTCATGAGGTTTTTCAAGAAAATTTCTGATTTCAATCTCAAAATTTCAGATTTTTGTGACAGAACTTTTCTTTTTTCCCCCCTCATCTAAAACGGCTCCAAAACGCCATTGTACGTGTTTTATTTTAAATATTTATTTTAAATGATTGCAGAAGAATCTCAGTATTAACATAAAACTGATTTCCTTTTTTACAGAATAAAGTATCTCAGCTATACACAGATTAGTAATCCTGTGTTAATCTGTTGGCCGACAATAATATTCACCGCTGTACTGTTCACATTATGTATTGATTTATATTTGATGTATTTTTTTTGGCATGTTTTATTGTTTTTATTGTTTAACTTTCATACTTTGTCTTTTAGTTTTTAGATTTGTTGTAGCATCAGTTTGGGACACGAATAAATCTGAATCTTAATTTTAATCTGCATTTCCCGCCGTTTCTCTCACAGCTGTGGCAGGTGGCTCCTCGGTAGCCGCTGTTGGAGCAGTTGCAGTGGAAGTTTGTCCAGGACTGAGAGCATCGTCCTCCGTGTTCGCAGTGACTCGGCGAACACCTGCAGGGAAGAAAACAGAGAAACGCACAAACGGCTCAGCTTAGTCTTCTTCAAAACTTCTTTCAACGTTTCTCAAGGAGCTTCACAGGTCTTCATAACATCTGTTCTGATGAAGAGGAGTCAAGCAGGAGCCGGAATAAAATACTGCAAAAAAAAAAAAAAAAATTAAATTTAACCAGCCTGAGGACCAGCTGAGTTGTTCTGAGATGTAACACTTTTCTGCCCACCTGCTCGACACAAAATCTCAATCATTGTGAAATAAATTTAATAAAAAATAGTAAGTTTTGCAGCCAGGATGGTCTGTTTTAAAATAGCCTGTTGATTTTCTAAAATGATTATTTTACTGCTATCTTTTTTCTTTTCTTATTCTGGAAAGTACGATGGTGAATTGGCGCCATTCTAGACAGAAAAATTGAAATTCAAAATTTTTTTTAAGACAAATAAAATTTAGCAATTTTTGAAAAGTTAAAAATTTACTAGAAAAACCATAAAACCTTTATTGAAAAGCAGGAAAAATTCTGAGTTTGAAAAGTTGCAAATTGCTAGAAAAAAAACACTCAGAAATTTCTGGTTTTTAAGTCAAATATTTGTCAGAAAAATCTCAGAAATTTTTAGATACATTTTGGAAATCTTCTAGAAAAAACTCAGAAATTTATGGGTTTCAAAATTAAAAAATGTCCAAGTTTTTTTCTGGAATATTTCTGAGATTATTCTCTAGATATCAGTTTCTTCCAACAAACGTTTGAATCTTCAAACGTAGAAATTTCCAAGTTTTTTCTGGAAAATTTCTGAGATTAACCTAAAAATTTCCGAGTTTTTTGGCAAAATGTTTTCCTTTAATTTTCATTCCATCTACAACAGCCAAAAATGCCACCCTAAGTGGATTCGGTCTGAATGGGGACCAAAGTTGCAACATTTGTTAAATTTCAGGTGCTTTGGTTCTCTTTCTCACTGCAGTGTCAAACAAATCAAACCCTTATAAATTCTGTTCCCCTCCTCACCTGTCGGGGCGCTGCAACAAGAACTACTGAAAGAAACTACACAAAAACCCCTGATGACGACACTGAGTGTAACTTTCTTCTTTACGAAACGTAAACAAAAATATAGACAACCACAAAAATGTCAGATTTTAATGGTTGGAGGATTTTTCTTTTGCCTTTAGCAAAAAGACGACAAGTTATGTTTCCCGCTAGCGCTAGCTTAGCACGTTTGTTTTGGTTGGATTTACCCAGAATGCATTTGAAAGGTTTAAAAGACCTGAGAATGGAAAGGAGTTTCACCTTCCAGAAGGACAATAAGACAAAACAAACAGGTAAAGCTAAAAGCAGACGGTATTAAAACATATTTATGTTTTTGACAGATATGAAGAATAACGGATAATTGGCTTCAGACCGAAAAACTCTGAACAATACCTAAAATTAATTCAGAAGAGCCCAAATTAAGGTTTTCACAAGTTTTATGACAGAAATGTCAAAAGTTGGAGGAAAATGAATATTTTTGCAAGGCACTGCATAGAGAGACACAAACACCAGACTCCAAACTTCTCAACTTTGTTTTGTTTCAGAATCTGAGCTGAGCATGCCACTGGCACTGCTGATTTATTCCCTGCAGAGCCGTTTCTGAACTGCTGCCATTACATCTAATTACGTGAGTCAAGTGGAAGGTAATATTTAAGTTTATTTAGGTGGGCTGTTGCAATTAATCATGCTTTAGCTTCATGGTAATGACCTAATTTGCATAAGGAGTCTGTGACATACAGTTAAACTTTTATTTCTTATGCATTTTTATGTTGTTTCATATCCAATCACTTATCCTGTAAAAGTTATTTACGTGTGATTTCAAATGTTTTGAAACTTGAAACACTGCAACTGCAAAATTGTGTTTTTTTTTACATCAACAGAATACCAACAAAGTCTTGCTCATACTTGTAAAAGATATGCAGCTGTGGAAAAGTGTTTTTTTGTTGTTGTTTGTTTTGCTTTTTTGAAACAAATGTAAATAATTGCTTTTAAATTTATCCAACCAAAGGGACCAAAATGGTGGAAAAGAAAAGCAGAACATGTGGGAGGGAATAGAAAAAGGTTCTGACGTTGAGGAGCGAAGGAGGAAACCGGGACTTTTAAGTGGAACAGAGCAAAAATAGTGCTGGCACGTTTTCCTGCACTGCAGTTTTATGACCTTGATCTCTGATCAGAATTACCAATTTTCTTTTTTTTATATGTCAAATTTACCAAGTATTTTTTTAAAAATACCTTCTACCTTTTATTTTCTTTTTAGAATCTGATAAAAGCGATCTCTGCGGTGAAATAGTGACGTAATCACAAACACACATTGCAGTTAGCAAAAAAAAAAAATAAAATAAAATAAAATGTTTTGGAAAAACAAACTTTTCTGTGTTTGTGAGAGAACAGATCAAACTTTGTAATTCATCTTTTTTCTGCACACTTGGCATTTTTAGCTGTGACCTTGCAGAGTTTGAAAAATGAATCACAAAGAAACAGAAACAAAGTCGGATTTTTATTTGAAGTCTTTACTTAAAGGATCAAAATTCAAGTGTTTTTTTCTTACAATTTAAAACAAATTAGAGATGGATGTTTTATTTTTCCTTAGCAATTCTTTTTTTTTACTTCAGTTTAAGGTAATACTATATATGCCCTTATAAAAATAAAAAGCTATTAAAAAATACGAGTTGTTTTTTGGCTGACATTTAATTAGCAGTGGCCGTACAAGTTGGCCTAATTTAGAACCTTAAAAACGTAAGGTTCTAACAATAACTTCATTTTAAAATGAAGTTACGGTGATAAGTCTGTTGCAATAAGCAATAAATCAATTAATTGCAAATTAAAACATTCACCATTTATAGTTTTTCTTATGTCTCTCTATTTCAGTGCTCTTGGAGACCCCCTGGTGGTGTGGAGGCCATTGGCGCAGAGGCTTAACTCGCATATTCTTCGGTAATGTGAGCTTCAAGGGCGACGCGTACAGTTTACCAAATAATTGTGTTTAGAAATAATAACAGATAAGTGGCTTCAGACCGAACAACTCAAAAGAAAAACTGAAGATACAGATGGAAAGAAAAGAAAGAAATATTCATATGAACGGAATAATTATTTCCTTATCTGGGCTTTTCATATCAGGTTATATATATATTAAGATAAATACAAGGTCAATTTCAAATTTTTTGTAAAATGGGTTAAAAGTTCCTCAGCGTGAAGAAGTCTGAGAAACTGATCTAGATTTACGCAAAATTTAGAAGATTAGAAACTAATTTCCATCAGTGTGTCCCGTCTTTAGGGTGATTAACTTTTTGCACGCGCCTCCATGATGCTGCAGTGTCATGGAGCATGACACTGAGCAGAAATAAAAACTTTCTGCTCAGGTTTGACTCTCTAATCTCTCCTGGATTACTGAGCTACCAGATCTCCAGTCTTCTCGGTTTCTATCAGCGCCTCCGGCTGAAACAGCGCAGCAGCTTTCCCGACATGTTCACCGACACTGGTGCATTCTGGGAAGACTTTAAGCGACGGCAGCCTGCTGAACAGAGAAACCAAGGCAGGAGGGGAGACGTGCCTTTCTGTTTGAGTTTCTGCTGCTCCTGTTCAGGGATTCATCGTCACGTTTCTCTTTTATTCACAAAGTGGTTCAGCTCAACATGCAGGCCATTAAAAGTGCAGCTGACTGACCGAAAGACTCCTAGAACACACTTTTCTCTGGACAAAGTTGTATGTGCTGAGTTAAAACTACATTTTCTTACTTCCTAACAGTGAAACTATTTCTGTTTTATATAAATTAGATTTTAGAAAACTGTTTCTATGTCCAGAATGCCTGAAGAATTTGAGAACCTTTAATTATTTGCTCCAATTTCAGAGGTTTACATACACTAACATTACTACGCCTCTAACCAAATCCACAGATTTTACTGATTTGTAATATTCTGATAATTTTTTTTATTATGTTCCAGTTAAATGGACGCAGATCTGTTGATTTATTTCCACTCAAACACACTATAACAGAGAACAGCGAAGTTTTCTGTGTCAATAGGAAACTTTTTCATCGGCGCAGAGAGCAATCACATGTGGAGCACCCCAAGGTTCAACCCTCAGACCCTTCTTATTCAGTAAATCACATGCTACCACTAGCTCAGATTACTTTTGAAATACTTTAAAAAATATTTTCAAATATTAATCTCAAAGTTTCTGAATTTTTTGGTGGACATTAACTCCTCTTTTCTTTCTATCTACAGTGGCGCTAACACGCCGTTGTAGATACACCCCTGATCATTGTTTTAACCATGCTAAACCCATAGGGGGCAGTGTATCCCAAAGCTAAATTCTCTGTCAGCCAATCAGATTGCTTCAAAACAACCACAGCTTCCTGCTAGGGATCAAATAGGGCACCAGGAAGTCCATTTGTTTGGACAAACATTTAGGTTGAACCATTTTAAATGCTATATTAAAATATAAAGTTAATAACAGACAATGTTGATTAGGAATCAGGTCAAAGCAAAACTGTGGTACATTGGCGCATTATTTCAACGTCGAACCAAAATTGCATTTTCCAGTGTCCACTTTGGTTGGAGTTTTTATATATATAATAATTTTTAATAATTTTAAAGAGTTTTAGAAAACGGAAAAAAATTCATTTGTTTTCCAAATTCCAGCATTAATATAAATTAGTAGGTTACCCATAACGGCGACTCTACTAAATTACTATGGAAAGGTTTGTAAACTTCTGAATGTGAAGAAACTAAAAACGGAGCAATAATTCTGGCAATTAATTTTCAGAAAGTTCATGTCAGAAACCGAACTCTCTGACATGAAGTCAAACGTTCAGTTGGACTTCATGTCAGAACACCAGAAAAAGACGCCACATGTCTTTAAATAAAGTAAATATCGGTTCCAGCTCTACATGCAACTCAGGTCATAAGTATTGGGTGTCAGTCTTTGTTCTTATAACCTGCATGTTGCCATATTATTGTCTGAATCAGAGACATGACAGTGAATCTCTGAAGAAATACAAAAAAAACAGGAGAAAACCTGAAGTTGCTCAAAGGACAACGCCTCTTGGAAAGCCTGAGAGAATCACCGAGATCTGAATTTCCAGCTTTTTTGTCATTTTTATCCATTAAGCTTTAAGGCAACCATTCAAAAACTCTGAAGCTGTGTTGGTTGCCATAGCAACTCAGAAAACCAAAAACACTCCTGCTTTGTTCTGTATGTCAACATGTTTGTCTGAAACCCCTTTTCAATGTGTCAAACTAAAGTGATGCTTAAGGGCTTTTCTAGTTGTGAATATGTGAGGAAAAAGCAAAACAGCTTCATGTTATTGTTTCCACATCATTAAATTGTTTCCAAGTCAAATGGAGAGGAAAAAAGTTAAGGTTTTTAAATTTCAATTCTTCCCCAAAAGAGGAATGCAAGTTAATTGTTCTACTAATTCCCGAATTTAGCAGCACATTCTTTAAGATGATTTACCTCCAACGATTGGGAATTGTATTGGTGCACTGCAAAAACACAAAACCTTACCAAGAAATTTGGCGCAAATATTTTAGTGTATTTGAAATAAGACAAATTAAAAATAATTGTGAGTTTCAAAATAATTTTTCAGTTTCAAAATGTTTTGTTTTGGAAAAGCTTTATGGCACCAAATTAACTCCATAGAGGTCAACAATTCCGTAATATTGATGAAAAATACTAGTTCCACTGGCAACAAGCACCTATTTTTTGCTGAAAAGTTGTATTTTATGTTGTATCTAGATAAGTTGTATCTTATTCTAGGTGTAACAAGATATCTGTACCAGAAATGAAACAAAATAATTGGTAAAACTTTGTGTTTTTGCAGTGTAGTATTTTTTAAAATCAGCATAAAGAAATTATAGACCTAAAACAAGTTCTTACATTTTGCTGAAATGTTATCTGTAAGTTAGTTTTGTCGTATTTAAAGTACAATAAAATATACTTGGTAAAATTTTGCATTTTTGCAGTGCAGTCCTTTAAAAATTAAGTTTATCCAAGTTAAGTTTAAGTTATCACGTTAAATAAACGTAAATAAAAACAAGTTTAACCAACTTAATCTGATGACAAATTTTTTAAAGTTGGAGCTCCATTCTCTTTTTTAAGTGCACAATAAGATATTTATACTAGTAACTAAACAAAAAAATACTTGGTAATATTTTGTGTTTTTGCAGTGTGTTCATCTGGAATCAGCACAGGAAAAACTGTTCAAACTTTAGCTTTACAAACCTGTCAATGATGCCACACACATCAATCTTCAGGTCGCTGTAGTTTCCCAGCCGTCTGTCTTGCACTTTTATCAAGTCGACCGTTTGGCCGTCCAACTTCAAGAGACGCACGCATCCCTGAAACCCCTGAATCGGGTTTCTGCAGCTCAACCCGCCACTCTGAGCAGGACAGCCTGAAGGCACAAACACAAATGAGCTGGACGGAAAGAGATACATGTGAGCAGGAAAAAACGTCATAAGATAGTGATGATTTGTAGGGTTTATTAAGGTCAAGAGGTCAAACTAACTTTGTAGTTTCGGATTGAAAAAAATGAATATTTCTGATATGAACTTTTGTGTAGTCAAAAAGGTAAATATTGAGCCTTTAGCTCATGGAAACACCAATTTCGAACAAAACTGTTTTTTGATAAAAAGTTCTGAAACTAGGATGAGGTGTTTTTTTGGGAGTTTTTTTTGGCTGTATCAACATTGGTTTATTTCACAAAACTGCAAAAAAACACTTTTTCAACAACCTGATGTTACCAGTGGCGCAAACCACGACAAAGAACACGACAGGAAGTAGGACAAGGTTTTTAATGAATTCTCATATGGACACACTTATTCACGTGGGATTTTGATTGCATTAATTGGAAACACAGCAATTGCAAAATCACGTGTGAATAAGTTTATTCATAAGTCATTAAAGAAACACGCTGCACCACCATCCTCCTATGACTTCCTGTCGTCTTCTTTGTTGTTTCCTCCAGTAGTAACATCCAGTTGTTGATCATGTGACTTGAGTGATGTGAAAAAAAAAAGTCCATTGCAGTTTTGCAAAACAAACCAATTTCAAAATGGCTAAAAAAAACAACAACCTTATCCTTGGGTAAAAATGTTTTCACAAAAACTTCAATTTTTTTGAAACTTTCCATAAAGCAAATTTATTTTCGTAATTTCATTGTGGATATTATGGTTAATAGAAATGCAGCTATTTTCTGAATTGCAGAACTATACTCATATCGTTGAGAAAGATCAGGGTTTTTTTCTACTTTGACAAATAAAAGTGTCACGTAAAACCAAAATAAGACACATTGACCATAACGTTGAAAAGTGCAAAGCAAAGTAAAATCCCCAGAAAGCAACATCTTAAGGTGAAAACTAAACTGTTAAGTCTTTGTTGCAGTGTGATTTTTGATCATAAATTGTATATTTTGTGTTCATGAACAAGTTTAGACTTTATCCTGCTGTCTGAAAATCCATGTAATAACCATGTCAAGGATCTGCAGAGATAGCTGGTACAAAAACTGACATGTCAGCAACTCTGGAATCTCCTTCCAACTTTAAAATCACCAAAATGTTACTTCAGCCTATTTGTAATGGATCTCTTGCTTTTTGAGGATCGTTTGTTGTCTGTTGAGGATCCTCTACAAAAAAGTGTAAAATGAAACCAATATTTTTCTCTCTATGTTGTTTTTAATTCAAATTATGCAATAACTGTCTTATTGCATTAGCTGGTTTCCCTCAAACACCTTGCCTATTATCTCTGCCGGTGGGATGTGGTTTTTCGTTAGAGTCCTCTCTGCCTCCAGGCACAAGAAGAGTCTTATCCTGGGAAAAAAAAAAGCTACTTGTATTATCCTTCAGAGATTTACGCTTTAGGTTAATCCTGGATGATGACACAGAGTAGCCAAATACAGCGACTTCGCTGCAGGCCCTGCACTGCTCCAGTTAAAGACAGGCTGTCAGGAACACAGTTCAGCTCGTGAAAACAGAAGAAGAGGTGAATAAGATGACACTGCTCTGTGTCACTTTCAATTTTAGAAACATAGAAGAAGAAAAAAAAGAAAAATGGCTAATTTCAAAAGGGACACGTTCCATTGAGTTAGGTGGAAAATAAATACCTCATCATTTATGATTTATTAGTTAACATACAGCATATTTACCAGCTGTTAATAATTGCAACTCCTCCCAGGTTAATCAATAACTGTGTAACACTTAAAGTACATTATTATCCATTTGGCTGCCTATCAAATAAATATTGATAAACTGTAACCTAGAGTCTCATACTCCCCTTCGAAACCAATCATTCATAAAGGTGTGTAAAACATTAATTTAATGTTCAGTAATCATTAATTCAGCGGAAAGAATGAAGTGCAATGTTATTGTTTACATCAGGAAATTTGGCAGATAGGCACTACGCTGGAGAGCAAAAAGCTGATTCTTTTACATGCTATCTGTAGCCGTGTTGCCGCGGTAGAACCACTCTGTTAACTAAATGAAACCCAGAGATGTAGGTATTATTAATTTTGTGCTTCACTCCTCAGAAAAGTAAAAATAACGCAGAAAATTTTTTAAAGAATAACTGAAAAACACTTTTTCCCCTCACTCACTGTGTCGGCTATGCTACACACAGACCTGTTGCTATAGTAACTGACAACAACGCCTTGATAAATAGGCACTAGAGTGCACTAGAGTGCCTATTTATCAAGAAAGCACTCAAACGTTTCCCACACAAAGAACAGAACATTCAGTACGTTACAGTTTAATGTTTTCAGCTTCAGTTTTGCGATTATTAATAAGTGATAGCTGTGGAAGATTAGCTAACGCTGCTAATAGCTAAGCTAACACAGCAGTGGTGGATTAGCTCATTTAAAAATCTGGTCTACTCATGATCTGTCAGAGTTGATGTACGGGTCGCCTTTTGTTTTATTTTGTAACTGAAACGAAACACACCAAATTCCACACCACATCTACATGTTAAGGTTGTCATAGTCAAGCTAGCATAACTAGTAAAACCCTGCAAAACACTGACTTGTTATTTAGTGTGCAACATTTTGCTCAGCAATTTTCTCATAAGGGGATATGTGCAGTGACTTAACGTGCTACAAAAACGCCCTAACTAAAGGGAATAGTAAATGGAAAATGGTCTAACGCAATAATTGCGTCACAAGAAAAAGCAGCACAATAACATCTGTAGATTTTCATGCTTCATGTCGCCGCTGTGCAAAAACGTCTTTCTGATAGAGTTTATCTCAGTTTTGGCTCTGCTATCAACATCTTCCGTTAATCTGCATCAAAACAGATAAAACATTTTTTCTGTATGAGGTTTTAATTTTGACTTTTGTTCCCTCCGTGAACCAAAGTAGGAGAAGTTGTTAATTTAATGAGAAGGAATAAAGAAAGTATGTTGGAGTGTGATGCATTAAACTATTAGCAAATAGAGAAAAAGAAATTGCGAAAAGCCTGACTCACTCCAACCTATAAAAGATAATTGTATCTGCAGTACAGGCTTAAATTTTAACTACAGTCAGCAGTTTTACTATCTTTCACACTGAAATACTTCTGTATAAAACATAAAATAGATGTTTTTTAGTCTCTTCCAGTCTGTAAAATGCATTAAATACCAAACATTAATCAGATCTGTGATGTTTTTGCTCTGACCGCCAAAGAAGAGCTGACTGTCTGCCGCGGGAAGAAGAGGGATGCTGGTGTGAGCCGTGGCTCCTTCATCTCTGTCCACCGTGATGCTCAGACGGTTTTCCATCGAGTTCAGCTCCACAGAATGCCACTGGCCGTCATTCAGACCCGCCCCTGAACGTACACACACACACACAGAAACAAGTCACACTTCTGCACCAGATCTTCATCCATTACAGTTACATCCCTGTTTAATTTAGCTTTTTACTCAATAAGCTGTAACCTATTTTCACTTGGCTGTTTGGTTATAAGCATTACTGAATTCTCACTTATTAAGTTCCTGCTCACATTTTTCGGTTGTTAACTTGTCCTACTAACTTCAGCTGATTGTGCTAATTCATACATCAAAAGGCTCTGCTTTTTCTGAACATTATTGCTATGTTTTTTGCTAAACTTGACTATTTTACTTTTTGAAATATTTGTGCTTTTGTGCAAATTGCAGCCCCATTGAAACACATTGAAATTCTGCTAAAACCTTCTGCTTTTTGACAAACAAAATGATGCTGTTTATACATATTTAACTGTACAGGAATAATAACAACAATAACAAAAACTTCATAACTTCATTATTTGTTGATTCTGCTACTAATTTATTTAGGATTTAGCACAAAACTTCGTTGATATGACGCTAATGTTGAAAAAACCCCAACAATTTTACAATTGCAGTGTTTCCATTAAATAAGAAACAAAATTAAAATCACACATAATTAAGTTTGATCACACAATAAATAGTTAAAAAACATTGTTGTCCTACTACTTTCTGTCTGGTTCTTTGTCATTTCCACCAGTAGTAACATCTGGATGCACTATTTCCGCTGCACTATTTTTGATGCAGCGGAAAAGCCTCTTATCGAAAAACCAGTTATTTTTCTAAATTATTGTGTTACCATGAAGCAAATTTATTTTAGTATTTCCAATTTGTGCAATTTTGAGATCAGTAGCTGTGTTTCCATCGCAACTGTGCACAAAACTTTTTTGATGTACCTCTAATGTTGAAAACATAAAATTTCATAACTGTGGTGTTTCCATTAAATAAGAAGCATAATTAAAATCACATGCGAATAAGCTTGTCCACACAATGAGTCACTGAAAAACACAATGCACCGTCATCGTCCTATTTCTTCCTGGTGTCGTCGTTGTTGTTTCTGGCAGTAGTAACATCCTGTTGTGTTTACATTGGAGTTTTGCAAAATCACACATTTTGATTCAGTCTAAGAGCAAAAGTTTTTATCAAAAAACATTAATTTCTCCAAAAATGGTGTGTTTTTATCAAGTGAGTTTATTTTCGTAATTCCAATTTGTGCAACATTTTGGTAATTGGAAATAAACTACCATGGAAATTCCCTCAGTTTGTTTGTTGTTAGCCTGACATTGAAGCCAAATGAAGCTGACAGGATCCTGACTTACCAGTGCTGAGCTCCAGGAGAGTATTTCCCTCTTTACTGATCTGAAGGCGAAGCCTGGCTTCACTGACATACAGGAAGATTGAGCCGTCCTGCTGCTGGAGGTCAAAGGTCAGCAGCAGCCCTGCCTTGTTCCACGTCCTGAACTGTAGCGCTATGGAAACGACCCCTGACAGCCATGATGTCAGCACAGGCAGCTGGAGGAAGCTGTGAGAGTCGGTGAACGTCACGGCGACAAAAACCGGCTCGCTACAAGAAAAGGTCAGGTTGCCCTGCAGAAAGAAGAGACGGGGAAACGACTGTGAAGCAGATGACGAACATAAATATTCATCAGTGTAATCAGTCTGACTGCATGTCACAGAGGTCTCATCTCGGAGAAATGACACCTGTACCGCCATATTGATATTAGCGTCAATTAAAAACATGAAGGTTATGCACAAATCTCGGGAAACATTCTGTCCCAAATCTCCATAAACTATTACAGAAACCAGAGAGTCATGCTGAGGCGCTTTAAAATGCTTTAAAAATAAATTTCATAGTTTATATCATATCTAGAATAAGTCATAAACTTCTGCCTGTTTTGTTTCCTTCCTTGCTGCTTCCTTTGCTTTGGGCTTCGACGATAATGAAGGAGAATATGATGACATTAAAGACGCTGATGATGATGGTGAGTATAAATAAAAAAAACTAAATAACAATCATGATGAAGATAATGTTCATGGCTCTGACCGTTAGCATAAAAATGAAAGATGGCACCAGCTACGGTTAAGGTAGTCCAGTTTTAGATCGTGATTCCATGTGAACAAAATACAACAGTTCACACCAAACCAGGGGTGTCCAAGCTGTGGCCCATGGGCCATTTCTGGCCCTTGAACTCATTTTTTGTGGCCCCCAACTGCAGCTAAAGAATGTTTATTGAACTTTTTATTTCTAATCAGGGTAAAATTACTACCAACATCATTTTATTACAATGAAAAGAATTACATCTTTTTAGACTTTTGTAAAAAGTAGAACCACTTTCCATAATTTTTTTTATGAAATGTGAAATTTGATCTAATTTATTAAACTCAGCAAACAATAACAAGGGTTTTGAAATCCTGCTCTCATAACAGAATAAATTTGTTCAACGATTTGAAAACAAAATGCCTTTTTTTAAATAAAACAAAATAGTTTTAAACGTTTGGATTTACAACGAATAATGTAAAATAATAAACTACTTTGATTGACTTTAGGTGTTTATTTATTTTTTTATTGCACTAAACATAGTGGGGATTTGTAATTTAAGTACAGATAAATAGTCCATAATATAATTTTCCATAATATAAGTCCATAATATAATTTTCTGAGCATTTTGATCCATAACCTAACATTACATAGCATAACATAACACGAGTCAAATAAGTTTCAGTTTACAGTTGGCTTAGCCTGGAAGATAATATAAAAGTGTAACAAACATTTTCACCCCTAAATGTTTTCAATGGATCTGGTTGCTTTAAGGATTCAAATGTTCTTAATTATTACATTATTTAATTGGCAAAAATTTGCAATTTCATAACGTTTGACGGAAATCTAAAAATAAAACACTGCATTTGTGTTTATTCCAATGAGAGTTAGGCCATTCCTAAATAGGAAATCGTAATAAAGTATTATCATGGAAGTGTGGCCGACTGAACAATGTACCGGTAAACAGAAGATTAAACCGATGTTAAAACCAACAGAGTAACTTACCAGTGCAGTGACCTGTGGGCTGTTCTGTCTGGCCAGTTTGATCAAATTAAGGTTGTTGAATAAAAGGTTTTCCAGGCATCCGTGGAAGTTTCTGTTGGGCAGGATTGGAGTTTGGAGTCCGTGGCTCTGGACAGCTGCCACACTAAGCTGAAAAAAAACATTTAAAAAAAACTTACAAAATGTTACTCGGTTTTATAAAGTTTCTAAAAATTCAATCTTTGAACATTATTTGCTGCTTTAAATTTCATACAGACTATATTGAAGTCCAGCATTAGAAAAATATTATTCAAATAAATAAATTTCCCATCAGTTCAGGTGGATTTTATCTGATGTATTTTCATCAGATGGACATTTTTGGTTTGGCTTAGTTCCAACAAAGAAAATATTTTACTGAAAGAAATGTAATGCTATTATACACATTAAAGGTTTAAACCCAGTAATAATAATAGGTCTTAAACTATTTTTTTCCTATTTTTTGTTGCCTGTCACAATAACAAATTTCCCTGGATGATAAATGGTCCCAGAAATTATTGCATTTTCAGACCATTTTCATTTCACTACTACAATAATAATGGCACATTAATGCAAGTAAAAAAGAAACAACTTTAATTTCTAAAGAATATTTTACAGTGGAACTAGAAAACATTTTAAATATCCAAAATAGTACACTAAAACTAAAATAGCTTTTCAAATATTAATGATTCGGGTTGGACAGGGAAAACAGGCAAAAGAGGCAGGTAATGCAAACTGACCAAATTATTCAAAATGGCTGCTCTTCAACAATACCAAAGAGGGAGAATATCTCTGACAATTGTTGTCCACATGAAAATGATCGATCTCTTTTTAATTTATCATGCAATTAATTGATTTATTGCTACAAAGTGTCAATTTTTTGCAAAATGAAATGCACTTTCAGGTGCAACAAACTCTTAGGTGGTTTTATGTGAGGCAGTAGTTGATTTTTGACTTACAATTATTCTCCTGCTTTATATGTGAATAACTGAGTAATAACAGAAACACACTTGACTTCAGTTACTCTCTGTTTGGATGTAATGAAATCCTTGCAGGTTCTGCTTGTCTAAAGCGTTGGCTGCGGACGCCGTCAGATGTTTGAGCGTATACAAAATGCATAATGTAGGTGACGGGCAGGGGCAAATCTGACTGGCTATCAAACATAATGAAAACTGTGTTCCTATACTTTAACACCATCTGTGATGCAACAGCTGCTGCTTTTTCTGCTTCGTCCTTAATATGAAACAATCACTGACCTCTATACTACGGCTTGATGTTTACCAGAAACATCATTCAAAAGATTTCTGTGACCCAAAGTCCAGTTTCAACACTTACTATAAATTATTCTCATTAATATTAATCAGCACTTACCATTTTTACTTATATTCATGTGCTGCTTGCATTAACATAATTAGGTACTTATATAAATGATGTGACTTTAAGTAAATGTCACTTTGCCTTATCTGATGTCATGTGAGTTTAATCTCCAACTATTTTTGTTACATGACTTTTATGATTTAATGTTGCAATATTAAAACACAAAGAAAATTAAGTAAATATACCATAAATGTTACTGAAATTATCCAGTAATGTTTCATCTCACATTACATTCTGCAGAAACTCTGTCTGCACTAATGAATTTTTATTCACTTTAACATTTCTAATGCTTTTTGAGATTATGTTTTTACATAGGTTATTATTAAGTCTAGTTACTATTAACATACAAATCCACCGATTATCCAAATCGTAAAATTTACAGAACATTTTATGATTTTGTTTAATACAAAATAGTTTAAACTGGGATTCGAAGATTATTTAAATCCAAATATGTTTTGAAACACATTTATACATTTACAAAACAAAAAGCTGAAAAAGGCTTGCATTAAATTATGGAATGATTAAAGCATGAATTTATGAGAATTTTCAATAAATTGATGCAAAAGAAAATATTTGAAGACTTTAATCGTAGATAACTTGAAATTGTCTTGTATCTTTTGGTTTTGGATTGTTTTTTTCCTGTTGTGTCTCTTGTTTACTGACTTCTATATAAGAAGTGGTAAGTTTATTTTATATATTTTAACCATTTATGAAGAGGTAATTCAGTTTAATTTGATGATTGACTGAATAAATAAAAAATCAATCAACTAATCCAACTAAGTTAATACATGTTTGATCACTTATTGAGAGTTAAAACTTCTGAAATGAGTTTAAAATTTTGAAAAATAACTTTTCTGTCATAATATAGCAGGAAATTGTACATTTTTCTCTTTTTGTATTCATTAATGGATTGAATTTACTATTATATTTCTACATGCACCCTTAAACCCTCACAAATATTCAGATTTAAATTGATTCTTTGTTGATTCCAAGTATTTAAAATAAGGGGTTTGATAATCTGAAAATAGTCCTAAGTTCTTCACATCTAAAGCAATATAAATTGGATTTCTTATATGCCAGGCTTCGTGGTAGAAACGACACACTTTATAGTAGATGTTAAGTGAAGACTCTCAACGGGACGATGTAAGTTTTATGGTGCTAAGAAACAAAGCAGCAAACACAAAGATTAACAGATCAAAGTGTATTAAAGAAGATTGTCGTGAAAGCTTTTATGTTTTGAACAAAGCTTTGTGACAACATAAACTAATAAAACTGCGTCGTACCGTGTGAATGTGCCAGTGGCTGAGCTCGGCTGGGACGTGAACCTGCTGCATGTTTTTATCCACCGTCAGGTTGAGGTGAGAGCCGAGCCGCTCCAGTTTCACGTGATGCCAGTGTTGGTCGTCCAGCAGACTCCCAAGAGAAACCAGAAGTTTGCCCCCAGAGCCCGAACTCACATCTGCAAAGTAAAAGTTGTCAAGTTAAATAGAAGACTGACTAATGAAGTACTGAATCTGCAATCTACAGTAAAAACTGTTTTTTAAAGTCCTTAAAATTCACATTTTACACATGTTTACACTTCCGTTTGGGTGTCTACTGCTACTTTTATTTCATTTAATTTTTTTCATTCACCAATTTGTTTGTGCATAAATTGGTGAATAAAATATAACAAAAAGCACAAGAGGTATTGAGCTACAAAATAAATAACTTCCTGAAAAGTTACTTATGAGTTAGAAGTAGAAAAGAGAGCAAGAGAAAGAAAGTAAGTAAACAAATAAATAAAACTATATGCCAGAACAAAGAATAAATAAATAAATAAAAATCCAGCTAGCCCAGCCCGTCACCTAGCAACCCAAGCAGAGTAACCAAAAGTTGAATAGTTTTAATTGTAATTTCAATAGAAATATTAAGAGTTTGTGTGATTTTATCAGGGAGGAAAATAAATCTTAACTGCATGTACTGTCTATATGGATACATACTGTTCCAGAAATAATACTGCTTTGTACTCAGCTCAACATTTCTTTCAATCTGAGTATAATATTTTTAATAACTGTCTAGTATTTTTTCTGTTTTTTGTTTTTTTTTTAAATTTGACAACCTTGTTAATTTTGTCCAACCGATTACCTTTCTGTTTTACATTTTATACCTTTCTACGCCACTTCACTGCAAAAACACCAAATCTTAACAAGTAATTTTGGTCCCATAAAACATATATTTTATTACACTTGAAATAAGACAAAACTTACAAATAATGTTTCAGTAAGAATTAAGAGCTTGTTTTAAAGAAACAATTCCTTAATACTGATGAAAAAGTTCTAGTTCCATTTCTCAGGCTATTTCATGAGGCCTTTTCCCATGTTTTAAATGGAATAATCTGCAACTGCTCAAGTACATTTTTTATCAACATTAAGCCATAACTCACTTAAAACAATCGCTTAGCTTGCTGAAAAGTTACTTATGAGTTAGTTTTGTTTTATTTCAAGTGTTAACATATTTTCACTAGAAACTAGACCAGAATTACTTGGTAAAATCTTCAGTTTTTGCAGTGAATTTGCTGTTTATATGCCTGAATCTTCCTATTGAGGGAAAATAACTGATAATCCTACTTTACTCTGTTCTCTATTGCAGAAAAGTACCATACAGGGCAAGTTTGACTCTGGGCTCCTCTTAAACGCTTTTGCAGCTGTTTACAAAGAAAATTCCTGGAGGCTCTCAATAAATCACCAAAGACAAAGTGTGATAGAACAGGCGATTGTGTCAGTAATAGCCACGGTCCATTGTCTTCTACTTTATTTGCTAAATAGCTCAGCTAAGGGAGAATCATTCCAGTATCACTGCCTGGATGCCCTGTGGGATGCTCCGGTTGTAGCTTTTGTTGCTTTGAGTTGAGAATAAAAGTGATTTTTGTTTCCGTTACGCATTAATATTCAGCGGTTTTATTTTTTTCAAAGCACAGCCAGGAACCGCAGCATGTCCTTAATGTTGGGAATGCAGAGAAGAAAGTCAATTACTTAAGAAGCGGCTGGACCCACGCGCTGCTCTGATCCCATCCTAATTTAGTCAGCAATACTTAACATCGTTTGTCAGTGGAGGAAAGCGCCGGAGCAGGACACAGTCGCTCGAAGTGCACTCACCGCTGCGCGTTACAGCTTCCCAGAGACAAATCACAATTGAACTTAATCATAGAGCAGCAGGCTGCATTAAAGTCAGCTGGCATTTTGATAAATGTGAGGGGGAAATAAGGTGATTTTAAAAACACAGACATAAATCTTAATGAGTGACTCAATTTACTGCAACTGCTCAGTCACCCAAAAGCTGTGAGGAAAGGTCTAACGACTATATTTATTTGTTTGTGTGCCTGTCTGCTAATTATAACTTGACATTTGTTGTGTTTTCAATGAGCCATTAATTTATGCAAATTTGTGTTATGGACCAAAATATATCTTCTCCTGCTGAGTTTTGTGTTGTAGTTTTATATGGCTCGGTTGCACAGTCAGCCGTTATTAACCATCTTTAGCTACATTTTCCTCAACTAGCTTGAGATCCACGTGACAGCTATAAGAAGGTCTACTGCCATTAAAAATGTGCATAAAACTTTGTTCATGCAATTACAATCACACATGAATAAGTTTGTTCGCGCGATGTAAAAAAAATTGCACCCCATCCCAAAGTGTTTTTCCATTGTAGTTTTACAAAATAAAGCGATTTTGATTCGGTCAAAAAGAACCCCACCTCATCCTAATGGAAAAAGGTTTTATTGAAAAATAAGTTTTTTCAAAATAGTTGGGTTTCCATTAAACATATCTATGTAATTACAATTTGTGCAATTTTAAGGTAAATGGAAATGCTTCCTTTCCATAACATATGTGCTCTAACCCTTGTAAATATTCCACTAATGTCAGCAAAACACAATTTCGCAATTTGTGTTTAATTTCCATCAAATAAGAAACATGATTAAAATCACATGTAAAAAAGTTTGTTCACATGGTAACTCATTAAATAATGCGCCATGCCATCATCCTCCAACCACTTCCTGTCGTCTTCTTCATGGTTTCCACCAGTAGTAACATCCTGTTGTTGATCATGTGACTCGTGTGAAAAAGGTGTTCCCATTACAGTTTAGATATGGACAAAAAAAACAAAAACAAAAACACATCGTCCAAGTGCACAAACTTCATCAAAAACAAGTTTTTCCAGAATGGTTGTGTTTCCATTAATTTAATTTATTTCCAAAATGTCGCTATGACACGGTCAATGGAAGCGCAGCTTGTGCTAAAGCAGAGCGACAGAGCAGCAGAGTCGAGTTGGGAATGTGAAAGACAAGCAAGAGGAGCCTCAGAGAATATCTCACGCTCTCCTATGGAGATAATACGCTTTAACCTCTGGGTATTATCTTCACTCCGTTAGTTTGATCTTCTCCTTTCTTCTTTAATCTTCTGTCATCTTTTCCTTTATGTCCCTCTCTCCTCTCCTCTGCCAACAGCTGACTGTGGAGGGGCCTGCTGTGGCTCAGAGTGAATGCTCGCAGCTATTGATCTAAATTACACAGTCTGCAAACTCCTGGGAGAGTCATGGTGGGAGGAAGTTTGGTGCAGCTGTGAGAAAGAGAAGATTTTCAAAGAGCATGCAATTTAAAAAGGGAAATCAGTGAATGCAGAACGACTACGGTAAAGTCAAAAAAGCACAACTGTATGAGTTGTCTGTGTGGTGATGAAGGAGGTTGTATGGCTGCTAAGCTGATTGCTAACCCCAAACTATGTTTGATTTTAAGAAAAGTCTTTTCATTTCTCCAAATGTTTACAAAAATCTGACAGGGTTTTTGTTTTCAGTAGATAAGTTTCCATTGACCGTATAACTGGAATTATAAAAATAAATCTGCTCAATGGAAAAATGTCAATTCTGAAAGAACTCAAAATCTACTTCTAGGAGTAAGTGGTTGTCTAGCTGTGTCAAAAGTAAAACAATTTTTTCACACCACGAGTCCCATGAACATTCAGAGCCACATAAAGACAGTTACAAAGTCGGCCTTTTGTCACCTGAAGAACATTTAAAGGACTCAATGACTAATGAGAGAAACTCATCCATGTGTTTATGTTTAGTTGCATTAATTACTGCAACAATGTCTTCACAGGTCTGATTTAAAAAACTAGCTGATCCAGAACGCTGCTGCTGGCGTTCTGACTAAAACCAGGAAGATGGAGAAGATAGAGAAGTCCTTGTTAACCTATTAAGAGCCTTATTGTAGAAACGACAACAGAATGAAGATCGTTGTGACCTTTTAGTTTGACTTGTATTTTTGCTGAACCCCTAACAACTTTATTTTTGTTATTGTACATTTTTCCTTGGATTGGAAAGCTGTGTTATTCCTTTTTTTATCTGTATGCCAGAGATGGTGGGGGTTTTTTTCCAGTTCCACTGAGAGAATAGACTTTAAGATACTTCTGTCAGTTTACAAATCACTAAAAGGTTTAGCAGCACAATACATTAAAAACCTGCTGTTGTCATGGCAACCTTTCCAGACCTCTCGGGTCTTTGGTTCTGGTTCTGCTCTGTATCTCCAGAACCAAAACCAAACATGGAGAAGCAGCATTCAGCTTCCATGCACCAACAACAAACTTCCAGAAAACTGCAAAACAGCCAAAACACTGAGTTCCTTTAAATCCAGACTACAACCCACTGGATTAGAATGAAACATAAGAAATGAAACATTGATCAACATCTTGTAATGTTTCAATTGTTGATTTTTGTGTTTTTATGATGTAAAGCAGTTTAAAATAAAATTTGATTGATTGATGGCAGTGAAATCTACCAACTTCCCAAAAACCAAACTGTGTGATATTTTGTTTGAGCTACGACAGAGTTATGAATAAACAAGCAGCATAGAGAGGTTACTGGCAAGACAGGAAGAAGCTCAATTCCCCCGAGTTTCTTCAAAATTGGATCAGCTCTAACTGAGATCAAATCTGACAAACAGCGTTCGGATAAAACTGCTTCCGACAGCTCGCCTCTTTTTATTTAAGGAACGAAACTCGCAGAAGGTATTAAATCCCATCTATGGATATGAGAACAGGGACGCTCTGCATAATTGCTGTTCAGTTTAGGCATTTAACTGACATTTGCTCAGTTATGAACAATGAATGAATAATGACTGAACAGAGACGGAGCGTCTGCAGACGAGAACTTCCGGATTATTTGAATTCAAATATTCAAAATTTGATCCGTCCTTCATCACGTCTTCAACAAAAACCATGAATACTGATTACAGTTATCGCCCCAAAGGAAAAATCTCACAGTAGGTTGTTGTATTATTAGACATAACAGGCAAAATAACAGTCTGCATACGCTAAAACTTTATAGAACGATTGCTGCAAAGCAAAAAGTAATTATATCACACAGAAGTTAATTGGACATTTTGGTTACATGACTTAAAATCTAGCAGTGATAAATAAAAACATCTAATAATTAGGGCAGCGTATTAGGGTCATTGTAAAAAATAAATAAATTAAGAAAAACATTTTGCCTAAAAAACTGAAATTTTGAGATTAATCTTTTAAATTTTCTTTAAAAAAAAAGGAGTTTGGAAGGTTGAAACTTTGCTAGAGAAAAAAAGAATTTATTTTTATTTTTCAAAGATTTTCATGTTTTTTTCCCCCATAAGTTTCCATGTATTTTCTTGCAAATTTTCAACTCATAACTTTAAGAAAAATTTCAAACACTTTTTAAAAACTTTCCTTCCAAAATTTAAACTTTTCAAACTCAGATTTATAAATAATTCTAGAAAATTTCTGAGATTAAGCTGGAAATTTGTGATTTTTTTTCCCTCACAATTTTTCAACTTTTCACTGAGAAAATTCAAGAAAATTTCCTCCTCTTGTTTTTCATCCATCTATTATGGCCCTAATTCACAATAGCAGCCTAATTGATGCCAATGATGGT
This sequence comes from Poeciliopsis retropinna, assembly GCA_010277075.1. NCBI lineage: Eukaryota > Metazoa > Chordata > Actinopteri > Cyprinodontiformes > Poeciliidae > Poeciliopsis > Poeciliopsis retropinna. The sequence continues at coordinate 2,808,356 of VMRM01000003.1, forward strand.
TTTGTTTTGAACTCAAGTCAAAGTTCATGTTGGAAAAAATCTAACAGAATTCATGCCAAAGTCACTTTTATCAATATCCAATATGCAACACAAATAAAACAAAGGAAATTTTTCAGGACTGAAATGTTTAACAAATTGTCAGAAAACTACAAAGATGCTGAAACACTGACTTCCTTTAAATCAAGGACAAAACCCTAGTTTGATTAACAATAACTAGAATCAGTATAACAGATCTATATTTAATGATGATTTCGATGAACCTCTTCTAATGAGTTCTAAAAAACACCTGACAGGATGGGAAAAAGGAAACAGCCGCTACTGAATGATTTCAGTTGTATTATAAACAATAAAAGGCTGAGTGTAAATAAATAACCTGCTGAGGTTGGTACCTTGCTGGTGGTAGAGCAGCAGCCTTCCTCTCTCCAGCGCCAGGTTAAGGCTGTGGTCCCTCTGTCCCTTTGCGTGGAGCAGCGTTCCTGAATTCTCCAAGGTTTTAAACTTCAGAGAGATGCTCTCCCTCGCTGTCCAGCTCGTTCTGGCGCTCAGTCTGTAGACAAGGCTGCTTCTCCCATCAAAACGTGCCACCTCAGAGGCTGCGAAACAGAGCAAAGCAGCTTTAAAGGTATGATTCTTTACTATTTAAACCACATTAAATACACCAAATGATGTGGATGGTAGGACATGAATTCAAAAATACAAACACAGATGGTGCAACTTAAGTTGCAAAAGTTAATTTCAAACAATATTTTAATTGAAGAGTTCAATAAGGAAAAATAAATAAGAATTTGTGAGTGTTTTTGCTAAATGTTTTCAGGAGTCATGCACCAGTTGGTAGATATTTTCACTCTTACTCTTCTCCAGCCAAGCTCTTAAAACTTGTATGAGTCCTTCTGTGGACAGCTGACTTCAGCTTTTACCAAAGATTTCCAATAGAGCTCAGCAGCTTGATTTGTGCCAAATGCTTCCCTGGTTTAAGACCAAACAGCTTTTCCTTTGTTTCTGCTACACAAAAACATCCTGGTACTTTTTATGAGTCATCATTCATTTATTATCAGGAACAACAGCATCACCTCCACCATGTTTTAGAGAGAAACATTCAAAGTAAAGATGCATTTTTCACACAATTCAGGAGAAACAAGACATCTTGGCACTTAAACTCCAAGCTGCAGACCAATCTGTGGTCTGCAGCTAACGGTGCATCAATGCCTGTGGATTTGTGAGTGCAGTTGGAGTTGTAATATATCTGTAGCCCAATCAAACACTTCCCAGGTAGAATATGAGAACTTATAAATGTCACTCAGTAGCAAGCTGCTAAATTTGTATCTCTTTTACTAGAACATAAAAATAACATAAACAAACCCTCAATCATTCAGTTTTGATCTAAAACTGAATTTCTGCGCTGTTGTCTTTGTGCCACCGATTTCAATGTGCTGATGCAAGAGCATAAATCTAAGTAAGCAGACAATATCTAGTGATGTTAGGCGTCTATATCTAAAACTCGGTTGCTAAATACGCATCTGACACGCGCTCCACTTTGACATTGCAGCTCCCAGGTATGGAACACCAATAGAGGCAAAAATGTTGTACAATTTCATGTGTCTTTCACACACAAAGTATGTTAACATGCAAATGACTGCCTTCACAACTGAAAGTGTGTAAATCTAAGTTTCACATTATTTTTTGGATGAGAAAGAACCAATCACAACCACGAAGCCAAAATACTCCAGGAAGTGGCAGAAAAACCCAAACAAACTGTAGCATTTAAGAAAAACACAACATGATACTCTTGAATTTTGACACCATTTCCTCAGCGTGCCTTAGTTACTGTAACCACACTCACTGTATCGGCAGCCGTATATTTCCAGTCGGAGTCCGATCCGTCCGGTGGGGTTCCAGTCCAGTGGGATCAGGCGAAGGTAGCGGGCGATCACTGGCTGATCCAGTTTGTACTGGACCACAGAGTCCGCGTTGCTGTTACCTGGAAACGCCTGAAGAAACACAACTAGATGTTAGTTTTTTTATACACAACTTGGATGTTGTAGCAATTTTGGATTTTTCCATCAGCCTGTTGATATGTGCAATGGGCACCAGTTTATGTTTCGGCTGTTGGATGCTAACTAGCTAATCAGCCACCAGGCAACTCGGGCTGGGGGAAAATCTAATATCCCGATACATTTTTGCTATATTACGATACACAATATATATCACAATATTCTTAAATGAGCTCCAATGTTATTTTAAACTATAGATCCCTTGCAGTATGATGTCACCCACGCACATTAAGACTTTAAGCTCATATAAAAAGGGATTCAGTGTTTTCCTATGAACTGTCTACATTATGACTAGACGACAAGGTGAGAAATAAGTTTTAACTAAGAAAAAAAAATAGCGAGGGAGAGGGAAGTTGGTCAGTTATGCTTGCAACCACTTATTAACAACAGCAAAACAAACTGTTAAAACTGTTACCTGCAGAAAAGTTTACCAGGTAATGTTCTGTTAACGTCACCTGTTAACAGAACAGGTAATGTTCCTGACACACTTGAAAAGTAATCTCTGATCTGTCCGTTTGCGGAGCTGTTGTCAAACCGGTTGCCGTGGCAACTGGCAAAGAGTTTGAATGGGTTTTTTTTTTAGTTGTTCTTCATCTGTTTTGGGTGTTATTTTTCCACTTTGTTGTGGCAAACTGCAGCCTCTGCAATTTCTGAAAGTCATCAATAAAAACTGGACTATACAGCAGTAAAACCAACTGACCAAACGTGCTGGAGGTCTGCTTGGGTTGCTAGGTAATGGGAGGAACTCAGCTGGAGTTGCTAGGTGACGGGCAATCCTTGCTCATTCATGACATAACATTGCAGAGATTTTTTTAAACGGCTCATTTTCTACAAACCAAAAATCTTTAACTTTTTTCTTTTTATAATCAGTAGAAACCCAAATGGAAGTATGGAGATGTTCAAAATGTGAATTTTGCATTGATAACTTATCAATTTAAAGGGCTTAAACTACTATACCAATTCTATCGTTTGGTGTAGACATAAAGTCTCCCCAACGCTCAGCCTTGAGCCAACCATCTGCATTCTCCAACTTTGAGCTAACAGGCCATTGATCCCACCTGCTGATGACGCCTCTCCTTCTTTGTCCAGTGATCAATAGCCCTTGGATCCCATTCTGTGTCCGAACCGAGCCTCTGTTAAAAGACTAATAGCTTCCATTATCCCCCAATCAGCCGCCTTTGAAAATCCAGCAAGATTGCCTGTGTGACAGTTCCCCACAGAGCCTTATTTCAAGACGAATCCCCTAAAGACCAAACCGACTCTTACAAAAAGTTAACAGTTGGATTTTTGGATGCACGCATTTGAATGCATTCGCTTTGCTCCATCTACTGAACAGCTTGTGACTTTGTCAGTGTGTGTGTGTTTGTTAGCTGATGAGCCTTTGTGAGCGCGATTAGCTTCTCTGGAGCTGCATAATTGTGATCTCATTGCTTTGAAGGCTTGAGCCTGCTGGGCAGGCGAGCGTTAAGCTCAACAAATAGCTCAGTTTCCTGCTGAGGATGCGAGGAACACGCCATCCCGTTTACTCGCCCGAGGACCTTTACAAATATGAGCTGCTTCTGACAAGCTTTCAGTCAGGGGAGGAGAAACAGAGATGAAGGAAGGATGAAACTTTAAAAAAAAAGGATGGGAGGATGGAGGGATTAACAACAGAGCAACTGGGGGTGAAGAAGTTCTTAATAAAAATAAAATAACTTTGATGAAAAATTCTGCTGAATCAGGTGCAGCGACAAGTTTTAGAAAAAAACATTTATGCAGTGTTGCTTGTAGGCCTGAACAATATGGCTGAAAACCTAACACTTATCACAAAATATGGTTTAAAATTGATAATTATTGATTAGTTTTTTATTTTAAATATCCAAAATACTAGGTAACCAGAGAGTTAGTTGATTCCACCAACTTTGTTTAGCTGGTTGTGAAAGGTGTAGCGGCAACAGCCTTTCCTCTGCCGACATTCCCCAGAATGTTGCGCGTGAATATTCTGTCAGCATGTTTGACTGAGGGAAACATTTTAAACCCAAAACCATGACAGTATTTATATTATGTTTGGCTATGCAAAAATTAATTTGTAAAAATAATTTTGTCCTTCCATTTTGATTTCTACTGCTTCTAAAAACAGCCCAAACACTGACAAAAAAAAAAAAAAAAAAAAAGCAGATTTTTGTTAATACGTTGATGTATTTTGGTGTCTGGAAAATGTAACATTACAAATCAGCAGACACACATTACATAGGCACTGCATTGTTACCTAGCAACCCCAACCTGTCACCTAGCAACCCACGCTGAGTTCCAGTACATTTGGTCAACTGGTTTTATCACTGTTTAGTTGTTGACTTACCATCCAGAAACTACCTGCTGCATTCTTGTTGGTTGTGCAGGAGGCTCCACTTCTGCTTCTCAAAGATGTACGGTGGTATAATTGCACGTCTATCTGCAGCCAATTTCAAGTGCGTAAATGTTGAATTGGGGGGGCGTGGCCAGCAGGGATTTATTTACATTTAAAGTGACAAGACACCCTAAAACAACTCAAAAATACTCAAAATTTTACCAAGAATGATTTTGTGTAAAAATAAATGTAATGAACATGTTTTGTTTGAGCACAAACCTCTCCTAATGTTTAAGGAAGCCAAACAGATCACCTTTAATTTTGCCAGAAAGTTTATTGCTTACTATGATGCCAGCATTTTTTAATGCTATAACCATATGACTGAAAAAGGTTCAAATAACACATTTCTTAGTGATAAAGTCTCCAGTACTTCAGAAAAGTAAAACTCAGATGATTTGTTTTTTCTGAGTCAGGAGGAAGCTGTTACTGCAGCAGCTGTTTCTACAGTCAAACTCACCTTTTCTGTGACACTAAGCCACCCTGACTAATATGTGCAGATTTAAGCTCAATCTGGCAGCTGATGAGGAAGCACCGCCTCACGCTGAGTGTCAAGTCAACTCGTTTTAAGGCTGAAGAAGTCGTACTTTCATTTTTCAGGTGATGTGACCTGGGGAGGCAGACTTCAGACTCCTTTGCAAGTCTGAATTACGAGTCGCGCCACAGGCAGATAAGATGGGTGTTCCCTTTCTTCTCAAAAGGAAAGTAAAGGACGCCTGGAAGTTTCCCAAATAACAAATCAAATAGTAATCGAACTGCTGCCCATGTACGTACAGAAAGTTATCTTCTCTAACTCTTAAAGGTGACTTATTCTGCTTCCTTGAACAGGTAAAGGTGTACAAAATGTTTGTTAAATGCTTTGCACAAAATCCTACTAAATAAAGAGATTTTGAGTATTTTGACTTTAATTTCAGAATCCTGACTTTAATCTCTTAATCCTGACCTTAATCTCTTAATCCTGACTTTAATCTCAGAATCCTGACCTTAATCTCTTAATCCTGACTTTAATCTCAGAATCCTGACTTTAATCTCAGAATCCTGACTTTAATCTCTTAATCCTGGCTTTAATCTCTTAATCCTGACTTTAATTTCAGAATCCTGACTTTAATCTTCGATTTCTGACCGTGATCTCAGAATCATGACCTTAATCTCAGAATCTTGACTTTAATCTCAGAATCCTGACCTTAATCTCTTAATCCTGACTTTAATCTCAGAATCCTGACTTTAATCTCTTAATCCTGGCTTTAATCTCTTAATCCTGACTTTAATTTCAGAATCCTGACTTTAATCTTCGATTTCTGACCGTGATCTCAGAATCATGACCTTAATCTCAGAATCTTGACTTTAATCTCTTAATCCTGACTTTAATCTCAGAATCCTGACTTTAATCCCAGAATCCTGACTTTAATCTCAGAATCCTGACTTTAATCCCAGAATCCTGACTTTAATCTCTTAATCCTGGCTTTAATCTCTTAATCCTGACTTTAATCCCAGAATCCTGACTTTAATCTCAGAATCTTGACCCTTATGCATTCGTGAGTCGTTACAAACTTTACCCCCAGGCTGTCTTCCTGCCGGTGTTGCCTCCAGTTGTGTCCCGTGTCGCTGAACATCAGCAGGTAGGACGTCAGCCAATCAGAGCTGCCGTAGCGGCCCTGCGTGGCGACGGCGGTAATCTGGGTTCGTCTCTGCAGATCCACCTCCAACCACTGGTACTTATCTGACCACAGAGGAGTCCAGCCTCCAGCTCCTGCACAAGTTTCGCACAAAAACAACAATTCAGTTCAGATTCTTTCATCCGGTTTCAGTCATGAAGTAAAGATATTTATCGAGTTTGGATTCAATGACTTTAAAATCTGCAGCGCCCACCGTGTTGAGATTGTGCTGCGCTCGTTTTCAGCTCAGTATTCTTATTCCGGGAAGCCACCCAAGCTGTTTACAAAGCTCCACATTTTATCCACCAGGACTGAGCACAATGTGATTCAGAATAACTGGAAATCGTGTCTATTCACATTTCCACGCCGACATGACAGCAGCCACCGAGCTGCAACATTTGTCCTCTCCACAGCGATTAGCAGAACACGGCCGAGCCTCCAGAGGGAAATGGGCCTCGGTTCATCCTGACAGCAGCTGGAGCAACAGCTGGAGAGGACATCCAGCTACGCATGAGGTTTGTTCACACCGTGTTCACAGTGTCGGCTGGTAAAAATCCCATTAAAACTAAAGGAAGTGTGAAACAAGAATACACTGGTATGATTTCACCAAATCCGTTTTTTTTTTTAGTTTTTTTTTATCTCATTTAGTATTTTAGCATAAAAATATCAAAAACACACACTCTCATTTATTGAATTGTGTTGACATTAAATTAAATAGTTGATAAGGAAAATATGTGAAAAAGAAAAGTGTTTGGTAAAACGTCTGCTGAAGTACTGAGTAATTTTTAGTATTTAAAAATTATATAATTAGACGGACCAAAATATAAAGTTAAACTGAATTTTTGGTATTTTCAGGACCAAAATGATAATAATTCAGTTAAGTAATAAAAATAATAAAATCAGGCAAAAGAAAATTTTCCAAATCAGTTATTTAAACATATGAAACTTTAACAGAAACTGCAGTCTGGTGAATTTTTGGTTAAAACATGTTTGTTTTTCATTCAGTGGGTAGAAAATCCAGAAATGTTACTCAGGTAAGAGTAAAAATATTTTATAATAAAATTACTCAAGTAAAAGTAAAAAGTACAGCAAAGTAAAAATATTCAGAAAAGTACTTTTTTCCCCAAAAACATTACTCAAGTAAAAGTAATTGAGTAAATGTAACTAGTTACTACACCACTATGAGTACAATGAAAGGTAGTGAAGTTTGGTTTCTTTTAAGACAAAAACTAAAATCTTCTTATGACACTTGCTCTTCTTTCCAGCTCATATTTTATTAGACAAGTTTCTTAATTATTTGTTTTGTTGCTGTGTTTGAAATTATATTTTATTAACAGATATTTAAAAAACAGGTGCAAAAAAAAATACACATACAGCTCTGGAAAAAAATTAAGAAACCACTTAAAATGATCAGTTTCTCTGATTTTACTTTGTGTATGTACATGTTTGAGAGAAATTAACATTATTATTTTATTCTATGAACTACTGACATGTCTATGAAAGTCCAAGCAAAGATTTAGTATTTATTTGCAGAAAATGATCAAAATAATGAAAAAGATGCAATGCTTTCAGACCTCAAATAATGCAAAAAAAAAAACAAGTTTATGTTAATTTAGAAACAAGGATACCAATGTTTTAACTAAGGAAGAGTTCAGAAATTAACATCTGGTGGATTTTAATGGGTTCAGTGCAGTGGGCTCTTCATTCACATTTCTTGTTGACATTATGAATATCAGTGTCTCTAGAAATGTACTTGATTTTTAAAGTTTTTTCTATTTTTACTTCAAACTGTGATCATGGTTTGGTTGATTTCCATAATCTACACTACTGAGATGCAAACCAATAACATTTGTCAATATAAAAAACAAATACAAGCAGTTTTCTTTTCTCCCTTTTGAATAAAAGCATTTCCACATGTTGGAAACATGAAAAAACAGCTTTCCAATGGACGAAGCTTTGTCTCAGATTCTTTTCTTCTCTTTCCTGCTCATAATGGCGTCTTCTAAAGGTCAAAGCTAATAAGCAGCTCAGCAAAAGACATAGACACCGACAGCTCAAGTGAAGAGCACAGACAGGCCGACCTTTACTCATTACAGCCGGACTGGAGACGACAGACGCAGAAAAGAAAAGGATGAGAGCGTGACAAAGAGAAGAGGCTCAGCCCACGGCTACAGAACGAGGAAAGGGTCAACATTGCCCTAATGGGCAACACCTAAGGGATGAGTAAAAACAGGTGAATTTATTCAGAATAGCTCTTTCCTCCTAAACATTATATTTTTTGTCAGACATTTTATTTTTTAAGCTCCTGGTGGGAGAAAATCTTTGCTCCAGTAGTTACTTGTAATGACTCCAAAGCATTTGAACGACTCTTTAATTGAGGTTAAAGACGGGTCAGGAGGATTATAGCGCTGGTCTGCTGGACATTCAAATTACCTCATTACCTCAGCAAATCGACTAATATCAAGACTCTGAACGGAGGCTAGGCTAGCTAAGCTAGCACTCGGAGAGGCAGGTGGCAAAATTTTACTAAACATCTGAGAGAAATTTGATTTAAACAAATCAAAACACCACAGATTATAAATGATTTTAACTTCTTCTATTGACGTTAGGAGTTAATTTAACTGAATGAGGTCACTGACTTTTACCTTATGTAATCTGAATATTTCAACATTATTCTGATGCTTTTTAGCAAAAAATAAATAGATAAATAAAAGATTGCTTTTACCATTGCCAAAAATAACCAAAAATTAATTGGTTACAGCTCATCATACAGATAGTTTCCAAATTAAAATCATGCTTTGGTCAAAAAACAAGCACCGCAGATGTTTTATTTATTTATTCTACAGATGTTAAAACAACACAAACAATAAAACAACGCTTAATAAGCTACACTGTAAAGCATTTTAAGGTGGTTTAAATTGAAAATAAAAGTTCACCTGCTACCTTGAAAATAAAATTAAAGTCAGCTAGAAAATTACTTTGGGTTTAATGCAGACATTATTGTTCTGAGTCATTTTCTCTCACTTTATCAAGTTAAAATAACTGCTTATTTTAAGTTTGAAGAATTGAAATCATGAAGATATATCATTAGGTATTTTATAAAATATTCCACTCAGGAACACAACTCAATTTGAAAATAGATTTTCCTCAACCATTGCTAACTGATAGATGCATTAAAACGAATAATTGCCTTAAAACATACAAGACACAACAACATGCCACTAAGAACCTTGGGAAATAGTCCCCACTCTTTCAGTTTCCTTTAAGCACTTGGGCTGTTTTTACTTTAAATACAAATATGCTGCAGTTCAGCTTAATTCCGTTACCTAGCGGAATTCCACTGGGGTTGCCAGGTAACAGGAATTCCACTAGGGAATATCTAGCAGAATTCCCCACTGGAATTCCGCTAGGTAACGGAATTCCACTGGGGTTGCTAGGTTACGGGCAGAATTCCACTGAGGTTGCTAGGTAATGGTATAGCCTCCACAAGGGTTGGGCAGTGGAGAAGGTTTTGAAGCCTTATTTTCCAGACACCAGACCAACTTACTGCCAAAAAACAGCTGGATGGGTTTTCTTAATCAATTGAGCTATTTTTGTTGTTGTTGTTGTTTTAAAGCAGTAGAAACACAAATGGAAGTATAAAAATGTCCAAAATGTGAATTTATCCACACACCACATATGTGGCCCCCAAGAAGTATATTTTAGTGCAGTGCTTCTCAATTCCGGTCCTCACGCCCCCCTGCCCTACATATTTTAGGTGTTTCCCTTATGCCACACACCTGGGTTGAATATGTGGGTGATTAACAGGCTTCTGTAGCACTTGATGATCATGCAATCATTTGAATCAGCTGTTCTGGAATAGAGGTACATCTAAAACATGCAGAGCAGGGGGGCCTGAGGACTGGAATTGAGAAGCGCTGTTTTAGTGGAAAATTGTTGAGCAGTGAGAAAATGTTAGCGGTCAGGGTAGCTGTAGGACTGATGCAAGACACTAAAAGCATCTGATGCACTGGCAGAGAAACTTACACACGAGTTTGTTTTCCCACGCTCCCAAACCTGCTGCCATTAAAAGTCATAATCCATGGTTAACACCACCAGTTGTTGGCCTGCATCCTAGCACAGAGCCAGGAGGAAACATCCAAAATAACTCTGCTTTAATGCTTTCATGGTACCCCAAATAAATACACACAGAATCAGTTGCAGTGACATATTTACTTACAGGAGAGGTTGCATTAATTATAGGAAAACTTAGTGTAGCCTCAGTGTCTAACCTATATTTTTACACTATTTTAGATTTTTTTTCTAACAGGCAGAGGGCAAAGAACCAAAAAACAGAACTCAAGTAAGAGTAGCACTTCTTCAACATATGTTCACTGCAATAAAAGTAAAAAGTTACAAAAAATAAAGAAATTACTTTGGTAAAAAGTTTACTTTAGTACTGAGTAACTGATCAAATTATCATTTAATATTTAAAAATTACATAATGAGATGGACTAAAATATAGTTAGTTTGAAATTGAAGTAATTTAAGGACCAAGATGATAATAATTCATATAAATAAACAAATAGCAAAATCACGCCGAATAAAATTTTTACTCTTACTCATCGTAGTTAAAAAAAAAGAGGAGGACTAAATTTCCACAAAGATATTTTCTAAAAAATCAAAAAAAAAAAAAAAATTATCACATTTTTGAGTCAAAACTTTGGTACTCAGAAATATCCCAGTTTTTCTCTTTTAGGAAATTTCTAAGAATCATCTTAAAATAAAAAAAAATATTGTAGCAAAGTTTCAACTTTTCAATCTCAGAAATGTCCTTGTTTCTTCTAGAACATTTCTGAGATTAATCTCAAAATTTCAGATTTTTTCAAGCAAATTTTTAATTTTGAAACAGATATCAGAAATTTTATGCACATGAACAATGTCAATATGATACATCAAATTAGGAAATTCAAAAGAAAAAAAATAAATAAATAACCAAAGTCAGCTGAATCTAAAGAGACAAACTGAGAAGGTTTGGAAGCAGCTTTTCTGTGAATGAAGAGGATTGTAACAAATAAAGAGGATTGTAACCCGAGTGGTGAAGTTACTTTATGCAGGACAGAAAACCCAGAAAGACTGGGTCACTAGAGCAGCAAGTCTGTTAGAGACGCAGCTACGCCGAACGCTGCTTCAACCTCTGACTGCAGCTCAAATCAGGACTGGCCCATATAGACGCCGAGCATTCTGGGAATTTCACAGGCAGAGATGCATGATGGGAATCAGACGAAGATGGAGGTTTGAATTATAAACATAGAGAAGTTTCTTTCAACAACAACACAATTGTTAATTATTGAATGGAAATTCAATAATTTCTGTTCTGATTAATATTTTTTTCAAGGCAGTTTTGTTTACAGACTTCATAATCTATTTAATTTGTGTGGCTTTTATTTCCATTTTATCTACTGTTTTGGGTCTTTTATTTTTTGGTTATTTAATTTTTTATTCCCGTTGAAGTGTTAAATGTTCCTTATAAAATTGAGAATTAATTAACAAACAGCAATATTATCGTTAATTGCACTAATTTCTGGGACAGTTTATCATCCAGCAAAATTTGTTGTTAAATTTAACATATAATACTGGTTTTATTTTGACATATTTAGTTAGATGTCATCTGTGATTCACTAAATTGAGGAAGAAATATTATGAATGCATGAATTTATCAACCTTCGATATGCATTTATAACAATTTATTTCATTATTTTGACTAAACATGCTGCATAGAAATAGGTATCTTACATTACAATATTTTCTCTAGGATTATCCAAACAGGATATTTTTATTTCCCTGAATGCACAGAGAGGAATTTTAAAGCAGTGCTGAAAGAAACTCTGGATAGATAATTTGTTTTTAGTTGGATTTTGTGAAGATATCCGGTGATATTTACCAGAATAATTAGACTTGTGGTGAGTCTGACTACCTGGGATTAAGAGGATTTCTGTGTAATCTCACCAGAAAACGTGATTAAGAGGAGAATCTGTAGAAGCAGAGGCGGCGCATAAACATCACACCAAGATCAATACCTTTTTCTATGCCTTCGTAATTTAAACCTAGAGGCCATGTTAATGTTACGCTCGCTTTTTAAATCTAAATTAGCGCTTCGAGAAATTGATTGGTGATCACGCCATGTGTTTGAAGCCTGTTGCAGAATAATTAAACTGGTTTAAAGGTACAACGGCCCAGTTAACTTGTTAAAAGGACCATTAACATTTGCCTATAAATGTTAAATGTTGTCATTAACATTTAGCTATGAGGCAGAATTAAGTCATCTCCAAGTTTTCTCTCCAATTCACACAAGATTAGGCTATAATTATGATTAAAGCATGTTACGACAGCATACTATCTACAATTTTGAGAGTCAAAGAGTAAATTCTCAGGTGAAAAAGTCACAAAAAATACATTTAAATTACCTGAATTTCCGTTTTTATACAGGTTTTGTCTTAAAGAAGAAAAGCTTGTCTAAAACATTTAGACTTCTGCTGCTGTGGATGTGACTTGCTGCTGCTTGATGATTTGTCAAAGGGAACAAGAACATTTGTTCCTCTGAACCGGTACAAGAAGGACCGGTAAAAATCTATTAACCTTTCTGACCCTCTCAGACCAGACTCTAGACGTAGCCATGATATTCGGCCGAACCGGCAAATAACTCAAAATCTAAAGTGACCCAATGTGCGGCGCCAGCCTCAGGAAACATAATAAAAATATTCCTTAAAGAAATAAACTGATTTATGGGAAAAACCTGACCGAATTTAGAGTCTGTGACATCAAATCTGCTGAAGATGACAACCTTTTTCGGTCGGCCGGAAACGATGCAACAAGTTGTTTTTCTTTGAAGGTTTCTGCTGTTCATCTTCTTAGAACTGAGCAGGAAGCTGTTCAGGTTCAGACTCTGTTAAACAAGCTGAACTGTGAAACAAATAACACGAGATGCTTTGGTTTTCAGTTGCACATCCTGCAGGTAAGTGTTTGCATCCTCACACACCATTCTGTGTTTTTGCATTGGGATACAAATCCGGATGCTTTGGGTAAATAATCCTGCTGCACCGGCAGAAAGAGAAAACCTCAGACAAACAGACACAGTTTGGGAAGTTTGCTGCACATTTGATGAGACGACAATAAGGCAACGGACTAAACAAAAACAATTTGAGTCACACATTGGGGCTGGAGGGTGGCATATTACGGTGTAGATCAGTGGTGCCCAGTCGGTCCTGGAGGCCCGCCGTCCTGCATGCTTTAGTTTAACGCACCTGGATCAAATGATGTCACCACCACCAGGGACAGAACTACAACAAGCAGGTCGCCGACTGTGGGCATTCACTTGTGCAGATTTTTAAAAAGTAAATTTGCCATAAAAATTATTAGTTTAATCTCAGAAATTTCCTAGAAATTTCTGAATTCCAAAAGAAATTTTTTTTTGAGAAAAACTCAAATATTTTCCATTTTCTTTCAGCAGAATGTCTGAGATTAAATTCAAAATTTAAAGTTTTTTCTAGCAATTTCTTTTTACTTTTCAAACTCAGAATTTTCTGTTTTTCCTCTAGAAAATTCTTGGGAATAAACTCAAAATTTCTTTCTTCTTTTTTGTTTTTTGGAAAATTTCTGAAATCAATCTCAAAATTTCTCTCTTGAGTTTTCCAATTCAAACATTTCATCTTTTTTTTTCTAGAAAAAAATCTCTGAAATTTCTACAAAATTTCAGAGATTTTTTGTGGAAATTCACTCATTTTTTAAAATTGTCCTAATACATTGGTGTACTTCCCCAGTCATTATGTAACCTTTAATAATTCAGAATACGCCAATTTAAATTATTTTATTGCTTTATTCTACATCTACTTGACATATGTCATAAAAAACACATGCAGATGTTTGTTTCTCTGTCTCTGTCTTAACATTTGCAGACACATTTTAGATCTAATAAAGTCCCAAAAACATTGAAAAAACTGAAAATTCTCTGCTGGTTGTGTGTGTTTCTTCCTTTCCTTGTTCATGGCAAAACAATTGGGTAGCATAATGAGAGCAGGTTGGTCTTTAAACCAAGCCTTCTGCTGAAGGGCCGCGGCTGATCTCTGACTCCGGCCTTCATCCGTCTCTTCGGGTCCTCGGCTCGGCTAAAGGAGCGGCTCTCTCAACTGTTCTGGGTCCCAAGACGCATGAATTATTCACCTTCACAGATGCAAGGCAGCTGCTTCACAAACTGTACATGCACAGAGGGATGCGGTGCTGCGAGCTGCAGCAGGAGATTAAAGGCCAAAGTGTGTGAGCTGTCCAACCAGGACACGTTCACATACGGGGACAAAATCACAAATCCAGGACAGCCCATGATCTCAAACATCCTCGCTGGCTCCTGTACATCTAGCAGTTTGTCCATGTTTTGTCATTAACAGCTGTTATTCAAGTCAGTGACAACACAGACAGAAAACAAAAAAGAGGAGTAAATTTCTGGTAAAAAACTCAGAAATTTTCAAATTAATTTCAGAAATTTTCTATTAAAAAAACATGAGCATTTCTGAGTCTTTCGTTGGCTGTGCAGAAGGCTCCACTTCTGCTTTTCAAACATGTACAGTTGTATAATTGGCATCTATTTGCAGCCATTTTCACATGCGAGTGTAAATGTTAAGTTTGGGGGAGTGGTCAGAAGCCTATTTCGATTCAAAGTGACAGAAAGGAGCTAAAAATATCAAAATCTAATTTTCTAATAATGATTTTGTAGAAAAACTCAAATGAACATGTTTTGTGTGGACCATAGACGTATCCTACTCAGTTCAAGGAAGCAAAATGGGTCACCTTTAAGCCACTGTCAGCAACTGAGCTCCATAAAAGGGGAAAGTTGCAGAGTGGCCTCCTTAAAGAAGCTGCCAAACAAACCTTTAACAAAGCCCGCATCAACATCCAGCAAAGAGTTCAGGCTGGATTTTTTCCTCCTGCTGTTCATGAATCACGACTCAATTTTATTCCCTTCAGAGATGAGATAGCTCTACAGCGTTTTTGAAGTACTAGTCTAATAAAGTTTCTATGAATTCCTCCGTGCAACACAAAGGTTTAGCAGTGGCAGTCTGCCGTAATATCAATCTGCACACCGGCCTCTCCGTCCCTCGGAGCGACCGCTCGGGTTTAGCTTTGTCTTTCATGTTTTGGCACACACACTCTCCGTTTGCACCGCTGGGAAAATGCACAACTGCAGCCAACAAAACAGGACACATCTGAGGCGAAGAGCACAGATTCAGTCAAGGTGCATTGGCTTTTCCACACTCTGCCCCGAGCGCTGCACAAGCCTGAAGGTTGCTTCTTTAAAATTGATCCCAACAACCGGCCGAGCCACAGAAACTGTAAAGTGGCACAGATCTCTGCAGTTCTGCATATTATCCTCACACAAATGTGGAAAAAACAAAATAAACAAACAGGAAATTCAGCCCTTTGTGACTAAAACTTAAGGAAAATTAGGAATGATTACTGTATTTTCCAGACTATGGAGCACACCACACTATAAGCCACACCTACAATTTTGTTACAAAAACTGGAAACGGACATATATAAGCCGCACCGGGCTATAAGCCGCTGGTACCTCCGCCACTCTCGGTTTTCCATAAGGCCCCAGCAGAGGGCTGCTTCCTAATAAATTGCCATGGTTTCGTTCACGCTGAGTTTACGTGCAGCGGCTCTATTTCCCTCCTGCACTGCCAGATCAACAGCTCTCGACTTAAAAGCTGCATCATATGAATTTGAAGACATTTCCCACCAGAATGTGCTTGTTCTAAATGAAAATTAGCGCTTTCTTCTTTGATTTCCAATTCTGACTTCCAATGATTCACTTCCTGCTAAAGAACACCCCCTGGCGGGTGAAGAAAAATCCACAGAAAAGCCGCACTGGGCTAAAAGCCTGGTTCAAAACGTGGGAAAAAGTAGCAGCTTATAGTCTGAAAAATACAATCCTTGTTAAACAAAAATGAAACTTTACAGAGGGTTTACATTCATTTAGTATAAAAACATCAGTTCTTCTGTTGTTACAGCTAAAAACTACTGATCAGTAGTGATGACCTCTGACCTGAACCTTCAGATTCACATAAAATCAGTTACAAGTTCAGCCTTCTGTCACCTAAAAAACATTTCCAGGATTAAACACTGAGAGAAACTCAAGTTTTTAAAGTTTACCGCTGCAGCGTCATCACAGATCTAAATGCTTTTGTTTATAAAAGAGTGCATATATATGCTTAGAGTAAATTAGTTTAAATTAAAGATCTGCTGTTGTCATAGCAACCATCCGGACCCCTCAGTTAGATACAAATGTGCTTTTGAAGTTGTAAGATAAATAAATATTGGTAAGTGATCGAAAAATCTACCTATTTTAAATCTTCTTTTCATATTTTTATGTTAAAGACAAAAAGTTATCATCCACCTCAATTTCTATTTAGTTTAAACGTTTTCCTAATGGAAACATTTTAATAAATAAGCATTACATTCTTATCTACTAAAAAAGATTAAGCTCACAGGAAAATACATGTTTTTATTTATTTTTTCAACCTTTTCAGCGCTGCATATAAATATTCTCTCCCACATTTTGTAACAATCTCAGTCTGATTCATTCTGCTTATTTAATGAAATAAAAAGCTTTATGGTTTTACACTGCAGGTAGCTGAGGCGACCATTCTCACTCAGAAAGAGAGAAATTGTGTTTCCACTTGAGTAAAACACAAAAGTATTTACATTTTTCTTCAAAAGCACACTGTGTGCTTTTTAAAAAGGCAGCCACTGAGCATAAAATACCGACTTTGCCCTGTTTATGTGAGCCGTGAAGTTAACTGTATGGTGCAGCTTTTCATTAAAATGCACCCGAGAGGTCGGGTCACATTAATGCAAATCAATTTATCTGTTTTTTTTTGTTGTTGTTTACAATGGAGATTGAAGTCTGTGAGTTTAAAGCAGCTGGAAGGGAACAGGGCCTAAGTAATGACTTCATATGCTGGGAACATTTTCAAATTACTGTGATGTAACACAAAGAAAGTTCTGCACAACTGTGAAGCAGAAGAAAAAGTTTTCTGAATTTTTCACAGCAAAAGGTGTTGAATGCATATTTGTTTTTGTACGGAAGCATTTAACTGCCATTACTAAGACAAAAAAAAAGGTAAAATAATAAAGTTTCTGATGGTAATTAGATGCAAGACATCTAATTATAACAGGAAAGATTTTTGTTTTAACTACAGATTCACCGAACCACTTTCTTCACTTACAATACCGATATCTGAGGATTGGCATGGGCCGATACCGATCCAACACAAAACAATGGTGCAGAACTGACTTAAAATGTTTCCTCATTTAAAACACAGAAATAAATATATTTTTAAAAAATTGTAATAAAAATCTGAAAGTGACAAAAACAGCACGGTTGATTGGCCAAATACGTAAAAAATAAACTGAAACAAACCTTTCAAATGATTCAGAAACTGCAGTTAGGAATTATAAATATAATGTAAAATAATTAATAAAGCGTGACATCGCTCAGAACATGAAGCATAAAGTTAGGCTACATAGATACGCCCTTATGGATGGGGAACATTGTCATTGATACCTTTTCTGTACTGGGATGAATTCATATTTCTAATTTTTGCATTTTTCATGTATTTATTTAATTTAGATTCCAATGACACACATTGACAATGAAAAGTTAAAGGGGTGTAGAAACCTTTGGAAGGCACTGAAAGTCGGACAATTTAATTTATTAAAGCTACGGCTTGTGATATTTATCCTAATAAAGCGTTTGAATGCAGAATGTTTTATTTAATACTAGTATAGTTGCCCTCTCCTGAATGAAAGTGCTGAAAGTGTGTAGAGACGAATAACTTTTCCCAAACTCGTGTCTGGCAGAGCGTTGCAGCGGGTTTTTAACGTGCAAGCTGTTTCAGAAGCCGCTCACCTTCTCTTCTGTTGACTTTGGCGAAGCCCGGTCCGTGACTGGTCGACAGCTGAGAGGAGCTCCTGAAGGACGGCGGCGGCAGATTGGACACCAGAGGGTTGTCACAAACCGCTGCTGACCAATCACATGCCAGAAAAGACAGAAGAGACACAAATCAGTATTTAGCATTAAAAAAAAAAATCATTTCATGAAACTTGCAGGGCTACAGGAAAAAGAAAAACCTGACTTTAATCTCAGAATTCTGACTTTTTTTCCTCAGAATTCTGACACTAATTTCACAATTTTGACTATAATCTCAAAATTTTGACTTTAATTACAGAATTAAATTTTTTTCTAAGAATTCTGACAAACTGAATTCTGACTTTTTTCATCAGACTTTCTCAGATTTTATACTTTTTTCCTCAGAAGTCTGACTTTAATCTCAGAATTTTGACTTTAATCTCAGAATTCTGATGTTTTTTCCGCAAATATTCGATTTTTTCTTCTCGGATTTCCAACTTTTTTCCTCAGAATTCTGACTGTTGATTTCAGTAACTAGCATAAAGTCAAAACTGAGAAAAATAAAATTCAAGGCTACAATATAAAATGCTTTTTTTGTCGTTTTTTTTTTTTTGCAATGATTGCCGGTGGATGAATAACGATTTCTTGCTGCACAAATTAAAACACATTTTCAATATGAATGGGAATAACCTAAATTGTATGTAATCCTTCATTACCTGTAGTAATTCTAATTAACTAAAAAAGGTTTCAACACTTTTTATGAAGTTTATAATTGTTTATTTTCTTCAAAAACAGATTAAAGCAAAGAAAACTAGAGCAGAGGAACTGAACTTTACTGCTGAAACTCGCATTATTGTTCCTACTGGAGCTGCAGTCAAATGAAGGTGAGATAAGGTGAGTTTGGCGAATGAGTCACACACACACACACACACCCACACACACACCTCCACACACACACAAAGAAAATCCACTGATGGGTGAAATGAAGAAAGGAGTTGATGGTGTCACTGCTTTACTTAAAGACGGCAGCAATAAATGCCCAGATGAGGCACTGAGCCAAACTCCTCTGCTTTTCTGCTCATATTTTATTCCTTCTTCAATTAACTCCAGGTGTCCCCCACCCCCACAAAGACATACAGTGACCTCTGACCTTTCTGTTTGTTTTATACAACAAGTTTTGAATCAATAATATATTAAATATTGGTGATATGACAATCACATTCCTTCTTTTACAATCAGAGACGACGGGCAGCAAAACGTGTAACTGCTGCCAGCAGCCATATTTTAAACCAAATCGATAATAAGCTGAACTAAGATAAAACATTATATTTAAATCAGACAGGGTTGATTTGGCCTTCATGTTGGCACCTGATATTATATAGAGAATTGAAGACCAACACATTTTAAATTCATCCATCCATCAGGTTGGATGAAATCAATGAACTGTTTCTGTTTAACCCTTTAAGAACCAAACACAAAAACATTTAAAAAAACAAAACATTCAGCCTGATAGATGGTTTTTGTAGGAGTAATTTGTAGGCCTGTCATGATACCAAATTTTCCTGAGCAATTAACTGTCTCAAAAATGATTGCGATAAACAATAATATTGTTTGAAGACCTTTTTACACTGATTTAATGGAAATGATGTAATAATGCATCCCAAAGGTAGATACACTTTATTTTCAAAAGAACACTAACACTGGAACTGATAAACAAAACAACCAAAAACAAAAATAAAATGGATTCTCAGTCTCTATCAACAAAAAATGTACTTGGATAAAAACTAAACATAAAGCCAAAGTGGAAATAAATACTGCATTCAACCAAAAGAGTGCAGATTATGGAGTCTCTACACTATATCGCCCTGTAAACTTGGTAACTTTTCAGCTGTTCTTTGTTAACGTGACATAAATAGGTCATAATGATTTTCATTCAGTCAGGACTGACACTAGCCACATGCATTACAGGTAGATTGTAGTAAAGCATTGATTAATGCCTGGTTTTACAATTAGTTAACTGGACCTGTAGCCATTATTTTGCGCCCATTATTGGACACCATGTAACGGTCATTATACTGCTTTGTTCCTAGAGATGAGTAGGTATCACCACAAGGGGGCGCCTATTCCCTTTTTCCTTAGGAGTATTATTATGCAGTGAGAACTCTTGTTGTAGAGGAGATCATCGGTGACGATGAGGTGAGAGCGGTAAACTATCGTTACTTTTCTCATGTATGAGGCTATAATCTTAGTGCTGTGGAGATCTGGCTTTAAATGTTCGAAGCGAAATAAAGTGAAAGTGTGGAATACTTCAACAGCGCGTCCTGCTGTTTTGGGTTAGAGTGGCTAACCGCCATTGCTAACTCCTTCTCCAACCTCTCACCGCACCGTCACAACCACACGGCACAATAGAACCCGATCGAACCGTTATACCTAGGACTTCTGTCGGCTAATGTGTCTCTCAGGTTTTGAAAATGGACCGACAGCTCTAAGATCGTGTCGTGTGCGCTGGGACTTACACTAAGGAACTGAGGACGGGAGGGTCAGTGGAAGCACCGGAGTTGAGCCTTTTTTCATTCAGTGTCATCAACAGAAAGAGAAAAAGGCCGGAAGAAACGATAAAGCCGATAATTGAAATGAAGTCGATAGTTTTAATTTATCGTTCGATTACTTGATTTATTGTTTATCGCGGCCTAGTAATTTGGAGATTAAACCATGTTTTCATATATTTTTGCTTGTTCTTGTACAGTTTAACTAAATATATTACTTTACACAAAAAGTTGCACGATGAATTAAAACAAGCTCAAAAATTTCCATTAGCATCAATTTTTTGTTTTTCCTCTTTTCTCTGTTTTTATGATTATGAAGTTTCTGCAAAAGAAATGGCATTAAAAATATGAATGGAGAGTAATGTGCTTTTTAATGCATCATGCGATAAATTGATTAATTACAACAAGCTTATTTCTGCTTTGTTGCAGTTTCAGAAAGTGTTGCTGTTACTTTAGCAGATTGTGGGTGATTCTGGGGCTCAGAGCTACTTATCTGATCTAAAGACAGAACCATTTGATAAACGGGTCGGTTTTTAAAGAGGCGAACTTCCACACCGGAGCCGGCCTTTTGCAAACACAAAATACCCCAGGGTCGCAGAGGCAGATGGCAGCGCTCTGTCACTTTTATCGCTAAATTATTTGTCCCTGAATTAATAAATCCAGACTCATGAATGGCACCACAAGCCGCTGCCACCTTTATGTAACCTTGATTTAATTGGAACCTTTTACGACTCAACTTCTGCTGAACACATGACATTAAGTGAACTTGATTTATACCATGCAAGATGCATTGACCTCTGATTTGCTCTCCAAAAGTCGTTCATCCTATGATGGAGCATGAAGGACAGAAAAGGTTTGGGCAAAATGTCTCCCATTCAAATTAAATAGAATTTATTCACAGGTTTATGGTCTCTCTATGCAAACCAGCAGTCTATTATAAGTCCTACAGAGACGGAGTCGTTATGAAGCGGGAAGATAGCCCCAAATTGAAACCAACTTCTCTCCCAGCATGTTTTTTTATCCACCTATTTTCTGTCAGGCTGAGTGCAAGTGGAAAAAAACAACAACTGCTTAAACTTATCCATGCAGTCGCAAATTCTTAAATAATCAAAAAGCCAGCCCACATCCTTATCCACATGAGCATTACCCAGGTAACCCTGCTGCATCTGCAGAGCAATAATCAACCTGGAGGCGGAATAATATATTATTTTAGAGTAAGCAAAATATACGTCTGCGCCATGAAAGCAGGTTGGGATGGTAGCAGAAAAACAAAACCAAACAACAGAAAAAGGAAGTGAGGTGTAAGAATGATGAAAATCAGGATCACCTCGTTGTATTTCCTGGTAGCAATCATACCGGCACAAATCAGTAAGAAAAAATACAAAGGTCTGTTAGTTAAATGACCGGCTGACAAAACTTTTCATATCAAGTGGGTCCAACCAGCTGGTGGGAACTGACTCTGGGAAAAGTTTGTAAATAAAATTAAAAAAAAAACATTTTCAAGTTTTAAAGCCATAAAACAGTAAATAAGTGGGTTTAAAACGCTCTAACAAGATAACATTGAATAGATGTGTTACTGTTGTTAGGGATGCACCGGTTCACTTTTTTCACTTCTGATACCAACAGTTTGGTCAAATATGTAAAAACACCACAACTTCCATTTGCTCAATCCGTGCAATTATGATTAAATGATTTTATTAGTTGGATTAATCGTGATTAATCATTTGAGCCAAAACACTTCTGTGGGAAAGGGTCAATATCGCTCAATCTGAGAGAGTAGATCTGGTATAGAATGGCCAACTAAACTTAAAGAATGGCCTTTTTTCCGTCTGTATGCTGTAGTTAATGATTAATTGATTACTAACTTAGTTAATGATTATTTCAATAATCAATTAATCACTAATCATTTCAGCCCTCAGCACCTTTGTGGTTAAGGGCAAATGATCGGTCAATTTGAGAGAGTACCGTATTTTCCGGACTGTAAGTCGCAGTTTTTTTCATAGTTTGGCCGGGGGTGCGACTTATACTCTGGAGCAGCTTATGTGTGAAATTATTAACACATTATTATATCATATCACATGTTATTTTCACACTAAACTGCAAGAGGGCGCTCGAGGCCTGTGTTGATGTGTTCGCCGAGTTGTTTACAAGCGACACCGAAGATGAAGATTTAGTGATTTGAAGCGACACGGACGGCTTGGTAAACTTGTTAGCATGTTATTTATGCTATAGTTATCTGAATAACTCTTAATGTTATGTTAACATACCAGGCACGTTCTCAGTTCGTTGTTTGTCATGTAGCGTTAGCATACCGTACAATTACTCAGCCTGTTGTTGCCTCTATTCTATTTTTATTGCCTTTCAAGATGACATGTCTGTTCTTGGTGTTGGATTTTATCAAATAAATTTCCCCCAAAAATGCAACTTATACTCCAGTCCGACTTATAGTCCAGAAAATACGATAGATCTGGACTAGAGTGGCCAGTGAAACTTGTTGGATGGTTGTTTTTGAGTCTGTGTCCTCCAGAGAATGATTAATTGATTACTAACGTAGTCAGTGATTATTTCAATAATCGATTAATCACGACTAATCTGATAAATCATTTCAGATCCTAAACACTTCTGTGGAGAAGGGAAAATATTTCTCAATTTGAGAGAGTAGATCTGGACTAGAGTGGCCAGTGAAGCTTGCTGGTGTAAACAGGAAGGGAGGAGATGATGTCAGGTGTTTTATAGAGAAATAATTGCCATCTGTTGTAGTTATGTCTGATGGGAGAGATGCATGAAAAAAGAATTACTTCATAAGCCTATAAATGTCAGTGATGCACTTGAGTCTGAAGAAGAGAAGGTCTGGCAGTGAAACGTCTGACGCCGCAGCGCCGGCTCCTTCATGACCCAAGAGAGACGCAGTCTGGATTATTTACCTAACAGGCTTGTTCACGTTCAGATTTACAAATCCACATGATTGAGCAGCTCAAGGAAGAAAAGTGTTAGTGCGGATGTGACTAAAAGGCATTACACAGATGGAGAGAGACTACACTGAAAAAATCTGGAGTGACATTTACTCAGAAAAACCTAGGCACGTTTTTACACTTAGACTTTTTGAAGTGAACATCACAATTATTTTAATTTTGCTTAGTAATAAGACATATTTTTAACAAACACCATTAGGTGAATTTGTACAAAATATTCTTGTCTTGGGTCATAAATGGGAGTAAATTTCTGCCAAAAATCTCAGAAATTTTCAGATTCATCTTAAACATTGTCTAGAAAAAAAACTGAGATCAAAAAGTTTACATTTTTCTAGAAAAAAATCCTCAAACTTTGATTAATCTCAGAAATTTTTAACATTTTCAAGTTTTTTGAGAACATTTCTGAGATTAATCTCAAACTTTCTGATTTTTTTTCTCTCAATTTTTTTGACTGAAAGCTTTGACCCTTAGATGGCTTAAAACAGATTTCTGTGACAAATTAAGACGAGGTTTAATTAGTTGCTGCGGCTGGTGGCACAATGCATTGTGGGATGCCTTTCCAGCCAATTCCCACTGCCACATACTTCAAAACAACTAAGTTAATTATTAAAATGTTTTTAAAAGGGTAATTACGTTATAATTTAATGAATTAAAGTCAACATTTCAATTCATCTTGACCAAAATCAAGTTATCAAGTATTTATCAATTGAACAGTTTTAAAATTTACATGGTTTTGGACATTGTAAATTAATGTCTGGCTCTCTTCTTCTACACAATTAAATTTTACATGCATTTGTTGAGTTGATAACTTATTGAAATAGTTTACTTTCTTCTACTCTGCATGGCATATTAAATGTACTTGCTCTACTTTTGTGTGATACAGATTTACTAATTAATTCAAAGTATCGCAATAAATTTAACATGCCATTTTAAAGTAAAGGTGCTAACATTATAATTTGTAGTAACATTTACAAAATGGGACCAAAAGTAATTTTTTCAGTGTAAAACTGAAGGAACTTTCCACCCTTTTTTTTTTTTTTAATTTATCTATAATTTGATTTCCAAGCTCTTTTATTGCCTCTCAGGATTAATCTTTACAAAAGACAGATAAGTAAAAGCTGTAACTGACTGCAAATGTAAATACAGCCTGTGAAAAGCACCAGTTATTGTTTATAATTGTTTGTTATGGTCTTCATGTTTGAGTTGCAGAGGGAATTATAACTTAGGGAACACAATTTACCCGTTTGATAACACTGCGGATCAATTTCAGCCCATGATATCTCTCTGCTTTAAAAGCTGTTATCTTTCCAAACAATCAATAAAGCTAAGAAATAACAGAGCCTATCAATGCTTCTCTTCCCCATCCTTCTCCTAGATCCATCTATTGATTTCCACAATCGATTTCAGACCCATCTCCAGCTGACTGAACACTTCTGAAAGTATTTTGATTCAGTAATCATTAGATTTCACTGAGCAATCCCAACTGTGCAAGTAATGAAACTATGAGTTCAAAACCTCCCATGTTAAAACAACACAGATCACAGGAATGTAGAGACTTAAAAGAGTTAAGATCCATGGAAAAAATAATGTGGTTTCCTTTAAAATAATCCCTGTCCTCAAAAATCAACTCAAGGTATTTTCTGGAAGCTTACTTGAGTATAAAACTGGAGCAAAAGCAGCAGAAGAATCCCCCTGTTAAATCTTTACTCATCTCCTCTGACAGACTCTCTTTTTTTCTCTCTCTCTCACTTGCTTTCGAAGAAAACATAAAATGTTTCAAAGGGAAACTGCTTTTATTTTTACTTCAAAACTTTCAGTATCAGGTCACTGACTGAAGAGCATCTCTTAATGCTGCAGTGACAATCTGTCTCTAATCTGAAGAATTACACTAAATTAGTTATTCTGCAATTAAAATTCACAATACATCATTTCTGCCAAAATTTATATATATATATAAATAAAAGACCATTGGTCTTTTATTTGTTTTGTTTTTAGCATCCTCAGTAATTGAATGTACTCCTTGCTCAAATTGTTCAAGTCATTTATATCGTCCAGCTGAACTTAAATCCTACTTTGGTAGCACATAAATTATCCCCCAACTGCTTAAAAAATGACCCAAAAAGTTGCGTGAACAATGAGCAGCACCGGAAGCGCACGAGCCGCTCACCTTCTCCATCTGTCCCGCGTGAGCCAAGCAGCGCTGAGGCGACAATCGCGATAATCCCAGCGAGTATTTGATTCCTCGGAGACATGTTGAAGCGCCAGGATGCTGAAGAGCGTCACTCCGCTTGTCAGGATCCGTCCGCAGCTGCTCCTCTCCGGCTCCGCTCCGGTGCGCCGCGCCACGCTGCAGCAGAGCCTGCAGCAGGGTGGAGAGGCTGGCCAGCAGCCGGGGAGAGGGATGCTCTTACACCCACTACCTTCTGTCAATTAGAGCACCCAGGGAGAGGCAAGGGGGATTTTATGAGGCTTTGGAAGGTCCGAGCCAAAAGCACAACCTCTGCTTCCGAGATGCTGGCGGATTTAAGACTTCCAGTCAGAGAAAGTCCTTAGTTCAGCACAGAGAGCAGCAGGCTGCACTGCCTTTAACTCTTTAGGTAGCTCCCAACTGTGTGTGTCTGTTATACAGAGGAGGGCAAAGTACCCAGAAATTGTACTCAGGTCAGAGTAGAACTCCTTTTGTTAAAGGAAAAGTAAAAAATAGCCATCCAAGAAATTACTCAAGTAAGAGTAAAACAGTGTTTGGTAAAATGGCAATTCAAGTACTGAGTAACTGATTAAATTATCAATCATGTAGTTATAGTTACATTTACTCAGTTACATACACTTTAATAACTTTTTTTTTTTAAATGAGCAAAATTTCTGGATTTTCTACACACTGAATGAAAAACAAACATGTTTTAACCATAAATTCCCCGGACACAAACACACCAAATCAATTTCCAAATGATTTGGAAACTTTTTTTTTTCTTGATTTTGTTAAGTTTTTGTTACTTACAACAAATATTGTCCTTAAAATACCTACATTTCAATTTATCTTTTGATTATGCAGTTTTTAAATATTACATGATTGATAGAGTAATCAGATTAGTAGACTTTTTACCAAATACTTTTTTACTTGAGTAATTTCTTGGACAGGTACTTTTTACTTTTACTTGTATAAGATACTTTGAAGTAGTTTCTACTCTTTTTAGCTAGTCTGCCAACCTCTGATCATCAGACGGACTAAAATATAAGATTACGTGGGAGTTTTGGCATTTTATGCCGATCTTTTGCCTGATTTTCTTTTCCAACGCCCGGTTATCGATAATCGGAAAGGCTATAAAGATCAGTTTATTTATTCCGCCAGGGATTGACATGACGCTAGCCAAACGCCTCCATTTGGCTAGTGTCCATTTTGTAACAACATAAAACGGTAAAAACGTAAAACCTTACAATTAGCAGGATAAACGACAAAATAGAAAACAATTAAAACACATTATAACAAAGGGTTAACGACTAAAAACACAAAAACTCACCTACTTCCGTTCTCTCTACTCCTTTATCCAACGACTTTTTTCTTTCTCCTCCACAAACCGTCGCCATTGCTTCCGTGTCGGCGGCCATGTTTCTTTACTCTAAATTCACGTATGTTATCGCGGGGTTTTGAGGGATTTCCTGTAACTAACATTTGTGTGTTTTTGTTTTTGTTTTCGGGGGGTTTTTTTATCGTTATATGTGTGTCGTCGCTCATGTTTCTAAAAATGGACGGATGATTTTAAAATCCCGCTGTGTGAACCTGACATTAAACTGCTGGCGCCATGATGGAAGTTGGAAGTGAGAGATGGGAGTGTTGAACAGAGCGACTGAAATTGTTTTCCAAAGTTGTTTTTGCCACTTTTTAGATAAGACGTGAAAGCTATTTTTGAATTATCTTGTTAAAATGTGATTGCTGTCTTGTAAAAACGTACACACATGTGTACATATACAGAATAATTTCACCTTAAGCATGGACACCTTAACAGAGGTGTAAAGCAGTAAGTTCACTTGTAGTAATTATTAACAGCAAACTTTTAACTACACAACCCTAAAATTCCTGCAATCATTTCCTATATAATGTTTCTGCATCCATCATGACTCCCTGTACAATTCAGATGAGGAGTTTCTGGTCAACACATTGAATCATTTGAACAAACTTCATCCAGATCTGTGAGGAAAGTTTAAAAAAGCTTCCTGACCTGGTGGAAAGTTTGCTTTTCACACTTCTGAACAACCTCCACTTCTTCTCCACCCGTCTTGAAAGGGAAGACCTGACACGTCTCCATACCTGTTAGAAGCTGCTGGATCATCAGAAGTGAGAACGCCGTGCTTTGCAAATCTTTTGAGGTGTGTGACCTGAAAGAGATCACATTCCTCATCAACCCATTTCCTGCAGAATCAGTCTGCGAAAAGGTCCTTTTGGTGACAGATGATGCAGCCTTGCAGCTGGAGTTGAGTGAACTTTGGGAAGATGACAGATGAAATATAATATGAGAGAGGAAACAGCATAGTTTCAGAAAACTGTCCTTAAAGCCAATGTGAAACCGGCTCAACTCAACCTAATGATGTTTCAGTCCACTCTGGTTGGTAAATCATATTTTCTACACTTACAAAAGTGGCATCTAAACATCTGGCCTTACTGACATATTTAAAAGCGAGAGAGAGCATCATGTAGTCACAAGGATGTACAATTTAAGCTTAGGGAGAATTGTGAAATTTACCAAAGGAAAAAAAAACTGAACAGTTTGAGGAAGCAACGTGTTGGAACCCACATGTTGTTTGACTGGTTGTTGTCTTCATTTCTTAACCTTTACACTCATTAACTTTCAGCTCTTTGATCAATTTAAAAGGATTTACAAGTAAAATGTTGAGTTGCAGAGGAGGGGGTGAGGCGAGAAGCAGCTTATTTGCATTTAAAGTGACACGACGCTTTAAAACAGTTCATTCTGAATGGAGCTCACCAAACTAAATCTCATTATCGAAGAGTGATTTTGTGCAAAAAAAAATAAAGAGTACCCTAACTGTTGAAATCACTGTTCAAGGAAGCATAATAGGTCACCTTTAAGTGTGTGTTTGCCGTTATAACTCCCACACGCTGCTGTCCACAGGCTTCGTTCTACCTGGTGTGTTTCACTGCAGGTATCTGTCTCACATAGCACTTCAGAGTCATTATTCTTTCATCGTACCACAAATGAACAGGTGCCTCCTCTCATTTTTTGCTGCCAGCCATCATCCCTTACCCTACATGCTTTGTTAAATATGATCACACAGCGGCTTCATCGTTGCTGGCAGTCCGCTGTATCAGCGGGGAAACAAACCAGCCGGCACACGGCTCATTCTGGCTTCGCACCCAGGTCTTGTTAGTGTTCATTTGGGGGCTACATACTGCAGGGAAATAGAGCCGTGTGGAGTAGATTCATGCCAAAATAAGCCGCTCTGCACCTGTATAGCCATGCATATGCAAATGATATGTAAATCGTTGTAGTTTGCTCACTTTATGCTTATTTCATAGGTGGAATGAGACTGATCGCGTCCCCAGTGCATTCAATTTAAACTCCTCCACATCACACCAGAAACTGGCTATTTTAAAGAGATTAGTTGGATTTTATTAGAGAGGATTCATCTTCAGCATGAGGAAAACTAGAAATAAACTGTTCATATGCTAAAGATCCAAAATGCTGTGCAAAAACGTAGGACTCATACATATCCAGTGATTCCCCCCCCCCCCCATTTTGTCAGGTTACGCCTTCAAATTTCAATGTTCTTCATTTGAGATTATATGTGACAGAACAGCAGAAGGTAGCATATGCATTTAAAAAATGGTGCATGGATTTAAGTTATGCTTTACAAATGAAATACAAAGCAACCAACAGTCACATTTTAGTCACAATATTTAATAAATATCTGTTCTCTATCAGTTTTATAAGGAAGATGCATCTTTCAGACACTTTTGTCTCATTACGTCAAGGAATATTTTCCCAAAAGTCATAAAATGTTCTTTTATTTATTTGAACAACATTATTTTTTTTGTTTTTGCCCCCAATTTTTCTCACGCATATTTATTTTAGCCCAGTTTCTTTATTACCTTTCTGTCACAAATGTTCAATTTAATTAGTAGAAGTGAGATAAGTTCAGCGAAGGTCCATGTTTTCTGTACCTGCAGGTTTTAAATCTCACTGTTGCTCTCTGGAATCAAAAACCTTTGAAAACAGTTTTTCCAGACTGATAGATTTTATTGTCTTTGTTTCTCATCTGTTTATACATTTATTAAATCGTGATTTGATGCTTTTTGACGTGAGATAAATTCTCTCTAAATTCTCTTTATTAAGGCCACTGTAATCTGTTACAAAGGACTAAATTTCCACTAAAAAACTCTGAAATTTGTAATTGTTTTTAAATGTTCTAGACAAAAACTACAAAATTTCTGAGTTTAAAAGTCCAAAATTTTGGCAAAAAATCTGAAATTTTGGGATTGAGCTAAAAAATGTTCTATTTAGAAATTTCTAAATTTCAAAAGTTGCTTGTTTGTTGTTGTTTTTTTACTTTTGAAACTCAGAAATTTTCTTTTTTCTCAAACTTTGATTAGATTAATGTCATGAAATGCAGGTAAAGGTGGTGAGGCAGACGCAGAGGACCCAGGTTGGTGTGAAGGAGATGATGATTTAATGATAAACGATAAAATCCAGGCAGCACAGACTGAGCTGATGCTCACAACTGGCTGCAGCTGGTTCAAATGAATAACTGACGGCAGACTTGACCAGACAGCTTGACAAACTAGCCAGCAAGACAGACGAGACAAGAACCACAGGTGGGTTTAGATACACAGGGAGACAATTAGAAGAAACAAAGAACAGGTGTTTCTAATCAACACAGAGACTCACAGAACACAGAAACTAAAATAAACACACAGAAATCTCAACATTTTTGAGTTTTTCTAGAAAATTTTCACCATTTTGAGCTCAGAAATGTTTTTTTCCCCCCAATATTAATCTCAAAATTTCTGACATTTTTGCTCCTCTTTCCCCCTTTATGTGTAATTATCCTGATACACAGCTGTAGTTGTCAGGCCAAAGTAATAAAATTCAACTTAATTTTCCCCCAAAAATAAAAAATTGAATAGATTTTGAGTTACAGCCAGTTTGTGATTTGCTGCTCATTTTGGTTATATTTCTAATTTAAACATTTTTTAAGGATTTCAAACATAGAAGAGTGGTGAAAGAAAAACCGAAGAATCCAGAGACGATGATCTCAGCAGATTTTTATAACACTGTGAAGGTTCTTAAAAAGACAAAAATCATCTTTATTGCAACAAGACAAGATTTTTTAAATTCTTGTCTTAAGAAGTTTTATCATCTTGTTATAACATTTC
The DNA here is from genome assembly GCA_010277075.1 of Poeciliopsis retropinna. NCBI lineage: Eukaryota > Metazoa > Chordata > Actinopteri > Cyprinodontiformes > Poeciliidae > Poeciliopsis > Poeciliopsis retropinna. Next base: position 2,839,294 of record VMRM01000003.1, read on the forward strand.
TGTTTTAATGAGTTTTGTATCTTGTTAAAATAACTTAACTCTGACTCTCAACCTTCCCTTGATCTTCTCTCGCTGTTTCACTGCGACAGCTTTTCTCATCCAAATGAGAACGTATTTCGGTTTTAATGAGAGATGTAAGTTGTTGTAAAAGACATAAACCTCTGGATTTTTATGTCTGACTATAACAAGAAAGTTTCTCATTTTAATGATTTGCTGCTCCTGAGTTTATTCCCTGGAGTTTTAATGCTGTTAATATGGACTGTTGAAGAAATGTGGGAAATATTTTCTTTGGTTTTGGTTGGATTTGTGAGTTTTTGGGGTTTCAAACTGTTTTTGGCAACCCTGTAAGTCTTTCCTGTCTCTATTTCACCTGAAATAGATCTGAGCATTGTGTATTTTTTATTTTGATTTATTTTTTGTCATTTGTGAATCTTTAGCTTGACGGGATTTAAACACTGAACTTCAAAAGTCAAAATGTTTTCTTTGCAAGACTAAAAGTACAGGGTTTTTTTGTTTTGTTTTGTTTTCAGACAAGGATGCCAGATGAGAGAAACAAAACGCCAGTCTGCAGATTTACTTCTGCAGCTGAGTACTGAGCCTTGTAAGATTAAATAAAATTTCTTCCAAAAGAACTGAGGTGCATCTTTTGAGGATTTATCTTTGCACTGCAGTGAAGTTATTAAGCTCTTTATCAGGGGCGTTTTTGTGTTGCAATACCTTAAATTTGCATAACAACTGCAGAAAACAGGATGATTTCCTTCACCCAAAGATCTTCGCCAGTTTCATCTGTAACTAAAGAACAAACTTTGTTCATCTTTAGTGATTTCTATTCTGAAAATAACAAGAATAATTCCTAACCTTGGTGAGGCAGACAAAGATCAGAGGAAGTGAACACAAGCTGAGCTAAAGCACCGACACGCCTTCATGACCTTCACTGTTTCCACTCAACCTGAAGGTCAGCAGGATGTTTGACTTTCTCTTTGCACAACTATTTCTCACTTATCTATATTTGTAAACCATGCATCTGTGCAGACATTCACCTGGTATGGGGACTTTTGAGATTTGATGGGTTTTCTGCATTTTCAAAACAAAACAACAACAAATATGTGCACACATACACACTGCAAAAACACAGTCTTACTAAGAATCTTTAGTCAAGTTTTTAGTGCAAATATTTTTATTATACTTGAAATAAGACAAAGCTAACAAACAAGTAACTTTTCAGTAAGATATGGGAACTTATTTTAATTTTAAAAATTCCCTAATATTGGTGTAAAAATCCTAAGTGAAATCATCTGCTAGTGACTTATTGACACAAAACAAGCTTTGGATTAAAAACCTAACCCTGTATGTTGGGCCAAAAACCACAAACCTTAAACTCAATCCCTTCACGTTAAATCAACCCAGGATTTGATCCGGGTCTGCGTTCGCAAAAACATTAATAAAGTTGCTTTTTAGAGTAAATAAACGCAAAGAGATGCTGATAAACATCCTAAGTAGCATTTTATTCGGTGCTGGCACAAAAAAAAAAAAGGATTATGAAGTAAGTCACACATTCATTAATCAAAGGTTTGAATAAATATTCGGTTTAAAAGCGGTCACAGTTCCAGAGAAGAGTTTTCTGTTTGTTTTGGTTTGTGTAGATTAAATACAGTCTTCACTGCTTAAAATTAAGATTTTTCTTTAATTTCTCTAACTAAATATTTTAAGGAAAACTGTGCAAAAAGTGATTAAAGATGTTTGTAATTTTAACACTTTGTTTTCTTTGTGGCGTTCATTTTCTGTACTTAGAAATGAACATAATGTTTGTTGAGAACCCATAAAATATATACTCCAAAAATAATCTTATGGGAATGACAGGTAATCTGCATTTTAAGCTGTATTTTTGAAACCCCACTGGCACATTTATGGTTAATTTACAAAGTTGAGGTTTGAACATGCTGATTACTTTTCCACAGTTAAATCTTACAGAAACTAAATATATTTGGATTTTCATTTCAAAGTCTGACTGAATTTTCTTTTCTTTGTGACCTTAGAAGTTATGTACAATTAAAAAAAGAAAATCAAGATTAAAGTATTTCAATTTGTTTGTTCCCTTGTGGGCCACAAGAAAGATTAATTTTTTTTTTTATTATTTTTTTTTTTTACATTTTTAGATTTAATTTTTTGCATTTCAGTTAACCAAAAAGTGTAAATAGTACAGAAAAGAATGAAAACTTCAAACAAATTCTTAAACTCCTAAAATAAAATATGACTAAAAAATAAATAAGTAAATAAATAATGAGTTACTGTCCTGGAACGACAGTAACTCATTACTGTCATGAGTAATGAGTTACTCATGACAAATCCTGATATTTTTTACAAATATCAGGATTAGCAGTAAATGTGCAGATTTGTAATTGCCAGTACTAATTCGCCAGGCTCCGGTGTTTATGTTTATACTCAACTTATTCTTTTAAAATAAATTAGAGCAGAATTAGGAAGCTGTTTCTGGCACAAAATGCTTTTTGTATTTATTAGTTTCTCACCTGCTGTTAGTCACAGCAGGCTGATATTACAATAAAGTCTCAGTTAAGTCCGTCACAGTTATTCACTCACTTATACAGTCATCTGCTCCCCTTTGATATGGAAATTTCTTTGGCCGTTAATATGTAAACAGATTCGCACGACCATGCTCCCCGATGTAAAGGCAATGCAAACACATGAACAAAAAGAAAACAATTTTCTTATCAAAACAATGCTCCTGTTTATCTTTTGATTGTGAGCCTTTAATCCAGTAATGTTGCCTCCCAGCAGGACAAAGAGCTTATTGATTGAATTTTTGTTTTTGTCACTCATTTGTTTTTGTCTTTTACTTCTGCAACCTTGACATGTTGCGGTGCGACAGTTTACCAGTTCACCGTTGGAAGTGTTTCTAACCGGAATGATGACTATTCTGTAAGCTAAGTGTTAAAAATCTGTTAGTTAGAAACAGAAAAGTTACTGTTTTAAAACTGCTAAAAATGTACAATAATTTTTTCCAGCTAACGGTATCCAAAGTGAAATAAGCTGTTGAAAATCAATTAAGGACAAATTACTTATAAAAATCACTAGGATCTAATTACATATTCCTCAAAAGAAGAATGACATTTGCTTGTTACATTTTTTTTGAGAAGCATAATATTTCTTGTTTTTCAATAAAACATTTTGGCGCTAAGGTGGGGATCTAATTGGTTTATTTAAAAAAAACTGCAATGGAAATGCTTTTTTTCACATCACACAATTTACATGACCAGCAACAGGATGTTACTACTGGCGGAAAATATGAAGACGACAGGAAGTGGTAGCAGGCATGTTTTTTAATTACTTATTGTGTGAACAAACTTATTAGGAATTATTGTTTCCTAATTTATGGAAACAAAAATTTCAAAATCGTGTATTTTTCTTCGACATTAGTGGAATATTGGTAAAGTTTTGCACACGCTTGTAGTGGAAATGCAGCTATAAATCTTTTGGATGCAGATATCCATTCATCTCCATCCATCCGTTGCCTTTACCAGCTTATCTTTGGTCCAAGTCCACAGTTCATTGCAGGGCAAACAACCAAACACACACACACTCATGTGACCCTGCAAAGACAAGTGGGTGTAGAAAAAGAATGGAGGAATAAATGAAGGGTCAGGCTTCAGATTTCATATCAACATTGCACATATCCATATTGAATTAAAAAAAAAGAGCACAGGACATTCAATTCACATTTTCTACAGTTCTGTGTCTGCTGAATCCCATTCTGAATATTGATAGAAAAAGAGGTTATTTCCCCTTCACTGTCCTTTATGCCTGAGTTCAGCTGATATGAGATTATTAAATTTCATACTGGAGCTTATAATGGTGGCCGTGCCTGTCATCACAATTGGACTTGCCTGGGGGCAAACAGTAGGTGTGTTGGTGTGTGTGTGAGGGAATAACTTCCCCTGAAAAAGAGAATATGTCCTCATGAAAGCTTCTGCATATCAGCAGCCGCTGCTACTGTACTGCAAAGACAGCATTAAAATAATTCCCCCACATCAGATACTGTCAGCAATATTCCTAATATAATTATTTGATTTGTTGCTTTGCCTTATTGTATGGAAAAACTGTGAACATATTATTTTAACACTTGTCACACATTCTTAATTGGGTTTGGAGAATCTGAGCACTGCAAAACCACAAACTTTTACTAAGTATTTTCCAGTAAAGTATCTTAGTACACTTAAAATAAGGCAAAACTAACTTCTAAATAACTTTTCAGCAAGATACAGGAGCTTGTTTTAGGGAAATAATTACTTAATTACAGAGTTGGATATTGGGCATTTACTCAATTACATTTATTTGAGGAAGTTTTTTGAATAAGAAAAAAAAAACAGGAGTATTTTTACTACTCTGTACTTTTTACTTTTACCTGAGTAATTTCATTATAAAGTATTTTTACTCTTAGTTGGGTAAAATTTCTGGATTTTCTTCCCACTGAATGAAAAACAAACATGTTTTATCCAAAAATTCACCAGATGCAGACACACCTGCAGTTTCTCTTAAAGTTTTATAAGTTTTTTATTTTAAAAAAAAACTGATTTTGAAAATTTTCCTTTTGGCTAATTTTATTTTTTGTTACTTATATGACAATAAAGTAAAGTAATTTCTGTCCTTAAATTGCCTACATTTCTACTTAATGATGGAAAATTTAAAAAAAATCAAATGATTGATAATTTGATTAATTACTCAGTACTTGAGTAAACTTTATACCAAATACTTTTGTACTCTTACTTGAATAATTTCTTGGACGGTTACTTTTACTTTAGTAAATATGTGTTTTTTGGTTCTCTACCCACTTCTGATTAGATTATTTTAGTCATGAAACATTTTCCCGAAATTGAAATAATTGCCAGTTTTTCACTAATATTAAGGAATTATCTACTTTTCTAATGTTTTTTATTCATTAATCAATAATTAGTGCATTCATTTAACATAAATGCTGCCTCACACCATCTGATTTCCACTGTCTGTGGTGGAAAATGCAAGTTTACCAGATAATACAAGTTTTTATCACAATCCCCTTTTTATTATAAGGAAATATATATTTAATATTGATCTCATCAAATTCTTCTTCATTTCCACTGCTTCTACGGGTTTTTTGTCTTTTTCTAGTCAGAAACTTTTCCATGTCTTGTCAGGAGCAAAGCAGATTGATGAATTTGATTGGCAACCAATCAGAAACATTTGTGAACCGTCGCACATATTCCCAATAAAATACATTGAACTATTGGCTGTAACCTAAAAATAATTTGGTTCTGTACTAAATCTATTACCAGTATAATTCCAGGAAGGCTGAAGCTGTTTCCAATGCAATATGGCTAGAAAACAAATGCTGTTGTAAATTAAATTAACTCCTGAATGCAACCCAGAAAAGCCACAGTTGCTTTTGTTCATTTCTTCTTTTCTTCTTTCTTCGTTCTTTTTATTTTCTAAACCAACCTCCACCTGTCTGGGTTGCCGTATCATGCAGCGGTAATTTTTGCTCTTATCTTAAAAATGAATTCCAATAATTCAAGGTTAAGGTGACACTGGACATTAGAAAAATACTCCGTCTCATGAAGGTTTATTGTAAAACCGAGAGTGGCTTCTCATCCTCACACATTCTGTCTTGTGAAAACAAATGATGTTACTTATCTTTTGGGACTACTTTAACTTCAAGAACATATAGAAAAACAAGTAAGGTCAGACAGAAGATAAAACACAGAATAAAAAAGCTTTGTCAGTACCGAACTGAAACCCTCCTGAAATATTCAAACAGTGCAGAGCTGCAAGCAGTTTCTTTCTCCATTCCAGTTATTCATCTTCTTTGAAAATGCTGTTGCCTCTTAAATGTTTTATTATATTTATTGTTATAATTTGCTGCGAGCTATTGCTTTGGAGAAAGCAACACACCCCTGAAACTTTCAGACTACCACAATCACAAACATGCAACGTCTGAAGAAATGTGAGAAACTTGAGCATTTAACTAAATTGTACACAAAAATAACTGAAACGATAAAACTAAAGGTGTTGGAAGGCAGGATTTTATTAAATAAACACGCAATACTTACAGCACACTGGTCATAATCAATAAATTATGAAATCTGTTCTTGATTATCAGATTAAAAGTGCCTAACAGTTTAAGGTATTAGAAATAGTTTACATTAAGCCTATATTTTGAGATATTCCAAATGTATTTCAATAGACTTAAAACATAATTCTTGGTGTAATTAAGCTATTAAATTCAAACCCAGAAATATTTTATTGCTCCCAGAGGAACAGTAAATATTTACAGTGTCAAATTATTTTCTTAATGTACTTTTTATTGTCTGTATTCGTCCTGAATACACAGTTATGCAGAGTGGGTTGGAAAGCAGACCCATAAAGTCCAAAAGCATCGTCTCTGTGCCAAAGAAAACATCCCCGATAACCTTTATGACTGCAGACCAGTCGCTCCGACTCAAGTTGTCATCAAGTATTTTAATTAACTGGTTCTTCGGTACATTAAATTCAGCCGACTGGCCTCCTTCGATCAATGCGCATAACGGCTCCACTGAGGACGGTATAATCCACACCGGGCTGAGGCATTTGAAATGGGTCAGTAATTCAATTCATTGTTTATTATAAAACATCTAACAATCTCCTCTGATGTTGATATTAGACCTACATCTCTACACGAATAAAAGTTTTGCTGTAAAGGAGACGTACTGCGCACATTTTGTACGTCTGTTCGGGTTTTTACCGCGTCTAAAAACAGCTTTTGGAAATAAGTTTGTGTCTTTTGGCATCTGGAAAATAATCCTTGTCTAAAACCTTCCAAATGTAAAGTCACAAATCAGCAGGCACTGACCTTTCACCTCGTAAGCTCAGCCCAGCCCGTTACCTAGCAACCCCAGCAAAATTCCATCCGTTACCTAGCAACCTGAGCTGCACTGCAGGACATATTAACACTTTATGCTAAGCGGTGTGCACAAGACTGACATGAAAACATGGCATAACATCTCAAGGAGTTTTCATGAATGTTTATAACTGCAGTCATTTGGTAAATAATGACACTTTTAATGGACTTAATGCAAGTTTTAATGCAACTTTGCTATGAAAGAGTAATTTACCGAATCTTAATTTTTAAATTTTATGACAGTCAAACATCCATGAAGACTCTTTTGTGTTTATTACAGTGTCAGGTCAGTTTTATACACACCCCTTCAAATAAAGTGTTACCCAAGTCATTTGCTCAGTTGGTTTTACCACTGTACCCACTCTACAATGGCTGCTGGAAAAAAACAAACAAGTGATTTTTCGCTGACTTGCCATCCAGAAATTACTTACTGCATTCCTGTTGGTTGTGCAAGAGGCTCTAGTTCTGCTTTTCAAAGATGTACGGTTGTGTAATTGCGCGTTAGCAGCTGTTATTTATGTGCGAGTTTACAGTAAAGTTTGGTGGATGTGGCCAGCAGCCATTTATTTGGGTTTAAAGTCACAAGGCGCCCTGAAACTGCTCACTCTGAAAGGAGCTCAAACTAGGCAGAACTGACTAAAATCCCATTATCTAAGTAATCCACTGCTTTAATAAATATACAAGAATAAGTTGATATGAGTTTATTCCCATAATATTATGACTATTCTTGTAATCTGATGACTTTATTTTTGTCATTTTTCTTCTTTTTTTTTAAAGTATGGTTCTAGTACTTTGTTGTAAAACTGAAATGTAAATAAAATATTTATAACGTCTTACCGTTAGTTTTATGGTATAAAAGAATAAAAATGAGTGAATTTTCTTTAATTTAAAATTTTGTCATTCCTGTAAAAAGATTACCATTTAAGACCTGACTTTTAGTGGCACACTGTTTAGACTGGAGCCAGCAAAAGGCCGAACCCTTCTTGTAAATACACAAGCACACCCACACCAGGTGACAAATACAGTTGCAATGTCAGGCTATTTAAGGTGGGACACATTCCCGTCTGGCAGAAGGACTGTGACAGTGTCAAACCCCGTGGATGACATTGGCTTTGCAGGATTCTGCTCATTTGTCAGCAGCGGGTCATCATAAGCCACTTTCTGGGCAGAGTACAATAAATATTAACCTCAGCCTGCTGAGGTGCAGCCATTTACTGGCAGCTTGGTCGGATCAAATCTGCTCCAGAAATGAGAGCGGAGGTTTCAGATGTCAGGACTTGTTTTGGTGACAACAGCTTTAAGGTTTAAATTTTAGATTTTTAATTGCCTCCCCATATTTCCAGGTGCATTTTTTTCCACTAGGAGGTACAAAACCGTGTAGAAAACGGCTAAAAGAGGAAAATATTTTAAAACATTTAGACGGATAAAAATCATTTTCAAGTCCCAACGTCTCGGGCAATACAGTTTTACAAATATTTAATGATAGATGTATAATTAATAAGAACTCAAGGTGCTTCGTTACGTACATGTTTCACTTCTTTAAGACAAACTATGAGTTAATCAATCACACAGTCATATGTCAGCAATTAAAGCATAAAGGGCATCTAAATATTGCTCCCAGAAAACTTGCTAAGCCTGAAGGTAGTTTGGGCGCTACGGCAGTTTGAGTGAAAAAATATTTAAAGATGACAGGAAATTTGAAAACATAAGTAGGTAACACCAAACACAAATACAAACAAATCCAATTAAAATAAATATATATTTTTTAATTGGGTTGTTTTATCCAAAATGTTTGGATCCTTTATCTGTGACTTGTCATTTTATTAGCTGAAGTTATTAGCATGTAGACAGGTGAAGACAGGAAGTAGTTTCAGAGTCTGATGAATTAGATAAAATAAAAATAAAAGACGTCTGACCTCATTCTCCCAATGTGTTCACATACTAACCATACTGTGTTCCTGCCGTTTCACCACTCTTTAACCTGCCTTTGGTTACTAGTGCATAAAAATAAAAAAACAACTAAGTAAATCAAATATGCTGATTAGCGGGCTGCAAGTAAAGCCTGGTGGCCCGCCAGGCTGATAATACACTGGGAGAACACTTTCTCAAAGATTAATAATGAACATTTAACACTGGAACTGGAAGACATTTTAAATGTCCAGAATAAATAAACAAAAGAAATAGCAAATAAAATTAATTATGAAGTTCCTGTAAACAAAATTAACTTTCAAGCAAATGACAAGCTGAGACCAAAACACCAAACTTTAGACTTTTGTTATCCATGTTTTGCTAGAAAGAGAGAAAAAAGAAACATGGTAAATCATGCAAATGGTAATTATTGAGCTCCTTTAATTTATTATACACAGTAATTGACTGTTTATTGTGACAGGCCCAGCTGTCACATTGAGTCGGGATCATTTAGTAGTATAAACGACCACGCAAAAACAAAAAACTAATTATTTCAGCAAAAAATCTGCTTTGCAAACATACCCAAATTTTATAATTTCAGAAAATTCACCTTATTGTAAAAAGAAACTGTGAGAAAAAAGCAACATTTTATCAATGATCTCCGTTATAAGTGGCTTCAAAATGTGTTTAGCTGCTCTGTACTTCAGAGAATTACTGCATGCGTTTGGCTTTCAAGGGAAGTCTTAATGCTATAAGGAGGAAAAAAAACATGAATCGATCGTTGAAGGAACTGGACAGAGCTAAAATCGAAACTGACTGAGAAATTCCCCTCCAATAACAAGAGAGTTTAATTAGTCTGAACATTATTACAGAAGGGGCCAGGTAAAGAGCAGTTCAGGCATGAAAAGTCTCTGCACATAAAACGTCTCAGACCACAATGATGGTGTCAAAGACAGGAGCAGAAACTTTCTTCTTTTTAAAAGGAGAATCGTGGGATTTCCAGGTGCTAAAATTAAGAGTTTGATCAGCTGACATTGTTCTTTAGTGTGTGAACAAGATGGACATGTGTATAGTTGAGCAACAAGGATGAGAGGAAGGAACTGCAGTGTGTTGTGGAGCGTGATATTAGAACCAGTATTTTACCACAGAGAAACCTCTGGGCCATAGCGACCCGGCAGACTCCCGGGTCCAGCGGATCCGACAGACAGAATCCCTGAGCTGCAAAGAGTCAACTGACAAGTGATAGCGTCAAACATTTTATTGAAATGGGGGTATTATGAGTTATCCAGGAACATGGACAATTTTATAACACAATCAAGCAGCGATGTTACCTGTTTTTGAAAATAACTTGGGTGTGTTCACACTGGCACAGTTTAGTCTGTTTTAATCATTGAATTCGTTAAATTTATATAAATATTTAAAGTGTTTAAATCATTGTGAATTGAACATTATATAAGGTTGGTTTGCTCATCTGGTCAAACCGTGGTGCTAATAATACCAAGGTCATGGGTTCAATCCCCATACCGGGACAATGAACTCTAAAGTTTTCAAATAAAATCAACACATTAAAATAGAATAATGCTGAAAAATAAAATACTATGCATGTTGATTTACTTTAGTTAAAACTGAACTCAAAGTTGTATGTGGCTGATTAGCTCAGACGGTTGGAGCGTGGTGCTAATAACGCCAAGGTCATGGGTTCAATCCCCATACTGGCCAAATAAAATCCAAAGTCTTCATCAAAAAAATCAAATACTATCCATGGTCAATTCTTAAAAACATGAGAACTTTTCTCAAATCTTCGTTGTGGTAAGATCCTGTAAGTTTCTCTTAATCGCATAAAAACTCATCATTATCTAACGTAGGTTAGCTCAGCTGGCCAGAGCATGGCACTACTAACCCTGAGGACATCGGATCCATCCCCCTGCTGGCCACTGGACATCTGAAGACTACGGAAAATAAACACTTCAAATTAAAAAAGGCCTGGGAAAAATTAACACTACAAAATAAAAAATGGTTGGAAAATTAAATGAACACTTCAAAAATAATAAAATTCTGAAAAATAAAATCAAAATTACAAAATTGGATTGGCCTTGGATTGAATTTAATTGGATCATTGTGTTGATATATGATTTTTTTCCATCATTGCTTCATACCGCCTTTAAAGAATGGGATTATGGGTATTTTTCTCTCCATTTTTGCATAATGTCGCCATCATTTCTGCCTTTGTGTCTCTTCAGTTCCATCTTGACCCCATCTGAACTTTATCAACCAGACTAATAAAACCAAACATGGACTGGAGTCAGTTTTCCGGCTCAGAGAGCTTCATCTTCTTCAGCTGAAGCATAAAAAATGGAAAATCCTCCCCAGCTGGATGAATGCAGCCAATATAGATGGGCTGGAGATTCTCTGTTATAATAAAACCAGGTTTAAATCCCTTTCAGACGATCAGTGGAGTAAAGGAGATTAGAGACTATCAGATCCCACCTCCATCTTAAAATCCTCACGTTTTCAAAACAGGGGTTTTAAAAGTATTTTTCTTAATTTGAATTTAATTTAAAGGGTTAAATTAAGGTAAAGTGTGCAGAAGTCTTTAATGATGCTTTTTATTTGGACAAATCGCTTAATTTAGCTTCCTGAAGTCTTTTTTTTTTTTAAGCTATACATGGTTAAAATGCCAACAACAGGCTCCAATGGGCATCATGGTGAGTTTGCCTACACTGCCACCTAGCGCTCCTTTTTATTAGTACAATAATTAGATATTCATTTAAACAGCTTATTCTGTTTTTTAAATCCTGTTTTTATATTGTTTATGTCAGTTATATCTTTTTTTTGGTACTGTGTGTACTTTGTTCTGGCTTTTGAATTTTATATTGAAATATTTGTTTTTTTGTGCCAACTTGTCTTAGGAAAAAGGATGAATTTGAGCTACTGTGCAAATTTACTGCCATGAATTGTGGTAATGTTGATTAATGTGAGACATCTTAATCAAATCAATTTAATTAGAGAAAAAAAAACTTACAAACCGAAAATGTATTCAGTAGCTGTGTTAAACCACATAAAAATATTAAAACAAAAACAGGAAAAACAAACGACACGGCCTTAATAAAGCCTAAAAGTACAAATAATTAATTAAAAACTTTAAAAAATTAACTATGTACTTGCAGAAACCCTAAATCACTGGAGACTGTCTTTAAATGTTAATGAAAACTTAAAAAACAAACTCAAATTTGGTCTAAATTGATTTTTTTTTTATGGTAAACAATTTGACATATAAATTGGTCATGGTTAATGCAGCTGTAACTCAATCTGCATTTGTAAAATTTTAAGTGCTTCTAGATTAATTTTGTTACTTTCCGGACAAAATCAGAGCTTTGCATTTTTACCGTGAACAAAATGTTAACAGATCACGCTGCAAAAAACAACAACAACAAAAAAAAAAGATTACTGAATCAATTAGGGAACAAAACAGTATATTTTTTATTTCATTAGTTTTACATCTAAAGTGTAGTCTAATTTGTACATTTTATGTAAATTTGCTACAAAAATAAACAAACGTTTAAAGGAATTCCTGTAATTCTTCTGTAAAATGTTTCAAACTCCAGTGAAGACAGCAACCAGATGTTTTTTGCAGTTACCAAACCTCAATGTTAGTTTATTTATTCATATATATGAAGAAAAGAAACCTTGCAAATTTATTTAAAAAACATCTTTATTAAAATAAATGGTAAACAGTTTGACAAATTTTCAATTCGGTAAAGAAACTCAGAGAAAGCATCTGTCTAGAAAGCATCGTCTGATGCTTTCTAGACAGGGAGAGTTAATCTGATAACCTTATAATTTTTTTTATTGGACTTTTCAACTTTAATAAAGAAAAATAATTTAAAAAGAAAAAAATTGTTTACGTTGGACAAAGATGCATTTTAGCCAAAGTTTCCTCAACATTTTTAGCTTCAAGTTCCACCTGTAAAGTTCATCGTTTCCTTCTTTTTTAGCGTCTTTCCAGATGTTGCTGGGAAATGAATCCGTCCGGGACGGGGTCGGACCGACTCCGTCTAAAAAGAGTTTGGTCTCTCTGTGCTCCGATGCTGCTGAGCTAGCTTACCGTAGCCGCCTCTGGCCGGGTCGTAGTCCTGCCTGTACTCATCCCTCACCTGAAGAAACCAAACACAACCAGAGGCGACATTAAACACACGACGACTCAGAACGGATATTTTACTACGTTCAGGTCTGTCATTACAACAGGTTTTACTGGATGATAAATTGTCCCAAAAGTTACTGTGAAACAATAATGTTGTTGCTTTGAGACCATTTCTAAGTAATATAATGGTTAAAGTAATGTAGGAACACATTCTTAAAGATCAGTAAACTTTAACTTCTAATGAACATTTAAGTTCTTCTTCTTACTTGTCCTCCAGATTTCCCGCGGCCGTACTGCCTGCCCTCCTTGAAGCCGGCGTCCCAGTCCGTCCTGATGATGCGATCGTCCAGCCGTGTGCCGTTAACGAAGCGCATGGCGTTCTCAGCGTCTCCCCGCGTATAATATCTGATACAACAGCAGCTAAGGTGTGTGTCACACACACTTTGTGTTTAAATCCGTTAAAACAGTCAGACAAACACATTTTGGGTGTGGAAACGTCATTTTTTTCTCTGCTTGAAAGGATACTCTACAAAACAGAATCCACAAGCCGTCTTCTTGATTTTATCCAGACCTATGATGATGCGCTTCACATCACCACATTTAGAAAACAGCTCATGCACCTGTTTTCACAACACAAATCGAAAATAAATAGACCTGAAATGTTTCAATGAGACTTTAAAGTCAGATTATAACTGACGGTTGTACCTGCTCCTCTGTGGTGTAGAAGGACAGATTCCCCACATATAGAGTATTGCTCTGCTTCAGCAACTTCTCCTGTTCATAGCGATTCCCCTAAAGCAGGAGAAACAGAGAAAACATTTCAAATCCCATCTAAAATTAATATGTTATACATTAAACTGGAGGAAATTAAGCAAGGATATCTTAAATCTACAGTGAAATAATGTTTTCTTCCAAAAATGCATTGAAAAGATGCAAGAACTTTATGAAAGTTTTGATCCTATTTCTGTGGTTTGTGTTTCTCTGAGGAGAAATTTCAATGTTTGTACATTTTGTGATAAAAAAAAAAGTATCTTGAACAGCAAAAATTTGGCTAAAAACAAATGAATGTTTTTAAATTTTTAAACTCTTTATAACTGAATAAAAGCGCAGAATGGGAAAATGTAAATGATAGAGTTTCATTTTTAAATCATGGCTGGAAACTACAATTTAAAACAATTTTTCCTTCTATTTGTTGGTGCTTTATTAACAAAAGTAGATGAAAATAGACAAAATTTAACCACTTTAAACACAGTTTGAGTTAGCCACATTTTCTCATATCATCATACATTTAAACAAGTATAAGCCAGTATTTTTAGCTGACATATGCAGCAATATAAACAACATATATGTGTATCTCGGAGTTAAAAAACGTCATAGCAACTAACGCATCCATACAAAAACCTTAGCCGTTAGCTTCACAGCTGGCTAACTTGACAAACAGTTTAAGCTAATTTAACTTCCGCGTCGCCGTTAAAAAGTTTCTAGTCACTCACCTTAAAGTGCTGGTCTCTGTACTGACTGACATCGATGTATGAATCGCTATTCAAAGCGTTTAGCTTCACGGACATTGTGGTGGAAACGCAGCAAAGCGATCTGCTGCTTCTCTTCAACGCTCAGAAACGGGATACAAGAACTTCCGGTTCAGGTGTGCGTCAGTTAAAAGGCTCCGCCACCACAGAGTGTTGTGAACAGCGACCTCTGCTGGTAGCAAGCTATAATAAGTACTAACGTGGTGGACACCGCAACTATAATAAGGTATATAAAATAACTATTACACACCAGTCTTTCCCGCAATTAATTTTCTTAGTGAGAGAAAATTTTATTCTCCTTTTGCTCTAAATTTTATTTACATTAACTAGTAAATGTAATATATCTTGTATGCAACAGCACCTTAAACCATTATTACTCTTTTCCTTCTGTTAAAATTCACAAAACTTTTGTATATTTCAATATTTTAAGATATTTCTAAGGTGTAATTTATCTTTTTATATGTTTAGTGCCTTCAGTAATCTTCTGCTTGGTCTCCAAATTGTTCCGACTTTGACTTATGAACACGTTTCATTTAATTTGATAAATAAATGAAACTTCAGTGATGCTTTATTGCAAATCAGAAGTGTTCAGGATGCTCTTCCACAATCAGACGACATTAATTATCCAAAGCTAAACAACGTACATAAAAATAATCACCACCGGCGCTTAAAAGGGAAACGTTAGGGAAACAATTTATTGTAATTACAAAACAAAAATTACTCATAATCACTTGGCCCCTGCCTCAGTTTTACCTGATTTACTGTCAATCATTTGTGAAAGAGGAATGTAGAAACGGAAGAAAACAAGTTTTCATGAAGCAAAAATAAACAGATGAAGTGGTGTGATGTCATCCTGGACAAAAGCTTGACTTTACTGCCTAATATCATCGTTTATTACATCAGATCATCATTTAAGTCCTACTAAAAGGAGAACAGAGGCTCTGCTGGGGTTCAGATTCATTTCCCTGGTTTTCATTTTAATCTTCTAGATCATTCTTCAGAAGTCAGGCGGTCTCCATTTAATGCAGCAGCAATTCTTGGATCCTGAAAGATAAAGAAAAAAAACTCAGATAAGAAGAGGAAGCCAAATCTAGATTTAATTTGTGATCTACAGAGGAAGATCTCACATTAAAAAGAAAACAGAAATGTAAAACTACTGTCCTGCAATGTTTAAATGTACAAAAAAAAAAAAAAAAAAAAAAAATCAGCTTTTTATGGTATAAAGCATGTAAAAGTTAAAACCTGGTCATCTAAAGAAGAGTCACAAGAGTAACAAACAACAAAAAAACTATTTGAAATAAGAGATTAATTAAAATCAAATTAGGCAAAAAAACAAACATTAAAAAATATATATAAATGTGTGTTAATCTGCTTTGTGAATTACTTAACTTCCAAGTACACAGTAGTGTACTGGACTGAGTACAATTATGTGGAAGTTTTAGTATTTTAAAACCAAAATGAAAATCATTAATTTTGTGGCATAGCTATAATTTGGAGAAGTAAAATTTGTCCAAGTCAAGCCAACTGTTGGTCGTAACTTTTACTTGAGTTAAATTTCTGGATTTTCTTCCCGCTGAATGAAAAACAAACATGTGTCACCAGACACAGACAAAGAAACTGATTTGGAAAAAAAATATTTTGACTAATTTTGCTATTTATATGAATTATTGTCTTTTTGTCCTTCAAATGCCAAAATTTCCACTTCACTTTATACTTTGGTTTAAACATTAAATGATTGATAATTTGATCAGTCACTCAGTACTTGAGTAAACTTTTCACCAAATACTATTTCCTCTTGAGTAATTTCTTCAATGGATAATTTTACTTTTACTTGAGTAAAAATATGTTTTATTTGTGCTACTCTTACTTGAGTAAAGTTTTTGGTTACTCTAAACATCACTGAAAATAAGCTAATAAAAAAAAAAACAAGCTAATAAAAAAACAAGCTAATAAGCCAATAATGAGCTACTAATTAAGCTAATAAAGAGCTAATAATTAATCTCATAGTAAGCTAATAATTAAGCTAATAAGTTCATTCACTTAAATTACTCAAGTTAAAGTACTATTAACTGAGTAATTAAACCCAGGTTTAACATGTAAGAAAACAAAACATACTTATAAGTTTCGTTTTTCTCTCCGTCAAAGGTCCGATCTCCTTTCGATGCTCAGCAGCTCCACCTCGAAGATGAGCGTCGCTCCTCCGGGGATCTTCGGCGGAGCTCCCCGGTCTCCGTAGCCCAGCTCCGCCGGGATGACCAGCTTCCTCTTCTCGCCCTCGCACATGCCCAGCAGGCCCTGGTCCCAGCCCTTGATCACCTGGCCGGTCCCCAGGGTGAAGGTGAACGGCTGGCCCCGGGGAATGCTGCTGTCGAACTCCGTCCCGTCCTCCAGCCTGCCGGTGTAGTGCATGTTCAGCACGTCGCCCTTGCGGGACTTGATGGGACAGTTGTCCACTCGCTTCTTGATCCCGATCTGCAGCTTCTTCTTGTCAGCTCCGCTAACCGCCGCGGGGCCGAAGGAGAGAGCCGCCATGACAACCAGCAACAGCAGCCGCATGGTTACAGAGCAGGGAGCTGGAAAAATGTGAAAAAATGTGGAAAAATGTACTAATTAAGGGAGCTAGAAAATCCCTTTATGAAAAACGGATGTACGAGCAGTACGACCGGATGTAGTTCACCACATGGTGTTACCGGATAAACATTCCGGAGGATACTTCGGTCAAAGAACTTGTATTCTTTAAAACCGAACCTAACTTTGTACAGTAAAAAATGAGTTAATTGATTTTTATAAATACTTATTTTTTGTAAAGTCGAAAACGTTTTTTTTTTTTTTTTTTTACATTTGTATTTTTATGTTGTATGTAATATAATAAAGTTGACGCTTTATACGTCTACTCATTTTAATTAACATTTAATTTAATAATGTAATATGCATTTTCATAATGAACCCCCCCCAAAAAAAGGCGGGGGTATACATAAACATAGGCAATTACACCTGCTAACAATTGTGATAAAAAAAGCATATTGATGCTAATCGTTAATATATATATATATATATATATATATATATATATATATATATATATATATATATATATATATATATATATATATAACATGAGTAAAATATCTTAACTCAACAATTAAAACTTTGTAGTATTTCACATGAATTCAAACCAAACAGTTAACTCCTGCCCTTTATTAATCAGTTTTTGCCTGTTGTTTTACTCTCGGCTGTGGATCGAAATATCCCTAACATCCAGCAGGGGGCGGTAATACAACTGAATGCAGATTACAGTAATTCTGGAAGAAGAAGAAAATTCTCTTGTTGTGTTAGCAAACATCCGCTGTCTCTTTATGTCATTTAAATCCAACTTCAGCTGAAGTAAGTAAAATTTGTACTGACATAAAAATATGTATTACTTACATCCTTAATAAAAACTGATATCATTTCAGGGTTGAAAGAGGTAAAGAAAAAGAAGGAGAAGAGAAGAAGAAGAAGAAGCAGCTAAGCGACTGCGGACAAAATGCTATCTCGCATGTTAGCTTATCTCGTCAACAACCTCCAGGTTATTGAGAAGTTGGCGGAGTCCCGTCCGATCCGGAGGGCGGCTCAGCTTACGGCGTACGCGCTCACCAAGGCTCAGATCGTCGGCCGGGACACTTCGGAGCGAGTCATGCGGTCCCAGACGCTGCGGCAGGTCCGCCAGGAAGCCGGCAGAGTCCCCGGCGACCTGGAGGAGGTTAGCAACCGCCTGCGGAGAGTCCGGGAGACGTTCGTGAAGGAGGTGAAGGACGGATGGAAAGATGGCTCCCGGCGGATAAAGAAGTGAAGAAGAGTGGAGGTTTCTAGGCTGCTGAAAGGACTGATGATTATGTTGAAGTTTCGGTCTGAATGAGAAATAACAGTTTGATGTGAGTCCAACAATCTGCCTTGTGTAATAGTTATTTAATGTACCTTATTATAGCTGCGGTGTCCACCACATTATTATGTGCTTTGCTACCAGCAGAGGGCGCTGTTTATAACACTCTGTGGTGGCGGAGCCTTTTAACTGACGCACAAGCGCCACTGGTTTGGACCTTCTCTTGTTTCAAGATTAACTTCACTTATTTATTGTTTTTAAAAACACGGAAAGGGTTTTTAATGTATTGGAGAGGGGAAAAACTCTGGATAAACTAATATTGGAATATTACTACGGCGGACATTCAGGACCATATTAAGAAAAAAATAATGAAATAAGAATTACGAGAATAAAGGCATGATTTCGATATTCAATACATAGAATAAAAAATTATGCTATTACTAGAATAAAGTTGAAAAAACCCAAGTAACGCCGTGATAATAACTTTATTCACACTTTTACAATTGAAACATCATCAAATGCCTTTAATTTAGAGACTTTCGTTCCATTTTTATTTATTGCCACCTTAATCTACACATTTTATTATTTCAGTGTGAAATTCACAAACTGCTGTCCTGCCAAAGAGCTTCTGCAGCTCTGTACTTGTAAAACATATTTTGCTGGAAACGTTTATAAATGTGTAAAGATGTATCTGTATGTATATATAATGAATTTATCTGCCATTACAGTTTAAATAAAGACTCTAATTTATACAAGATTATTTCAAAAGTGAGTAAAGATGCAAAATTTATAAAGAAAATTTGGAGTTAGCAATATTTTGAGCTGTATGGGAAAGGCTACTTATTTATCAAACTGGAAATTATTCCACCAACTTTCATAATTTATTAATATAATTAGCATTTTTAGACTTTTAACAAAAACATTCAGCAAAAAAACTGTTGGAGAACACAGAAATGAGAAAGAAAAAATTAAAAAAGAACTACAAAATAAGAAAAGCAGGGACAGTTGGAGAAAACATGTCGATAATAAATATTTTAAAGAATAAATTACATGACTCAGTTCATTTTGAGTATATGTATATTTAATTTAGACTAGCACAGAAAAGCAGCAGCTTAATGTAGTAATACTTATGCAGGCACACTGGCCTGGCAACTACATATTAGTCACCCGTTTCATCATTTCACAAAGAAATAAATAAATCAGAAGGAAGAGAATGCGTTAACGTCTGACAGCATGAGTCAGTACATATACACTGATATGGCACCTGAACGTCATATAAAAATAAATCTTTCATTGTAGGAAAATACACAACAATCAGCAGTTTAAAACAAAATAAAATGGAGCAACAAAAATAAAAGAGATACATATGAAGATAAGTTTGTTTTGGTCAGAAGATGTGAGAAATAAACTTCATTTTTTATAATAATTGAACCAAAATTTTTAGTGAATTTTCTTTGAGGTAAATTTGATGGTAACCTACTCAAAGTGGCTTTAGTCAACTTTAAAAATCAGCTTTTTGAGGAGGCCCTGTGTAAATGTAACAGGTGGCAGCATACACACTGATATGGCAACCCACCCTCCGTAAACAAAATGGCGCCCTCCATCTTCTTCTCACATGGTGTCAAATCTCTGCCAAACAAACACAATGTTTCTCTTTATTGCTCCAATCAGCTCTTTCATCCCCAGATTGTAAATTAACACACAAACAAACTGGATTGGGTTTCTAGAAAGCAACAAGCCTGAAGCTACAAAATGATTTAACTAGACCATAATCAAACGAGTTAAAAAGCAGCGAAAGAGGAAGAGAAGTGATGAAGAGGCGATTGACGGTGAGGGATAACGCGTGTGAAGAAGAAACACAGGTCTGGAGCTGAGTCTGGAATCGCTGTGTTACATCCAGACGTTGGTCAACATGAGGCTGAGCAACGCAACCAGCAGCAGCAACGCAGAGGAGACGACTGCAACGGAAATCAGAAGACATCAAAACCGACAACAGTTTCCATTCATTTTTATATGACAAAAAGAAAAAAAATGAGCAACTTTCTGTCAAAAACCCCCAAAAAACAAAATCTGAAACTTTGAGATTAATGTAAAAAATCTTCAAGAAAAAACTTGAAATTTCTGAAACATGTTCTAAAAAAGAAAAACCTAAAAACGTGAGATCAATCACAGAAAAAATTTACTTTTTCTGGTTTAAAAAAGTTGAAAAAAGAAAAAATGAAAATTTCTAAGATTAATCGACACTTTGGGATTCATATGTAAAGTAAATTTATTTATTATTTATTGTTAATCTAACAATTTAGGATTTTTTTTCTAGCAGATTTTCCACATTTCAAATTCAGAAATTTCCAAGATATTTTGGAGAAAATTTCTGAGATTAATCTCAAAATTTCAGAATTTTTTTCTAGCAACTTTTTTTGTAGTTTTAGAGATAAAAACATTCCTTTTTTCTATAAAATATCTGAGATTAACACCAAAATCAAAATTTTTTCTTGAAAATTTTGGACTTTTAAAACAGAAATTTCCAAATTTTTTCCACAAAAATCCCTGAGATTAACCTCAAATCTTGATTTTTGTTTTTGCACATTTTAAACTTTTGAAACTGAAATTTCCTTGTTTTTTTCTAGAATATTTCTGAGATTAATCAAAAATATTTAATAGATTTCTTCCTGTTAAATCTATTTTAGCTCGTGGAATATCTGTAAACATAAGACCTCTATACAACTGACAGGTTTTCCTCTGAAAGAAACTAATAAACTCAACTTGATTGCATCATTTCGTAACTAGAATTTAATTGGAATCCATGCAATTTCAGTAGAATCTGTCCGTGTGATTAATTTTAATAATAAGTCTGAATATAAACCCAAGAGTTTTAATGTTTCTCTCTGAAAACCAAATAGTTTCACCTGTGTTCGAGGAGCTGCAGTCCATGTCCTCCAGTGAGGCCATGTAATCCTGACCCAGCCACTCCTGGTACGTCTTTTTGTCTCCTACACCGATGATGCGAATAGTGGAGTCTTTGAAAATCAGGTCTGTTCCTACGTAGTCCTCAGAGTCGAACATCTTGAAACTAGAACCGGTGTCGCTGCCGAAGTGGGTCTGCAGAGACAAAGGAAGGAAAACTGGAAAACTGGAAAAACCACAGAATCACTGCCAAAGTTAAGTTTTGCATTAAAGTCTGTCCTAAATCATAAAATCTGTACATTAGCACTAGCTGTGTTTCCGTTAGCCATGTAATTGCACAATTTGACATTTTGAAAATGAATTTGGTTAATAATAAAAAAGCTTTTGCGCTGGGATGACTTGGTTTTTCGGTCGTATTGAAATTGGTTTAGTTTACAAAACTGCAATGGACACATTTTTGTCACAGCACACGAGTCACATGACCAACAACCATATGCTACTACTGGCAGAAACGACAAAGAAGACGACAAGAAATAGTTTTAGGATATTTTTTAAATGACTTATTGTGTGAACAAACTTAATCTGTGATTTAAATCACGTTTCTTATTAACAGAAACACCAAACTGCGAAATTGTGTTTTTGTCAGCATTAGCGGAATATTGCGTACGTCTGTAATGGAAGTCCAGTTACTAGCTACGCAAATTAAAACTGCAAAAATAAATTCCCTTCATGGAAACACGTTTTCCAATAAAACATTTTTGCGCTAGGATGACATCATTTTTTTACTGTATCAAAATCAGTGTGTTTCGCAAAACTGCAATGGAAAAGTTTATTTCCACACAAGTCACATGACCAACAACCATATGTTACTACTGGCAGAAATGACAAAGAAGACGACAACATTGCCTTTGTACCATTGTGATTTGCGTACATTTGTAATGGAAACCCAGTTACTAGTTATGCAAATTGAAATTTCAAAAATAAATTTGCTTAACGGAAACAAGCCAATTAAAAAAAAAAAGAAAAGAAAAACGTTCTAGTTTTTGATAAAAACTTTTCGTGCTAGGATGAGGTAGTTTTTGACTGTATCAAAAATTTGTTTTATTTTGCAAAACTGCAATGGAAACTGTTTCTTTTTTTTTTTCAAATCACACAAGTCACATGATGTAACATCAGATGTTACTACTGGCAGAAACCATGAAGAAGACGACAACAGGAAGTATTTTTTTTATGACATATTGCGTGAATAAACAATAAATGCAGTGCCAGACTTGAATCAAAGTTTTAACAGTTTTGACTAAACTCTGGACTGTCCTGACCTGTGCACGGTCCAGCAGCCCGTAGATGGCGTGGATGTTGGTTTCTGGTCGCACCATGACGGCGTGGGAGGGAACTCTGGCCAGGTTGCACAGCCGGTACTGGGAGACCTCGGCTTTGGTTCCCTGGGAGCAGAGCAGCTGGAAGTCCGTGGACACCAAATTTGCAGTCCAGCTTTCCGAGGAATGACCTGAAACGACGGCGGTCGAGTTAATTCCTGGAGCCGTCAGAACCTCTGAGACGATTCCTGAAAGATTTCTCACCGTCTGTGTATTGGAAGACAGTGGAATGCTTGACAAAAGCCACGTCTCCGTCTCCGCTGGCCAGACACCTGAATGAGCAAATTACTGTTTTTACACCTTAAATAAAAACATAACACATCACTTTTACTGAACTGGAGAAAAAATGTTCTAAAAATCTGTCCGTCACCATGACATTTAGATGAAATATTCATAATTCTTTAAAGTTTACGTCCAAATTAATCATTGCTGAGGCTTATGTACATTGAAGAATCAGGGCTTCAACTGATAATTATTTAAAAAATATATTATTCGGACGATTAATCTGATTTTTTTAAAAAGTGACATTTTGCATAAATTTCATTTAACAGCTTAAACTTTTTCTACACAGTAGTAGAAATTAATTAAAAGATGCAAATATGCAAATAATTCAATTAGTTTTTCAAATGAAAATATTAATTGTGTTGCTTTGAATGCAATAAAAAAGCATTCATTTAGTGAACACTTTTTCATTTGTAGCAAAAGATGGCGCTATCGCTAAAAAATGACTGTTTATCATTCTGAAGATTAGTTTTTATTAATAAGAGATTTTATTTTTTTTAACCAAACTCAAACCAGATGAAGGTAAATATGGTATTTGAACTTATTTTAGGTAAAATAAAATAAGTTCACATTTATATATGTGTATTATTTTAATACAGTTTTTGTGTTCTGTATAAGTTAGTGATGCGTTTGTATTCTAAAGAAAAAGACGTAAAACATCCGATATCTCACAAGCGAGATATTAACACACATGGAAAAACTTTATATTGTAGCAGAGAAACTAACCCAAGTAAATGATTGCGAGAGAAAAGTAAATAAATTCCCCCCTTGTCCTCTAGGGGGATGAAAAGTTACAAACAACAGGGTTGGTTTCGGTACCTGAACGCCCCGCCATATCCGTCGTAGTGATCTTTTCCTTTTTCACATTTATTGTTCCCCGAGTCGTCGCCCACACACAGCTCACACAGGTTCTTGGGGAAGCCATCTTGATTGGCGCCAGGAACGCAGCTCTTCTCGAAGAATCCTCCCACCGCTAACGACCAGAGGAGACAGAGATAATCAGGGCAGTTCAGGCCACAATCTGTTTGTAAATGTTTCAGGTAAAAATGCAAAAATTATCTCAGGGTAAATTCTTATTTTATTTATTTTTTTTACCTGCTCTGCAAAAAATTACCATCAACAATTTCACAGAATTTAAAGGAGTGAAGATAAAAGTTTTTGGTAAACATATTTACAGACAAAGATTGTTTTGATCTTATGTTTTTGTACAGTTTTAGTTGAATTACTCCTCTGAGTCTGAATACTCAGAGGTGGGTTGATCACTCAAAAACTGAACTCAATAAGAGTAGAAATACTTCAACATATTTTTACTCAAGTAAAAGTAAAAAGTAGCCATCCTGAAATTATTCAAGTAAGAGTAAAAAAGTATTTAGTTAAAAGTACTGAGTAAGTGATCAAATTATCAATCACTTCATATTTAAAAATTACATCATCAGATGGACCAAAATATAAAGTTAACATTTTGGTATTTTAAGGACAAAATTTATAAAAATAACAAAAATTATAAAATGCTTTTTCAAGTTTCATTCAATAAAAAAGTTCTAAAGGTTTAACAGAAACTGCAGGTTTGTGTCTGAGTTTGGTGAAGTTTTGGTTAAACTCACCAGAAATGTTTCTCAACTAAAAGTAGAGATACTTCAAAATAAAAGTACTCAAAGTGCAGCAGAGTAAAAATACTCTTAAAAGTAATATTTTTCAAAAGAGTTACTCAAGTAAATGTAACTAGTTCCTACACGACTCTGTGTACTTCAGATATCAATAATCGATCACTAAATTAGTGGACGATTGTTTCAATGATCAATTCATCACAATTAATCTGATTAATAGTTTCAGTCCTAGAAATTATAACACAAAACCAAATCAAAATTACAGGAGGGAATCTGAAGCTAAATCATGGATCGATATTATCGATATTATTGATCGACGCTCCCGTACTGACCTTGGGGAACCTGGCAGTTTTTCGGGCTGATCAATCCTCTCTCTATGAGAGCGGATGCAGGAATATTCCAGCCTGCGGTGCGACCGTAGCCGGTGTGACAGGAGTCACGGCCACGCAGGTCGTCAAGGTTACGGATGTTCGCGCTTTTCTTCACCACTGCGACTGCGTAGTACGAGGAATCGTCGCGCTCATCTGGAGAGGAGAAAATGGGGCGAATGAGAGCCGGACTGTGGAAACACGTCGTTTTGTTTTTGTTACCTGTGTAACTCTCGGCGGCAGCGGGAACCAAGCCGTAGTCTTTACCCGCCGTGTAAATGTACCCCCCGTCCAGCGTCAGGGCGTCCGCCTGCTTGTTCTGCAAAATGATGAGGATGTGAAGCATTTTTTAGATCAAAGCAGGAAAGCTGAATATGATGTAGTTTTAGTTACTTTGATCTTGGCCATGCAGTCGGTCGGAGAGGAGCCGTAGATGCAGCTGACGGTGGGAGTGAGAGCTTTGTTCTGAAAGGCGACGCCCATGTCAGCACATTTCTGCTGCTCTGCGCTCGACAAAACACACCATCGAATGGAAGGGGGAATATCTGCAAAAAACACCGGTAGTTTGGTAGTTTATCACCTTCAGTTACCTTCTGCTCCGTTTTACTCAGAGGAGGCAGCACCTAAAAACTTTGTTTTTTTGGTAGCCATCCAAGAAAAGGTACTGCGTTAACAAGACGGACCAAAACATAAAGTTATCAATCAATCGAGTTTATTTGTGGAGCAAATTTCAGCAACGATGCAACTCAAAAAGTTTTACGTCATAAAAACCACAAAAATAAAAAGTAACAGAAAAAATATCATGCAGTCAGCAACTGAGAAAACCATTAAATATCACATTTTGCCAACATTACACATTGGTCAATATGTCATTAATTATGTTTCAAAAGAAACTCTAAACAGGTGGGGTTTAAGTCCAGATTTAAAGGAAATCTGTGTTTCAGCTGCTTTGCAGTTTTCTAGAAGTAAATACCAAAATTCATGTGGAAATTTTAAGAAGCAAAATGTAAATAATTCACATAAATAATGTAATTACAAAATCAGGCAAAAGAAAAATGTATCTAAATCAATTTCTTTCCATGTAAAACGTTTAAGTAGTTCTTTAAGTAAGAGTAGGGATACTTCATGATAAAATTACTCATGTAAAAGTTAAAAATACTCCAAAAAGAAAAATCTTTCCCAAAACGTTACTCTAGTAACTGAGTAAATGTAACTTGTTTTATGCTTTTATCATTTTTGTTTCATGTAATAAATGTTATAAACTAGTTAAATGGTGATTTTTTTACGCTATTTGAAATGTTAGCACTAGCTTGTTTAGCTTTAATGAGGTGTCAGCGGTGCAGCTTACCTTGAGGTGTGCAGTCCATGGCTTTCATGACGTTGTAATAGTTGGGGCTCATCCACTGGACCGGGTCGTCCGCCTCGACCACCTCAAACCCGGTGGTTGAGTCAGAGAACAGAAGATTTTCTCCACCGTAACCCGCTGAAGAAAACATGCTGAACCCTGACTTGTCCTTAAAAAAAAGAGACAGAGGTTTCTGTTAAAGGTGACCTTGAACGGGTCGATCTTCAGTCGACACTAGTGTTTCTCAACCTGTCCATTATCCAGGACCCTCTTTTATGGTTGTTTCTGTATTTATCATCAAAAATTATTTCCCAGAAAACAAAAATCCATGGGAATAAAAAGCATTTTTACAAGCGTCTAAAAAAAATGCAATGAATGGACATTCAAGTTATCAGCAGCCAGAGTGGAAACAATATTCCTGTTCTGAGCCATTTTCTGATGCTAGTTGCTAAATATTGGACACAATGACCAGATAAAAGATGTACAACAATACCAGTTTAAACTTTGACCTATTTGCATAAAGACTGAGCTCTGCAACATTAAAACATGGATAGAACTGCAACTACATCAATCACAGCTCTTCTTCTCTTCAGCGTTTCTGCCAGTTTCTGGTGGTGCAGCTCTGTGCTGCCTTCAGGAGAACGGGACATCACAGTATCATCCATAAAATTTCATTAGGTAACGGGCTGAGCTTCTCTGGGGTTGCTAGGTAACGGGCTGAGCCTCTCTGGGGTTGCTAGGTAACGGGCTGAGCTTCTCTGGGGTTGCTAGGTAACGGGCTGAGCTTCTCTGGGGTTGCTAGGTAATGGGCTGAGTTCTCTGGGGTTGCTAGGCAACGGGCTGAGCTTCTCTGGGTTGCTAGGAATGGGCTGAGCTTCTCTGGGGTTGCTAGTAATGGCTGAGCTTCTCTGGGTTGCTAGGTAATGGCTGAGCTTCTCTGGGTGCTAGTAACGGGCTGAGCTTCTCTGGGGTTGCTAGGTAATGGGCTGAGCTTCTCTGGGGTTGCTAGGCAACGGGCTGAGCTTCTCTGGGGTTGCTAGTACGGGCTGAGCTTCTCTGGGGTGCTAGGTAACGGGCTGAGCTTCTCTGGGTTGCTAGGAACGGGCTGAGCTTCTCTGGGGTTGCTAGGTAACGGGCTGAGCTTCTCTGGGGTTGCTAGGCAACGGGCTGAGCTTCTCTGGGGTTGCTAGGTAACGGGCTGAGCTTCTCTGGGGTTGCTAGGTAACGGGCTGAGCTTCTCTGGGGTTGCTAGGCAACGGGCTGAGCTTCTCTGGGGTTGCTAGGTAACGGGCTGAGCTTCTCTGGGGTTGCTAGGTAACGGGCTGAGCTTCTCTGGGGTTGCTAGGCAACGGGCTGAGCTTCTCTGGGGTTGCTAGGTAACAGGCTGAGCATCTCTGGGGTTGCTAGGTACATTTGAGTTGGATTATGGGACTTTTTACGTACCACGCCTTCCTTTAGCATGTTGGAAACCACAGAGGGAGTGATGTCACTTCCAACCACGACGCCACGAGAAGGGATGCGAACCAGATGGCACCGTCTCCAGTCGGAGACAGGAGCTCTGGTCCCGTCTTTGCACAGCAGCTCAAAATTCGACGATAACAAGGACTGGGCCCACGACGGACCCTGACCTGCAGCACAAATACCAGGTCAGCCATTTAATTTATCACAAACACTCAAAAGCTTTTCTTGGTCCTCACCGTCAGTGTTCTCTGAAACAGTGGTGTGTTTTGTGAAAGCCACCTGCCCAGCGTCTTCAGCCAAACATCTGGAGAAAACATCAGAGCGAACAGATGCTGGGATTCGTTTTTTAAAATTACAGTTTTGTTAGTAAACATTTGCAAAATCTAAATTTTCAAAAATCTTTGCACCTTTACTTCTTATTTTTCCATTTCAATTTAAATATTTAGCTTCAAGCATATTTAGAAACTAACATTTAGATTCATATTTGCATCACATTCTTCTAAAAAACAGAAAAGATCTAAAGAGAATTTAAACAAATCTTCTCTTCCTGAAAGTATTTGTTGCTCTAACTACATTCTCATAGTTTATTTAACATGGCATCTTCCAATATATCTACAATTGACCCTCATCGAACACCATAGTTGCTCTTTGGGATAAACTGATGCACCGTTTTCACTTCCGATACCGATACAGATATCTAGACTTAGTATCAGCTGATATCGATCCGATACAGAGAAACGCTGCTGAATTAACTGAAGATGTTTCATTTCTTAAAACACAGACATAAATTTATTTTATTACTATGCACATTCAAACACACCAGCAGTTTCACAAGCTTGGCCAAAAACGCAAAAGCAACTTTAAATTGTTCAGTCAGTGCAATTAGGGAGAAAAACAGCCGATGAAAAACAAATGAGAAAGAAACTGAAACTGAATAATAATAAACCTTCTTTCAAATGGTTCATTGGTGGATTATTTTACTTACAATAAGACATTGTCCCATGCTAAAAGTGAAGTAATCTTCCAGTGGAACTAGAACTCGGTTGCTAGGTTACAGGCCGGGCTTGGCTGGGGTTGCTAGGTAACGATGCAGCGACATAAGTGAAATAATCTGCCAGTGGATCTAGCGCTTATCATCAATACTAAGGAATTATTTACTTAAGAAAAGCTTAAAAGTTGCATGCAAGTTAGTTTTTGTCTTATTTCTAAGATTTCTGCACTAGAAACTAAAACAAAAATACTTGGTGACATTTTGTGTTTTTGCAGTGTCGTCTTTTGTAAAACACTTTTTATTGCACCTGGCTTTTTAAAACATGCTTTGTGAATGCGGTCTGATCGATACAATGAATGTTGGTGCTACCTGAATGCTCCTTCGTAGCTGTAGTACATTTCTTGGGCGCCCATTTCACATTTGTGCTGACCGCTTCCGTCTCCTTTGCACAGCTGACACAGAGACGGAGGGTCACCAGGCTGGTTCGCTCCAGGAATGCAGCTGGCGTTGAAGAAATTTGCCACACCTGACGAGAAACGTAAACAAAAGCTTAACTTGGCCTCACGCCGCAAAAACACAAAACCTTCCCAAGTTTTTTACTATAGTTTCTGATGCAAATATGTTGGTACGCTTGAAATAAAACAAGTCCAAGTGACTTTTTAGCTAAAATATGAGCTTGTTTTAAGTCAATAAGTCCTTAGTATTACTGAAACCTACTAGTTCAGTGTCAGATTTATCACAATAAACAGTAATATTGTCAATTTAAGACCATTTTCAACTATTACAATGATAATGTCGTATTAATGGAAGTACATTCCCTCAAAAAGATGATTAATTTCTAAAGAACATTTAACTCTGAAATTGGAAAACATTTTAAATATCCAAAATAAGTAAACCAAACAACCGAAACAACAATAATTAAAATGGATTATGAAACTTCTGCAGCCCAAAATTAGTTTTCAAAAATATTAGTAGTAATTCACCTCCGACAGGGAAAACAGGCAAAAGTGGCAGGTAGTGCAAACTGACTGCTTGGTACTGAGTGTCAGATTTTTGCAGCAGTTTTCAAAATGGCGGCTTTTCAACAATCCTAAGGGGAATATCACTTTAACGACTGGAAATTAATCGCAATAAATCGTGTGATGAATTGATTTGGCGCTTATGGTGAACAGCTTATAACATTTTTCCGCGTTATAAGTGAAATCATCTGCAAGTGGGACTAGTCTTTTTCATCAATATCAAGAAAATATTGATTTAAAACAAGCTCTTATATGTTGCTGTAAAGTCACATGTGAGCTAGTTTGCCTCATTTCAAACGTAGTAAGATACTTTCTCCATGAACTATATTAAATATTTTGTGTTTTTGCAGTGAATGCATGCTAATGAGCTATTTGCTATAAAAAAAAAAAAAATAAATAAATAAATATGAGAAAAGAGCAAACAAAACAAATAAATAGTGAAATTTGCCAACATAAAAAACAAGAATTTCTGGCACAATGCATCATTGACTCAATACTAACACCTTATTTTTATTGAAGTCCATATGAGAAATAAAATTTTCCTCTCAAATGAGTATTTTTACCCTTTGAAATGTCGCAGCCCATGACAGACATGAAGCCCTGGTCGATGAGGAATCCCAGCGGCATGGTCCAGCCAGCAGATCGCCCTTTCCCGGTGTGGCAGCTCCGTTTCCCCGCCAGGTTGTTGATGTTGATGGCGGAGTTGGACTTCTTCACCACGGCAACGGCGTAGTAGGAGCTGGTATCTGGAGAAACAACAGCGGAACAACTGGAGCGGCGATTCCGATCTGACATTGTGAACACAAACACGTTCGTTTTCCGAGGAATCAACAACCGGATGTTGCCACTGGCGAAACCCACGAAGAAGACAACAGGAAGTAGTTGGAAGACATGTTTTTAAATGACTTATTGATGAACAAAGTAATTTACGTGTGAGTTTAATTGCGCTTTTTTATTTAATGGAAACACCACAATGGCAAAATTATTATTATTTTTTTTCCATTAGGTTTTGTGTAGATGTGTAATTAGTGACCTCTACATGAACCCGTATGGTACCATTTACCTTTGATCTTTAGTTCTGCAATCTTATCATCAGAGCACTGACAATTTCTTAATGGTCAAAGTTCAGTAAGGTTTCAAAATGTACCAAGTGCAATACAGAGATTACATCCAGAAATAACAGGTGTTGTAACTAACAAAGCAGCTACTGTCAACATTTTCCAACTCAGCCCGGTAATAATCCAGATATTAAGTTATCTCAACATATATAATGTGTTACCTTTTTTACATAAAAAGGCACAATGTAAATGTCTCATATGTAAAGCAATCAGTCATTATAATGATATAAGTAAAAACAAAAAATAGCCTGAATGCTTTAACTTCTCAGTTGATGAACCAGAACGAATAATTTGCAAACTGAGTTTTTAGGGAAGATAAATACTAAAAAACAAACTTTGCATCTCACAATATCACATGATTGTGTTTGGGTAGACTATACAGTTGAATGAAGAGTCTGAATCTTACCTGTGTTCTTTGATTCACTGGCAGCCATCTTGAAGGTGGCAGTCTTCATTGCAGTGTAGATGTTAGTGCTAGACATGGACAAGGCGTCCACTTCTTTTTTCTGCAGTGAGACATAAAAACGAATGAAGAAAATGA
The DNA here is from genome assembly GCA_010277075.1 of Poeciliopsis retropinna. Classification (NCBI taxonomy): domain Eukaryota; kingdom Metazoa; phylum Chordata; class Actinopteri; order Cyprinodontiformes; family Poeciliidae; genus Poeciliopsis; species Poeciliopsis retropinna. Next base: position 2,870,674 of record VMRM01000003.1, read on the forward strand.
ATGAAGAACGAGGCAATTAATAAATAGTACAATAAGTGATAGTATTTATTGTTTCTGCTGTTTCTGGTGGTTATTAATTAAACTTTAGACAATCTAAAAACTCACGACCCTCAGAAAAACAACACTGTTTAGCATCAACAGTTTGTTTTGTGAATAAACAGTTACAGTGTATTCCAACTTTTCTTGAACCTGATATATTAATCCTGATTTATTAATCTAACAGATTATTTCATTGCAAAAATAACCAAGTAATATTGTCTTAGTTTCTAGTGCAAATGTCTTTGCACCTCTGAAATAAGACAAAACTAACTTACAAGTAACTTTTCAGCAAGACGTATGAGTTTGTTATAAGTCAATAATTCCTTAATACTTATTTAAAAAGTTCCAGTTTCACTGGCAGGTTATTTCAGTTACATTATAGAACCGTTTCCTAGCAACCCCGGCCAAGCCCGGCCCGTTACCTAGCAACCCAGTTCTAGTTCCACTGCAAGACATTTTCCCATGTTGACTTGAGACAAGTTCCTACATGTTGCTGAAAACTTACCTGTAGGTTATTTTTGTCTTATTTCAAGTGAACTGAGGTATTTACACTGGAAACTAGACCAGGATTATTTGGTTTTTTTTTTTGCAGTGTTTTGTGTCATAAATAGTAAATTGTTGTTTTCGTAGCTGCCAAAATCCCACCTGTAGTTTCTGAATGCAGTCCTGGACGTGTGGGCCGCTGACGCAGCTGACGGAGGGCTGGATGGAGACTGAGGAGAAAGCCTGGCTCATAGCCTGACATTTCTTCTGCTCTGGTTCTGAGACGGTGCACCACCTGATGGTCCGCTGGCAAAACACTGATAAGGATATTATTTATTACTGTGCAACTGAGCAGGTTTTGAAAGACCCTGGGAATGTAGAGCTGGTGCAGAGGCTGTTTCAATTTTTATGTTTTAACTGAACATGAAAAAAAAAAGCATTTCTAGATGAAAAAGCTCGGGAATATCCTGCTCTGTATATGTTACACTGCAAAAACACAAACGTCTAGTTTCTAGTGCAAATATCTTAGTACACTTTAAATAAGACAAATTTAACTTATAATTAACTTTTTAACAATATGTAGGAATCATTGTTTTCAATAACTCCTTCAAACTGATGAACTAGTTCCATTGGAGCATTTTCATTTCACTGAGTTAATACATTTTTATTAATATTAAGGAATTATTTACTTAAAACAAACTCCTACGTCTTGCTGAGAAGTTACTTGCGATTAATCTTTGTCTTCAAGTGATCTATTTGCATTAAACTAGACCAGATACTTGGTAATATTTGGTGTTTTTGCAGTGTAATTAATGTTTTAAAACTCTTACCTGCAGGCAGCAGCAGCAGCAGAGCTCCTACTATCTTCCACGTTGTCATGGTTTCTGCTTTGCTTCCTCTTTGCCTTTCTGCGCTTCTCCACTTTATACGTTCGCTCAAATATCAAAGTCCGTTTTTTATATCCGGTGTTCAAATTAAAGTCCTCCAGTCAAACTGGACCGACGCTGTGATTTTGCTGATTTACAGCTCAATCCAGCAACAGATGCAGTGGTTCCAGGAACTCGGTTCAAGAAGAGCAGCAAACTGCTTCACGTTTTCCGCGGCCTGGCTGCAAGCCAGCGGCTGGACAGAGAGGCTCTGTTACGGCCCGGCCCGCCTCCCCCTACCTGCCTGTCTCTCCTGCCTCTGTGGTGTTTTTCCATTTAGGATGTGGCAAAGCAAAGCAGGGATGTAATCCAGCGCAGTGATGAAACAGAGTCTGGGATGTTTGAATCTGTTTTCTGCACCAGAACATATATAAACAATGTATAGGAGGTGGTAAAATAAACTAATAATAAACTAGAGCATCAGGGCTATTGGGGGGGGGGGGGGGGGAAGTAACGTTTGATCTCAGAAGATTATCTGAGATTACAGTCAGACAGGTTTCTTAACCCTCTTCTGTAAACTGTTGCTTTAAAAAAGTCAGAACTTTAACTTGAGAAGAGAAAAACATCTCAGGGACAAACAGAAGGCTGTTAATTATTCTTTACAGAGTCATTTGCTGAGATAGCAGGTTTGTTTTTTGTTCTGCAGGATTTAGGTCATCGGACTCAGAGTTCAGGATTTGGCCGCATGGTTTTAGATTTTTATCTAAAATAAAATTTCCCGGTACTAAAAAACCCCCCATAAAGAATCCATTACACTGAATGTTTCTCAATGATAGACACGGCTAAGAGAAATAGCTCTTTGCCTCAAGAAATAATCGCGTTATTCTCAGGAGGAAACAGGACAATTAAGAAATAATTAGAAATTACACAAACATTTAGATCACATTGCGTTTAAAAGGACAAAACAGTTTGTCCAGAGTTTCACATTTTTCCTTGCGAAACAGGAAGTTATAGCTGCAACTTTGTTAAAAATAATGATAAAATAAATATTTTAGCTCTAAAAATCTTCAGAATAGCTTTAAGTTACATTAAAAAACATGATTTTTTTTATGTTTACAGCTCAGTTTACAGCAGCAGTTTAAGTCATGTGAGGCAGCTGAAGGTGAGGTGTAAAATGTTCAAAAATAAAAACCTCTTAACTGTCTTCACATGAGCGTCCCTCGTTCTTCTCCTGTAATAAAGGAGTCAAATTATCCCCTCTGTGCTCTTCGGTCAGCTGCAAGAGGCAATATAACAATAAAGAAGCTGCTGTTTCTTCGCATCCTGAAGCTTAATAAAACAACATATTTGAGTTCCACCTCTGTTTTTCTGACATTTGTTTACAGCCGGAAATTTCGCCCTCATTACCAGATTATTGGACGTGGGACCTCACTGACCTGACGGTGTGATAATGCGACCCTTGGACATGCTGTAAAGTCAAAGGCCGAAAGTCTCACTGTGGTTATTTAAGCTGACAACTTGAACATCTTTTTAAAAGGGACTTATGACGCAAAATTCACATTTTGCTCGTTTTTGTTCTTCCGTTTTGGTTTCTACTGATCCTAAAAACGAACCGATGCGTAAAAGAAAAACAATAAGTTCATGTTTCTGGGAAATGATCCGTTTCAAAAACCTTTTGAATGTAACGTCACAAATCAATGGGCACATATTCCACAAGCTCCAGCACATTTGATCAGCCGTACAATGGCTGCTGGAAAAGACAAGAGTTTCATTAACTCACCATCCAGAAACCACTTGTTGCATTCTTGTTGGTTGTGCAGGAGGCTCCACTTCTGCTTTTCAAACATGAACGGTTGAACAATTCCCCATCTATTTGCAGCCAATTTTACATGAAGAGTGTAAATTTTATTTAAAGTGACAAAAGATCCCAAAACAAATCACTCTAAAGGGAACTTAAAATACTCAAAATCTGTTTATTTAAGAATTTTATAAAAATAAAATAAACATGTTTTGCATATCCTAACTTATTCAAGAATGCATCTTTAAAATGTTCTGTACTATACACGTGACCTGTACGATCATTTACATAATTCGCCATTTAAGACAATAAGATACCATTTGTAACTAGTTTAGTGTTAAAGATGAATAAAAGTAACAATATCAACTTCAGCGTTCATAGAAATATCAGATATGACTAAAACTATTTTTTATTTACTTTGTAATGCAAGTCCTTGAAATTGGGTCTCTGTCTCTTTAAGAAACTTGCTGTTTCTGAAAGTCAGAAACTTCAGTTAGTCCTCATGACGTCACTCCTGTATTAACCCTTTAGCAACATTTTTAGCTGCGTTTCACTGAGAATCACCGTTTTTCATACTCTTGTTGAATCGATGTCATAGAGAATTAATAAAAAATATCATAAAGTGGCCGATGAGTGCAGCTTAAACATATTTTAAAAGCGACCTGCAAGTTTTACTGACTGGATATGTGTTCGATCAGGGCTGTGCAAACTTTTTGGGCCCAAATTGTTGAATCAAAAATAATCGGACGGCTAAAAATCCCAATAATCAAGCTAGCAATGCAGCTAAATTTACTTTATTTTTTACCTACAAAAAAGTTGTAAATTTCCACCAAAAGACTCATAAATTGAAATTAATATAAGAAAAAAATGTCAGACTTTTGAAAATTGTTGACATTTGAGAAGGTTTTTTGTAGAACATTTCTGAGATTAGTGGGCATTTACTACTTTTTAAATTTTTTTATAAATCTACATCGGCTGTAACGCGCCATCATAGATTTAGCATGTTTTCCGTTTTAATATAAAAGCATCTGGTTTTGCAGTTTCTCAACTCGAAGGAACAAATTTATTTTCAAGATTCGGGTCACTTTGTTTAAAAACGTTTGTTATATTTAGTCAAGGCTAGTAAATTAAATAAAAGCTGATTTTGGTGCATCAGTTCAGTAAAAACCTCTGAACAAACATTGTTCTACCTTTCCTTATTGTAAAAGACAAACACTTTAGACTGTAGGAAAACTATAAATTAAAAGTTTCCATCCGCATCTGTCGACTAAATTCGTATCATTTTTTAAAAATGATTCACAAATGGCCGCTGAGACACATTCTGGATGAAAAAACTGCAAATTTTCAACTGAATTTCCACCAAAAAGTTTGTTATCATTCAAAAATATCACTGCAAATGCACAGCAGATGTGGAATGAAAGGAAAATATAAACATTTTTATGCATTTGATAGAGAAAAAGGAAAGAAGAGTCATCTCTTGTCACATTTAAAGGGACTGCAGTAAAGCTCAGTAAAGCCTTTTATTTATTTTTGTACCAAAATAGGCAGTTAGAGCAGGGATAAATATTATATTATGTTAGATATAGATACATCTCTTTAATAGATTCTTTGCATCGGTGCTTTACTCTAACAAACAGTGGCATAGTCCCCCGGCTGAAACACGCAGGCAGAGTCGTACGGAGGTTCCTGTTCTCTCAGCCGACGGTTACAAATAATCTACTGGGATTAACAAGGGAGGAAACATAAATCCAGAAGAACAGAGGAAACATTAAAGCTCTCAAAATGTGGTGCAAGTTGGTAGTTTCTCTGCTGAAAGAAGGGCCTCTCTGCGCGCCTCTGTCCTCCAGTCAGCTTGGAGGAGTCGCCTTGAGGGATTAACGTGGATTAAGGGGAGACGGTGGCCGACGAGGTCCGTACAAGCAAGGGCTGGGTCATCGAAAGCATCTTGAATTTCTGTCCCCAAACAGCAGCTGATCGTCACATTTCGTTTTTTTTTTTTTTTTTACCGTCACGATGCAGCTGAAGGTTCGGTTTCCGTGACGACAGGGAGGAAACGGCGAAGTTAAAGCTGCAGCTGGTATTTATAGAGGAGAGAAACAAAGCAAGTAGTGCTGAGGTCTCACACCGTGACGGAGTCAAAATAAAAAATAAAAGTACAATGTTAGCAAAAAAATAAAAATCCAAAGTAAATAAAAAAACATACAGTGGATTTATGACAAAGTAACAGGATCAGACAAAGAAAAAATAATAATTATAAGAAAGAAAGTTGTAGTAACATGAGAATAAAGTCATAATATCAAGACTTCATTCTCATCTTATTTTGACTTTATAGTTATTAATAAAACTAATTTTATTCTTGTCATAAAATTACGAGAATAAAGTCGTACAAGAGTAAACTTAAAATAAAGTAATGAAGTAATAATAATGACTTTACTTTTGTAATATTACAACTTTATTCTTGTATTATTTATACTTTAATAGAATGACTTTATTACTTTATTCACATTATAAAACTACAAAAATAAAGTTGGAATATTACCAAAATACAGTTGGACAAGAATAAAATAAAAATAATGTGAGAATTTCTTTTTACGACTTTATTCTCATTTAAACTTTAAGAGTTTCATTTTACTACTGCAACTTAATATAACTTACTTTCCTCATAAAATTACAATAGTCATAATATCATAACTGTCTCATAGTACTACAACTTTATTTTCATATTATTTCAACTTTATTTTCTTAATTTAATTTTTTTTTAATGTTCTTAGCATGACCCCAAAACTCTGTCAGACTTTTTTTTCATGACAAACTTTCATATTTATGGAACATCTGATATCTTTGTTTGCTAAAAATGAGTAAAAAAAAACCTTCACCAAAATCTTTATAAGCTTTAACACACAAGATGCTTTAGGAAATCAGCCCTCGTTAGTGCAACTAGATATAGAGGGGAAGGAGGGCCTGATGATGATGATGCTGATAGAGATGAAGGAGGCGTTACACTGTTAAAGGTCAAAGTGCACGGAGAGCGTAGGAGATGGAAGTCTGAGGTAAAGCCAGGAAAAGGAGAAATCATGGACAGAATCGTTTTCCTGCTTTTTAAAAATAATGAAGTGAAGACATTTCTTCTGATATCTGATTTAAAAATGGTAATGTTTCCTCTGAAGCTGATAAAAAGTCAGATTGATCCGGTTTTAATATGTTTTATTCAAGTTTCCTTCCAGCTCTGCATATTTACTGACCAATCGTGGCAAGTGGAAAACATAGTAACGTATTTACTTTTAATTTTTATTCTTTAGCCCAGGGGTGTCCAAACTTTTTGTCGAGTCAAAAATACTTGTGGGATAAGAAAAATAAACTTACAATCAACCAAATAAAGTTGTCCACATGATTATTTACTTATTTTATTGAAGGAAATTCATGTTTATTTTTATTATCAAAATATTAAAAATAATTTTCTGGATTAAATCAACTCGTTTTTAAATTCTTGAACAAATCAGATCTCAGTTATAAGAACAGGATTTGGGTTTATTTCCAAAACTAATTTAATACATTGAATAAAAGTCTAATTTTGTTCCCCAAAGTTAGCTTCACTGTAAAAACATGAATACTTTGTGTAGTACTTAGCATTTTCCATTCCAAATTATGTAAATAATTTTAATGTAGATTAAAATAAAGTTTAAACAAATTTGTATTATTCTTTTAGCTACTGTTGAGGACCACAAGAAAGTCAGTCGAAGGGCCACAAATGGCCCCCGCGGCACACTTTGGACACCCCTGATTTAGAAGAACAAATTTCTCAATATCGAGTAAAACCTCCCAAATATGACGAATCTTTGCTTTGAAATGCCTGTTCCTGTCTCTCTAGAGAACTTCGGACCCATCAGAATTTTTAAGAACTATATTTAAAACTTGTCTTGGTGCTTTTTATATAACAGACAACAAAGTAGGAGTGAAGCGAGCAACAAAAACACAAATTATGACTGTTTTTACAACAAACATCATGTTTTTGATCATTAAGCCTCTGCTGGAAATATTCGCAACGAGGTGAAAATTATGGTCGGGTTACTAGTTTTAATTAGTTTCCACATTTATCATTTAGCAAAATATATTAACCCAAAGCTTCAAATATATCTTACAAAATTTTTATATAATTCTCTATATTGCATGAAGTAAATATAATTGTTAAATTTAAAATTAAAGTGATCAGGCTCCAAAATCTCTAAAGTGGTTATGAGTATTTTTCATGCTACATCCATAAACAGTAGCTTCTCAACACTTTGGTTTTTGCAAACACAAAATCTTTAAGTATTTCTGTCTAGTTTCTTCGTACACTTGAAATAAGACAAACCTAAGTTAGAAGTAGTAGTAGAAATATCTTCATTTCAGTAAAATATAGGAGCTTGTTTTACGTAAATAATTCCTTAATACTGATGAAAAACTACAATTTCCAGTGCCAGATTATTTCATGTATAATACTTTTTTCCTGTTATCCTTATAACTGTGGATAAATGTCTTGTTATAAATGAAAGAATCGTCCGGCGGAACTAGAACGCGGTTGCTAGGTGACGGGCTGGGCTTAGCTGGGGTTGCTAGGTGACGGGCTGGGCTTAGCTGGGGTTGCTAGGTAACGGTGTTATATTACAAGTGAAATAATCTGCCAGTGGAACTACAACTTTTTCATCAATATTAAGGAATTATTTACTTAACAAGCTGCTGCGTCTTGCTGGGAAGGTACTTATAAGTTAATTTTGTCTTATTTCAAGTGTACAAAGATATTTACACTGGAAACTAGACCAAATATACCTGGTAAAATTATGGGTTTTTTTGCAGTGTGATGCTGAAATGCATGTTAGGGGAAGGTAGAATTACAATAAATATTTTCACTTCCTATATAAGGATTTTAGAGTGTAGGAAGAGAAAATGAGGATATGAAGGGATGAGAAATGTAAAAAAAAGACAGAAAGAAACTCTAAAAATACCGAATGCCATGTGGAATGACATACAGAAAGACAGACAGGGAGTTAGATCGAGATTTTTGTCCCAAAAACATGCTCTTAAAGCTACAGCGTGCAAAAGTCTGCCTCTTGGTGACAATATTATCATGTATCATTACAAACCGATACATGAATGCATTACTCTTTGTTAATATGAAAACAACAACGACAACAACAATAAGAAGAACAGTAGTGAAATAAATCAGATCATGGTACAAGTTGCCTTGATTTGAACCAACTCCTTAAACATTAAGGAACCAAGCTGAAGGAAGATCCACCCGGAGGCTGCCGGACCGACCCGAGGTCCTCCCGCCGCAGCAAGGAGACGACCCAGATAGTCCCGGCCTCGCCGCGCCGCCATCGTGTGCTTGTGTGAATACACGTGTGTGCAGCAATGCAAAACAGAGGAAGCAGGCTGATAGTAGAAAAAAATAAAATCAAGTGGGAAGTGCAGAGACAGTAATGTGTGTGCATGGATATTTTGCATGTGTGTGTTTGTTCAGAGTCGCTCCTTGGTGGTCACCCAGATGTAAGGACCCGACTGCTCCTCGATGATTTGCTTCACCTGCGAGTAAATTTCCTCTAGAGAAGAGCCGTGGACTATTGCTGCAAGACAGACAAACACACAGAGATCAGTGGGTTACAAAGGAAATACACGTTGTTTCTGAGCAGGAGGAAGCAGAAAATATATAACAAAGTAATTCTTAGATAATAAAATTTTAGTCAGTTCTGCCTATTTTGTTTTATGGCATCTTGTGACTGTAAATCCACGGCCCCCAAAACTCAAAGTTTACACTTGCATGTAAAAATAGCTTGCAATTAGAAGCGCAATTATACAACCATACATCTTTCAAAAGCAGAAGTGGAGCCTAATGCACAACCAACAAAAGTGGAGCAAGTAGTTTCTGAACAGTAAGTCAAGAACGAAACACTTGTCTTTTCCAGCAGCCATTGTACAGGAATTCTCATCTTTTCATAGAAAAGATGAGAAAAATTACAAGTCCGAAATAAAAAGTCACATTCATATCATTGTTTTTTTTATGTGTGTGTGTGTGTGAGAGTTGACTAACCGGTGAAGTACTCTGCAAACTCCTGCTCCAGTTTGATGCCTCTGTCGAAGGCCTTCCTCGCCTGTTCCTCTGTCAAACGCTTGTTCATCTCTCTGCAGAGAGCAAACACAGAGGTTCAAATCCTGATTTAACTTTTGTGAAGAGTTTGTGTCCAACTAAACTAAACTTGAGGTTGTAAACAACAAGGACTGAGCTGCGGTGCAGTAAACCTACAATATATTTATATAGAGAAAAATATAAATATATTGAGAAAAAAAATATTGTGAAAAAGTTTTTTTAAATAAATTTCAAAATGCTAATATTCATAAACACAAAAACAAAGGATGTTATATCTATAATTTCAGTATGTTTTGGTTTTATAAATGTAATCCAGTACATATTTCCAGTTAGTTAATTATTGTTATTTCATTTTTCAAAAATGTTTTCTCAATTTCAGTTTTTGCTACATCATTAGTTTTAGTTAACTACAATAAGCAAAGAGTCAACTGACTCTGGTTACTTAGCAACAACCTTCAGAGTAACCTTTGGTTACCTAGCAACGACCTGTTCGTTGCGCAGCAGCACTTTAAGGTTTTGCTACTGTGTCCCATAATTGCTTTAGAGTAAAAAAGCCAACTGTGTGGAGAGAAAACTGGATGTAACAGGAAAGGTCATGTCACCAGTTCTGAATATTTCTGACATTTAAAGCGGAAAACCGACCAACTGCTACGAAACACTTATATTGCAATACATTTTCCAGCCATATTGTCCAGTCCTAATTAAAACTAAGCACTTTCTCTGTAAAACCTTTCAGTTCGAAAGCGTCTGATCGTCGTTACTTAGTACATCTGCTACTCACAGGATGTTGTCGACATTTCGCGGTCTAAGGAGGATAGCGATGGGGTAGAGGCCCGCCATCTGGAGACGCTTTATGGCATTCCCAGAAACATCCAGGATGCAGTGTTTCCCCTGCAGGAGACCAAGAGTCCGACAATCAGCCGCCTTCAACGCGCTCTTCCTCCCTAGGCGCTCTTAGTGGGCCTCACCTTGTCGGCGACCTCTCTGACAGACTGTATGCTGGTCCCATAGAGGTGGTTGTTGTACTGTCCCGCCTCGATGAACTTGTGTTCCTGAATCTCTCGCTCCATCAGCTCTCTGGAGGACATGAAGTGATAATCTCTGCCGTCCACCTCGTAGTCTCTTCGTGGCCGTGTTGTGTCTGACAGGGACAGGATTCAGACAGATTCAGATGTGGCAAACAAAAAAATAAAAATACACTGCACAACTTGTGTTTGTGCAGATTGTGTGCACAAGCACAACCTTATGTTTGTGTTTGTGCACAATTCTTTTTTATCAGAATTAAGAATTCTGATTAAAAAAAAGTCAAATTTCTGAGATTAAAGTTAGAATTCTGAGACTGAATTCAGAATTCTGAGGGGAAGAAAGTCCGAATTTGAGGAAAACGTTACAGTTTTGAGAAGAAAAAGTAAAAAAAGTGAACATTGTAGGAAAAAAGTAAAATCTGAGAAAAATGTTAGAATTATGATGAAAAGAAAATCTAATTTCTGAGATTGAGATCAGAATTTAAGGGAGAAAAACAATCAGATTTTTTTGTAATGGTACTAATCTTCTTCCGTACATTTAGATCTTTCAGACAAACACGCTTTATTTTGGAAGAACTCTTCACACATCAGGAGGTTTTTTCTCATTAAAATAAATACTGCAGCATCATCAATCTCACTGGAAACCTGACAAATAATGTTTTGTCAGGTTTCTAGTGAGAATATCTGAACATTTAAAATAAGAAAAAGATACAATTAAATCAATAATTACAAAATATTTATTTAAAAAACTGGCAGATTTTTACACTTATCACAAAACATTTTTTCCACGTTAAAAGTGAAAAACATTCTGACAGATAAACAACACTTTCCCCCAACATTAAGGAATTACTGACTTAAAAGAAATCAAGAAACTCACGTGGGACGCAGGATCCAAACTTTTCAGGAAACTCAGAGATGAGGTCATCGTTGACCCGATCTTTCATTGGTCCGAGCACAATGACTGGCCGTGTGTAATTAACTGGGAAAAATGAAAAGAAGGAAGTTTATTTCCATGTAAAGACAGTTTTTTTGATTGCAAAAAGTGAAAACGGGCTGAAATCTTTCTGATTTCACAAAATAAATTCACTGCTGATGTCTAATGAACTACAATTTAATCCTTATAACCAAAAAAATTATACTATAAAAATTCTGTCTAAATGTAAAAATATAAGGAAAATCAAACTAACAGGACCAAGAAAACTCTTTAATCTGATCCTATAATAACTATAATTTTAACTGAACAGACGGAGAAGTAATGAAATCTTAAGTCATCGACTTAAGATGACTTAAAAGTTGTTTTGTACGTTATTAAATCAAAGAAAAACAGTTTGAAGATTCTTTTGGAATCGGAAGAAAAAAGAATTCAACCTATTTTAATTTCTTTTAATTTGTTTTCTATTTTAAACCCGGTTTAATAAATTAGTTAAAATCCAATTGACTGCTCTCAAGTCAGTTGTTTTGTGTATTAGTCAGCTGATAAATGTGTTCTTATTCAATATGAAATAAAAAGAAAAATCTAAATATTTTTGTTGTGCAATAAGCTAAAAATAAATTATTGAAGACAGAAATAGTATTATAGTGGAAAAAATGTAAAATTAAATGATTTTCTGTCTGAGTTCCCGACCAGAAGCTGATGCTGTTTGGGGGGAAAAGCATCTCAAATGCTGTCAGGTGATTCAGTGATTTATATTTAATAGAAATAACTCAAAAAGGTGAATAAAAAATAAAGTAAGAGTCATTTACGTACCTTCTTGCTGCACAACAGGTTGGTATGTAAGGAGGATCTCCTCCTGGCCAGCTGTTCAAACAGAAACAAATATTTTTAAAGGCTTATTGATCACATTTTTGACACCACACCAAACTCCTACGTTTGGAAAGAAAACTTCTCCAGCAGCTCTGGAAAAGTAGAGAGAAATGTGACTTGCACACGAGACCCACATGCACATAATTAACACACAGAGGGAAACACACATCCACGGACAGACGACATGGAAAACACAAGAGGACGTAGAGCGAGGCGCAGCGGAGGAAAGGTAGAAATGGAGGACAGAGGAGGGTCTACACTTACAGGAACTACTCTCACTATCACTGGTGCCAGAGGTTACCAGCGCTGGAAGGACAAGACAGGTCAGAGTCAACACACACACATCCACGCAATTACATACACACAACTCACAGGAACACAAACGCAACTTACATGTATAAAATGTCTTATATTTAGTCATCAGTTTTCTGGAGGCACAACCATTTTAAAGCCAAAGTTAAGCAACTGTTCAGTAACTCAACTCATTTTTTCCCCTCTTTTCTAAGTAGTAACACTGCAAAAACACAAAATCTTACTCAGTATTTTGGTTACTAATGACAATATCTTGGTGCACTTGAAATAAGACAAAACAAACACAAGTAACTTCTCAGCATAGGAACTCGTTTTAAGTAAATAAGCTCTAATTATTGATGAAAACGTTCTTGTTCCACTGGCAGATTATTTCACTTGTAACAAAGCACCGTTACCTAGCAACCCCAGCCAAGCCAAACCCGTCACCTAGCAACCCAGTTGTACTTTCACTGGAAGATTCTTTCACTAATAATAAGACATTTCATGTTAGAAGTGCAACAGGATTAATCCGCCAATGGAACTAATACTTTTTAATCAATATTAATGAAATATTGATTTAAAACAAGCGCCTATATCTTACAGTAAAGTTACTTACATGTTAGTTTTGTCTTATTTCAGATGTACTAGGATATTTGCGCGACACACTACACCAAAATTACTTAGTAAGATTTTGTGTTTTTTCAGTGAAATATTAATATACTTCTTATTCCCAAAGAAAAGTCTGAATTATCGGGCATAAAATTCTGACTGATGTAGCTCTGACTAACCAAAGCTGATGTTAGCACAATAGTCAGCACAGGACTATGCTACAATGCGAAACCTGCATTTGAAGCAGAGACAGCCTCTGCGTTGTGCTGATGTAATAAAAGATGATTTATTTGACTTCTGTGCAGCTTTCCTTTTTCGCATCAGCAGATTTTTATTTTTACAAAGATCTGCAGAACATAGAAAGTGGAAGTAAAACATCTGTGTTGCAAGACACAGAAATAAAACTTGAACTGTTTGTTGATTTAATAAGGAATCATTGTGAAAAACAAAACAAGTGTAAGATTTAGCTAAATTTCAGTTAATTAAAACAAATAAAGCAGAAGATTCTTCAGGAATAATAAACAAATTAGGTCTAGTTGGATGAAAATAAAGCAGTCCATAAATTTTATCATTAATATACCATTTAATCTAGAAAACTGTACAACACAGTGATAAATTAGAACTATTTTGAGAAAATATTATTGGCTATCTTCTATCAAAACAGACAAAACTATCGTATCAGGACAAGCAGTTACACATAGTGACCAGCAGGTGTCAGCGATAGTTACGTAGCTCACCTTTATCCTCTTGATCCTGGAGGAGACAGAAAGAGAAGAGATCATTAATCAACGCACAGGACAATGAAACTGCGTGTGTGTGTGTGTTGTCAGCAGAAACACGGTTTGAAAGTCCACTCTGAAAATAACCGAGAGAAGAAGTGTGCATGAGGGTGTGATCATTTTAATGATCATTTCTTCATCATGTGGCGCACCAGTTCGTACAGCGTGAAGAAAACAGAGGAAGGGTGAGATCGAGCTGACAGCGCAGTGCTATCAATAGCTTGTGCTAAACTTGTGTCAGAGCTCATCTTCACACTCAACTAATGCTGCAGCCTCAGATCTGATCAAGTTCTAACATTTAAAGGTGACGTATTATGCTTCCTTCAATATGTAAGGCCAGGATTTCTGCACAAAATCATTCTTAGTTATTAAGATTTTAATCTTATTGTCCTTTTAACATCCCTCCAACTCAACTTTTACACTCGCATGTGAAAATGGTTGCAAATAGATGCGCAACTATACAACTGTACATGTTGGAAAAGCAAAAGTGGAGCCTCTTGCATAACCAACTAGAATGCAATAAGTTGTTTCTGGATGATAAGACAACATAACAATTATCCTTTCCAGCAGCCATTGTTCAGCTCATACAGTAGTAAAACCAGCTGATTAAATGTCCTGGAGCTCTGCTTGGGTTGCTCCAGGACAGTGAACGGCCTGGGATTCGCTGTGGTTGCTAGGTAACGGGGTGCAATAACAAGATGGAGGTTTTTGAAATCTTACTCTACTTTTTTTCTGAGATAAATGGCAGATTATTTTCATTTTTTGTTTCTTTTGTCTTTTCATATTGATATTTAAAAACAAATGTTTCTTCAGTGATTTTTTTTGTGGAGGGGGTGACAGTTCTAGACTTTTCCAAGATTGGGGGGGTCCGAGTCCCCCTGACCCCCCTGGGGTTTACGCCTATGCTTTATTTAAAAAGCTGCTGAGTTCTTTACTATTATTAAACGCTCCAGTGATTCTTCATCAGCAACCACATGCAAAAGTCCAGACAAGAAAGTGATTATAGCACAAACTGAACTCAAGAAACTAAAATGAATGAAATAAGCAGAAAGTTTTTGTTCAAAAAGTGGATTTATGACAGCATTAATCTGTTGATCCAACATAAAAGAGCTGTTCATTGTTAGGTCCCAAACTTTTTTAATACGAGAACCTGAAAAACCAGAAACATCGACTGAAATGACAAGACGGATTATATTTATCTTTTTGTTGGTTTTCGTAGCATCTTAAAACACTAACAACAAGCTTTTATGTGAAAAGAAAGTATTTTTTTTACATTTTATCAACACTTTGGTTTCAGGTTTTTGCTGGAAGTTGGAACCATTTCAGGCAAAATGACAACTTTTACAAAATTGGAATCAAACTTTTGATTAAATTGCTCACTTGTTACAAAGAAATGTGCTGCTCAGTTGGTTAAATTGGCCAAACTTTTAGCGTCAGCATGAAACTCACCGATCTGTCCTGAGACCTCGACACTCTGACCATCTTTAGCCTCGACCTTTCCTTCTTCTCTGCTCTGTGAGGGAAACAAGATGAGCAAAAACAGAAATCAACACTAACAGAGAAGAAACTGATGCTTTCTTTAAGAAGCTAAAAAGAAATAAAACAAATCTCAACAAACAAAAGCGCATTAGGGCCATAGCAAAATAAGGAGGAGTACATTTTCAACAAAAAACTCACATATGTTTTTTTACTAGAAAATTTCTGAGTCTGAAAAGTCAGAAATTGATAGTAAAACAAAAAATGTAAAATTATTAATTTCTAGAAAAAACATGGACATGCCTGAGTTTTAAGAGTAAATAATTCGCCAAAAAAAAAAAAACGTAAAAGTTTTAGATAAACCTTGGATATTTTCTACACAAAACAAGAAAATTTGAAAAGACAGAAATTTACTAGAAAAAATAAAAAAGTTATTACTTTAAAAAGTTGAAAATTTGCTAGAAAAATCTTGGAAATTTCTCAACTTGAAAAGTCTAAAATTTACCAGAAACAAATATTTCAAAATCAATCTCAGAAATGTTCTTGGAAAACAAGAGAAAATTTTTGATTTTAAAAAGTTGAACATTTTCTAGAAAATAACTCACATTTTGAGATTAATCACCAAAATGTTCTATAAAAAGCATAAATATTTTCTGAGCCTTAAAAGTCTGTTTTCTTGTTAAATGTTTTAATTACAATGAATAACATCCTTTTCCAAACCAAACCAAAAAAAAAACATCAAATTGATTTTTTTCACTCAAGAAATTTGGCCAACATGACAAAAACACCTTTATATTTTTTCTAATATGTTTGGTGAAATAATGCTTCGTCGTTGACACTGTTAGCGAAGCGGCTAGTCAGTTAGCAACCTCAGCCACTCCATTAAACATCAGGGTGACAATCCGTCCTCTGCTCCCTGTTTCCTCTCATCCTCGCCTCACTGGCCTCCGACACGTCCTCCCTTCTCTTCCTCTCAGTCCATAACACTTCACATTCCTCCCTCCTTGTCACCTGCCTCTGTGCCACACTTGGAAACATGGCTCTTCCAAACAGACTCCTCACACCTCAGAAACCTGTCAGCATCTGTGAGTCGCCTGAGGAAATGGCGTCACCAAGACAAGGAGGATTTTTTTTTAGCTTTCTTCTCAGATGAATTTATCTAATTATAAACTGCAACGACACTGAATAAATTGAAAAATTACATTTTACATAAAAGTAAATCAAGTCTAAAGTAACTGAGGAAAAAGTTGAGTGGGCTCGGTTCAAAGAAAGTATTTATTGTTGGAAATCATGTCTCTGCATCATCAGAATGAAATAATAAAATATATTACAAAAGAGAACTGACAACCATTCATTATGCATTAGAAAAAGATTCTCTAAACTTGAAGTTTTTCTTTTTATGTAAAATTCACAGATTTCCACCATTTATTTGCTTTTTTTTTTTTGCAACTGAACAGCTTCATAAATTTTTTAGCAGCTACAAAATCAACAAAATAAAAGTGGAAATTTTAAGTTGCAGGTAAAAATCTTCCAGGTGTTGAAGATCTCAAAACCTGATGTAATATTTTAATAAACCCTGAATTTATGTAACTCTATACTGTTGAAAGGCAAACGTCCAGTCCAGATGTTTTCCTAAATGGTTATGAACAAAGAAGAGTTTCTAATAGATGTGTTATTTCTTAAAGTTAAAGTCAGAAAACATTTCAGACGTAGATTCTTCACACAGAAGCACATGCCAGAACACATTTGCCTTTTCTTTTTATGTAACTGTCGCCCTTGTCAGATCAGATTTGCTGGGTGTCATTTACACGTTCTGACCCACATTTACCAAAAATCAACTTCAAGACACTTCATGATTTTGGAAAAATATTCTGCAAG
This sequence comes from Poeciliopsis retropinna, assembly GCA_010277075.1. Classification (NCBI taxonomy): domain Eukaryota; kingdom Metazoa; phylum Chordata; class Actinopteri; order Cyprinodontiformes; family Poeciliidae; genus Poeciliopsis; species Poeciliopsis retropinna. The sequence goes on from VMRM01000003.1 coordinate 2,887,846, forward strand.
ACAAAAGTTAATCATTTTTAACGTTGTGTGTCCATACGGGCGGATCTATTCAGGCTAGTTCTATGCTTTAGAATTACTAATTTCTGAACCATTTGAAAGAAAGTTTAAGTTTATTTTTTACATGTTTGACCAGGATAGTCACACTATTTTTATTTAATTTCAGTTTCTTTATTTTACTCCTACTAGCACTGACTTAAATCGTCTGTTCAGAATTAAAATCAGTTTCTTTCAACAATTTAACATTTGGAAATTGCACAATCAGGTGGACCAAATGTAAAGTTAAGTGGAAATTTTGGTACTTTAAGGATGAAAATGACAATAATTCACATAAATAAAAAAAGAAAAACAAAATCAGGCAAATGATTTTTTTCCCCCCAAATCAGTTTCTTTGAATAAAAAAACTTATGAAACTTTAACAAAAACTGCAGGTGTGTGTCTGTATCTGGTGAATTTTGGGTTAAAACATGTTTGATTTTCATTTAGTGGGTAGAAAATTCAGAAATTTTACTCTAGTAAGAGTAGAAATACTTCACAATAAGATTACTGAAGTAAATCTAAAAAGTACAGATTAGTAAAAATACTGCTAAAAGTATTTTGTTTTTTTCCAAAAAAGTTACTCAGGTAAATGTAATTGAGTAAATGTAACAGATTTATAAAACAAACAAAAACAAAACAACAACTCTCCCTGTTTGTAATGATTTTCCTTCCTTTTAGGCGTTTGGATTACTCCATCTACTTAATAGAGTCTCCTGCACTGCTGCGATCATTTCCAACCGGCTTCTATGCATTATTTAAATTTTCCCTTTTACAGGTAAAAGCTTCTGACTCCAGCAAGGGATATTTTGAGATTTAACACACCTTCTTGCCCTTGAAGGGCGAAAGAACGGGACATAAATGTTCCCTAAAAGTCTCTTCAGTCCATATTCTATTTGTAGTTTAGGCAGAAAAAAAGCTGTATTTCCATTGCAAATGTGCATTATAAGTGCACACAACACTTATAGTAAAGAACATTTTTGATTTCTTATCATGTAAATAACTCAAAATGTCCCCAGTAGATTTCTTCATGGTCTTATTGTGGCCAGTCACATTAGGAGACTAATCTTTTTGTGTCAGGTTGTATAAATTAAGACGTTGTGTCATTGCGGGGAAATTTCTAGTGAGGTGGTTTGTGAGTGTAAAATGGGGTAAGTGTTCCTCAGTCTGAAAAAGTTTGAGAAACACTGCTTTACGTGATTGCAATACCATCAGCTACCCAGAGACACAATCTGTGAACCCCACCGATGATTTCTGAACCCCTTAGCGCTCTGACCTCCTTCGGCTGGGGATGAGTCCAACTTCAGGGCAGTTTGGGGGCGGGGGGCTGAGGTGACGGGCGGGCCACCACTCCTCCTCGCCAGCGCTGCTCACATGCAGGATGTCCCCAAAGCCGAACGGCAGGGCCTGATTGGGCGCACTCAGATCTGCAGCACTTCCATCGTAGTCGAACAAAGCTCTGAAAACAAAAGAAACAGATATTCTAATGCACTGGCACATTACGCTGCAAAAACACAAAATATTACCAATATGTTTGATGTAATTTCTAGTGAAAATGTCTTAGTACAGTTGAAATAAAACAAAACAGGAGCTTCTTTTAAGTCAATAATTCCTTAAAAATGATGAAACACTTGTAATTCCACCAACAGATTATTTCACTTAAAACATTGAAAAATGTCCTATAAATGAAATAATCTGCAAGTGGAACTAGTACTTTTTATTTAATCAGTATTAAAAAATTTATTGACTCAAAACAAGCTCCTATAAAAAATACTTATAAGTTCATTTTGTCTGTCTTTAAATGTACTATGATATGTACACTAGAAACTAGACTAAAAGTGCTTTGTAGGATTTTGTGTTTTTGCAGTGAACAACAGCATTTTGGGACAATGATCCATTCAACAGGCAGGTTTTTCCTAATTAGTGTTTTGTTAAGATATTGACACTAATTAGTTCTCTGTTAAGAGTGTTAGTTGTTACAGTGGAAAAACACAAAATATTACCAAATATTTAGATGTATTTTCCAGTGCTAATATCTTAATATACTTGAAATAAGACAAAGTAAACTTACAACTTACTTTTCAGCAATTTATATGAGCTTTTTTAAGTCAATAATTTCTTAATATTGATAAAAAATAAAAAAAAACACTTGTTCCACTGGTAGATTTCACTTATAACAAGACATTGTTCCCAATCTGCTAGTGGAACTAGTGTGTTTTAATCAAATTAAGGAATTATTGACTTAAAATGAGCTCCTGTATCTTGCTGAAATTATACTTATGAGTTAGTTTTGTTATATTTGAAGTGTACTAAGATATTTGGACTAGGAACTGGTTTTTGCAAGATTAGTATAACATCCCTCCTTTGTGAAAGGAGGGATGTCTTTTGTGAAAATGTGTCTTCAGATTAAGCACCACTATTCATATATTTAAACACTTAACAAGCAAAACAGTTAGGTGGGAGTGTTTTTGTCCAGTTCTATGTAATTCATGCTTGCTGTTACATCTGAATAGTAATATGTGTGCATGACCGCAGGAAGCAAACTCTTCCAGAGGGAAAAGACCTGGGAAAAATAGGCCAGCAATATGTTTTTGCAACTGTGTGAATGCAAGGCAACTAGGGCTGAAATAAACTGAATTCCCAAATGTCCTTCCTGGCTTCATCAATAAAACAAGGCAAAGGCACAGGAGTGAGTGACAATGAAATTAGATGGAGAAGACAGAGACAGAGAGAGAGAAAAAGACAGAGAGAGGGAGAGAGAGAGCTGTAAATAGCCTGACGAAAGGTCAAAAAACGCCACCCAGGGTTTTAACAGCGCCTGAATAAAATGGAGAAAACTTGTACTAAAATATTACATAAAGAGGAGCACAAAAAAGGGTACGGTACTTCAGTAAAGTGCTGTAAGATCAGATAATTACACATATAAACCCCTTGCAAGTTATAGTTTACGCCCGGACATTTCACGCATGCGCACAACGCTGGAGGGGGAAAAAAGGACTCGTTTTACTTGGCAGCCGTAAAGCGGCGCTGCTGCGGTACAACGACGCCGTTTATTAAATGAAACCCGGAGATGTAGGTACAGCCAATTAATGCTTCGCGAAACACCAAAGGAAAAAATAATACGAAAAACTGTGAAGAATAACTCAAAACCACATTTTTCGCCCTCTCTGTGTCGGCCGAGCTTCACGCAGACTCGTTGCAATGGCAACGGGCAAAAAACCGATACTTTATGTTTCAGGATTCAACAGGAAAGAAGCACTCAAACATTTCAGACACAAAGAACAGAACATTCAGTACGTTACATTTTTATGTTTTAGGCTTTAAGTTTATTTTTTGATAAATAATAAGAGCTGCGGTAGATGAGCCACAGCAGCTGCGAACAGCTAAACTAACACTGGTTGATTAGCTAATTTAAACACCTGCTCTACTCGTGCAGGTGTTTAAACTCTGGCAGAGTTGATGTGTGGCTCGCCTTTTTTTCTTTTTCTTTTTTTTTTTTTTAAGTACCGTAACACACTGAATCCCACATCACATTTTCACAGGGTTTCCCCCAGTGTATTACAGGCCTGGGACCCGCCGGGCTTTACTGACCCCATAGCTAGGCTAAGCAGCCGGAAAAACCACACCGCCGCGCGTTGCCTCGCGCTGCAGCAGCTGGATGGTAAATGATGATAAAGTTTACGTCTATGTTCCCGGTTGGTCAAAGCGTCAGTGGTTAACGAATCAGCGCTAACCTCATCATGCAGGTGAGGAGACTTCGCGCTCTCCTCATAGTCACGCATCACGCTGGTTTTATATTTTATTTTATTTTTTTTCGGTTACACGATGCATCAAACAGTATCAAATGCTTTGTCTACTTAGTCAGCCAGAGTTAATGTGCGCGGCGGCGCGGGGATCTGAGATAGTCGTCCCATAAACTCGAGCAACAATTTCTGTGGCCCTTATTAAAAACTCAACAGACACGAAGTGGAAGAGCTATTAAAGCCGCATTAGCAGCATTTAGTTAAATCTCCCGTTTGTTGCGCATCTCTGAGCGCCGTGCAGCGGATTTAACTCATCATGCAGGGCCTGTACAAGACTGTATGAAGCCTTGGACAGAATTTGAGTTGGGGCCCTCTGTTGTTGCTAAAAAGAAAAACACCTTTAAAGGCTTCTCATATTTTGTAAAATCTGTGAGAGGTGGAGTAATTTAAATGGCCAGCCTAAAAAGCAATAAATTATAATCGCAGTTTACTCATTTGTATTGTGAACAAACAGAGCTCAAACTCAAAGATTAAACTCATAGCATCATATTGTTGCTATGGGACTTATGGAGCTGCTGACTTAATTTGGATAAACATAAGTGGAAATAATTGATATTCATTTTAATTGGATTTTTTGATTTGTTATTTTTCAGAGTAGTTGTAGGCTTAAATAGCGTTTCACTGGAGATGTTTTCCAGTAACATACAACTACCCAGTAATATTTTTACATTCCCTGTCTACTTCACACCTTTTAGTACAAAAACACATGGATCGCCTCGGCACCCCGACCACCGGGTTTAGCAAGTTTTCTGGGGGAAACCCTGACATCTAATCATACTTACTTATAAAGTGCATGGCGGAGTGAGAAGAGTTCTGGAGAGTGTGACGTTACGTGCAAAGGGTCAGTAGTTCGATTCGCAGAACTGATCTGATCGTTTCCATAGCAACGACCAGAAGCAAGAACTTGCCTCAGAACTTCAGTGAGCTCACTGATGAGGTCACAGAACATCATAGAACAAAGAGGTTGTGAGGTTCTGCTTGTCTCTCAGAACGTCAGTCAGAACTGAAACGTTAAACTTAACGGACCAAAATGACTATTTTTGGAAAGATAAAAGCTGGCGTGATTTTTTCACTTGGATTTGGAGTAGGATACTTCGTGATTACTGGTATAAGGAGACTCTTTGATTATTACTTCTCTGGAAGTGATTTGGACAGCAGTAGCTCTCAGGCTGAGAGCAGCCTCTTGGGAGACGATATTTCCTTTTGTCCTTCTGAAGGACTGACTGAAGTTCAAGCAGTTGCTTTGACTTCTGAGATGACTGTGCTCTATTCTGTGAAAGAGAGCACAGTCTCTGGAACTATTGTTCCAAGAGAAACTGACCCGGACGGGAAAGTTTTCACAAAGGAGGAGAAATTTGTCTCTGCTTTGAGTAGCAAGACTTCACAAGATGGTGTTCAGGAGAGCACTGGCCCTGATGCTTGTCCGGCCACTGTGACTTGTCCTGCCCTTCGTGCCACTGCTGCCCCTCCTGCTACTGCCGTTAGTCCCGCCACTGCTGCTCGTCCTGCCCGTCCTGCCACTGCTGCCCCTCCTTGTACTGCTGTAGGTCACGCCACTGCCGATCATCGTGACCCTCTTGCCACTGCTGCTCGTCCTGCACTTCCTGCCACTGATGCTTGTCCTGCCACTAATGCTCATCCTGCCACTCATGCCCTTCCTGCCACTGCTGCCTTTCCTGGTACTGCCATTCGTCCCGCCACTGTCGATTGTCCTGACCCTCTTGCCACTGATGCTCTTCCTGCCACTGCTGCTCGTCCTGCCCTTCCTACCACTGCTTCCCCTCCTGCTACTGCCGTTAGTCCCACCAATGTCGATCGTCTTGCCCTTCCTGCCATTGCTGCTCATCCTGCCCTTCCTACCACTGCTTCCCCTCCTGCTACTGCCGTTAGTCCCACCAATGTCGATCGTCCTGACCCTCTTGCCACTGTTGCTCATCCTGCCCTTCCTGCCATTGCTGCTCATCCTGCCCTTCCTACCACTGCTTCCCCTCCTGCTACTGCCGTTAGTCTCACCAATGTCGATCGTCCTGACCCTCTTGCCATTGCTGCTCATCCTGCCCTTCCTGCCATTGCTGCTCATCCTGCCCTTCCTACCACTGATGCTCATCCTGCCCTTCCTACCACTGATGCTCATCCTGCCACTGATGCCCTTCCTACCACTGCTGCCCCTCCTGCTACTGCCATTCGTCCCGCCACTGTCGATTGTCCTGACCCTCTTGCCACCGATGCTCTTCCTGCCACTGCTGCTCATCCTGGCCTTCCTACCACTGCTTCCCCTCCTGCTACTGCCGTTAGTCCCACCAATGTCGATCGTCCTGACCCTCTTGCCACTGTTGCTCATCCTGCCCTTCCTGCCACTGATGCTCATCCTGCCACTGATGCCCTTCCTGCCACCGCTGCCCCTCCTGGTACTGCTGTTAGTCCCGTCACTGCCGATCATCCTGACCCTCTTGCCACTGCTGCTCGTCCTGCCACTGATGCCCTTCCTGCCACTGCTGCTGGTCCTGCCCTTCCTGCAACTGCAGCTCACCCTGCCATTCCTACCACTGATGCTCACCCTGCCACTGATGTCCTTCCTGCCACTGCTGCCCCTCCTGCTACTGCCATTAGTCCCGCCACTGTTGATCGTCCTGCCCCTCCAGGCACTACTGCTCGTCCTGCACCTGTTGCAGGACGAGCAAGAGGGACACGAAGGGCTCCTCGTCCTGCCCTTCCTGCCACTGCTGCTCGTCCTGCCCTTCCTACCAGTGATGCTCATCCTACCACTGATGCCCATCCTGCCCTTCCTGCCACTGCTGCTCATCCTGCCCCTCTTGCCACTGCTGCTGGTCCTGCCCCTCTTGCCACTGCTGGTCGTCCTGACCCTCTTGCCACTGATGCTCATCCTGCCACTGCTGCTCGTCCTGCCCTTCCTGCCACTGCTGCTCGTCCTGCCCCTCTTGCCACTGCTGCTGGTCCTGCCCCTCTTGCCACTGCTGCTGGTCCTGCCCCTCTTGCCACTGCTGCTGGTCCTGCCCCTCTTGCCACTGCTGGTCGTCCTGACCCTCTTGCCACTGATGCTCATCCTGCCACTGCTGCTCGTCCTGCCCTTCCTGCCATTGCTGCTGGTCCTGCCCCTCTTGCCACTGCTGGTCGTCCTGACCCTCTTGCCACTGATGCTCATCCTGCCACTGCTGCTCGTCCTGCCCTTCCTGCCACTGCTGCTCGTCCTGCACTTCCTGCCACTGATGCTCGTCCTGCCACTGCTGCTCGTCCTGCCATTCCTGACAGCCTGGCAGCCCCTCCTGCTCCTGCCGTTAGTCCCGCTACTGCCGATCGTCCTGCCCCTCTTGCCACTGATGCTCGTCCTGCCCCTCTTGCCACTGATGCCCATCCTGCCCTGCCTGCCAGTGATGCTCATCCTGACTCTCTTGCTACTGATGCTCAAACTGACCCTCTTGCCACTGATGCTCAAACTGACCCTCTTGCCACTGATGCTCAAACTGATCCTCTTGCCACTGATGCTCAAACTGATCCTCTTGCCACTGATGCTCATCCTTCCAAACGGAAAGAGAAAAAACATGGATGGTTTTATTTTCATGATATCTACTTCGTGTTTATCACAATTTTTATTATTTGGTACCACGAGTTTTTTTATTTCCATTTTGGTCATTTGGTCACATTTGTCTTGACTGTGCTTATGATAATTGTTTGTTTCATTGACTTTGGCTCATTAGAGCCTCTGAATCATAGACGCAAATATTACCAAAATTATGCCCTTCTTGACACTGCTGACCCTCCAGGACACTGGGGTAGTCCTGACTCACTGGAGTGGGAGGGCTGGACTGAAGTGGAAGCACTGGAGTGGCTGGACTCCTCCAGTGAGTGGAGTTCTATTCCACTGGAGTGGCAGGACTTCGCCAGTGAGTGGCGGAGATCTGCCCCACTGGAGTGGCAGGAGTTCGCCAGCGAGTGGAGGAGATCTGCCCCACTGGAGTGGCAGGAGTTCGCCAGTGAGTGGAGGAGATCTGCCCCACTGGAGTGGCAGGACTTCGTCAGTGAGTGGAGGAGATCTGCGCCACTGGAATGGCAGGACTTCTCCAGTGGCCGGAGGAGGAGTCCTCCTCCGGCCACTGATGCTCATGCTGCCTCTTTTGCAGGACGAGCAGGATGGGAAAGAAGGGCTCCTCATCCTGCCCTTCCTGCCACTGCAGCCCTTCCTGCTCCTGCCGTAAGTCCCACCACTGGCGATCGTCCTGCCCCTTCTGCAGGACGAGCAAGAGGGGCAAGAAGGGCTCCTCGTCCTCGTCCTGCCACTGATGCTCATCCTGCCACTGATGCTCATCCTGCCACTGATGCTCATCCTGCCCCTGATGCTCATCCTGCCCTTCCTGCCACTGCTGTTCGTCCTACCCTTCCTACCACTGATGCTCATCCTGCCACTGATGCCCTTTCTGCCACTGCTGCCCCTCCTGCTACTGCCATTAGTCCCCCCACTGCCGTTCGTCCTGCCCCTCCAGCGTCTACGAGGACCAACGAGCCTTTGACTCGTAGACGCAGGTGTTACCAAAATTAAAATTTCCTGTTAGCTGGTTCTCTCTGTGCGTTCTGGCTTCCTCACTCAGTCCAAAAGTTTTTGGTAATGGATGTTAATATTTAATAATTTGTCATTAATAATAATTAATATTAATTGATGTTAAATAATTTTATTATTATTAATTATCAATAATAATGATTATTGTGCTGCCTTTTGTAAGTTAAGCTGGACCAGTAAGGTTGAAAACCGCACTAGAGCACCCCCTGGTGGATATTTTGTTATGCTGTTTGGTGATGCTAAACAAAAAGGAAAATAAATCCAAGATGGTGGAACGCAACACCTAACGGTTTAGGAATTAAGCTGTTTATTATCCTTGTACATTGTGTTTCGGACAAGATTTATTCCTAAGTATTGGTTAATTGTGAATTATAATAGTCTCTTTGTTTTATGTAACTGTGGTGTAAGTAATTGTACGCAGGAGTCATTTAGGAAAATGTTTTTTTTAGCTCGGAGCAAGAATGGCTAATTTGCAATGTTCATTAGCTAAAAAGAAAACAAGTTTGGTTATTGAAGCGTCGTTGTCTGGCTGTCTAGCTGCTGAAGAAATCGAAAACTCAGGGCGAGGACAGCACAATTATATTATTATATAATGCACATTATATAATATATATTATATTATCATGGCGGCACCCTATATGGCTGCAGCTGCTTCGGCTCCCAGTAATACAACCAATTTATTGCTTAAATCAATATTTTCTGCTACAATAACTCAGAGAAACAGCATAAGAACAGTCTATGACCATCAGACTATGTTAATGTTGAGCAAATTCAATCATCTGGACTATGTACATTTGGAGATACGGACCACTCTACAAAGTATTGGACTGCTATGTCAGTTGGATCATTTGAGTCAAGCTAACTCCACAGCAGTAGAATCTTCCATCAGCCCAGGCCCATGGAGACACCGGAGAAGACTTGAGAGAAAACAAAAGCGAGGGTGTCACAGTGGGCTTACAGCTAAGGTAAAAGCTCACCCTTTCCATTTGCCGCTTCCCTCCATCTTGCTTGCTAATGTACAATCCCTTGAAAGCAAATTGAACTACCTGAAGCTGGATTTAACCACCAAAAGGGAAACATGAAACTGCTGCATTCTTATTCTCTGAGAGATGGCTAAACTCATCTGTCCTTGATAATGCCATCAGCCTAGAGGGGCTAACAACATTTAGAGCTGACAGGAGCCATGCTCTTACTGGTAAATCTAGGGGAGGTGGTGTTTGTATTTACATTAACAACAGCTTGTGTAATAATGCCACCCTGGTCTCAAGTCATTGCTCTGTGGACACTGAGTTCATGATTTCTATCTACCCTGGGAATTCACCACCGTTATCATTTTTGCTGTCTACATCCCGCCCAGTGCCAACACCCACCAAGCACTGAATATCCTTCACCATGTCATCAGTGACAGACAATTCATATACCCGGAGGTTGTTTTTATTGTTGCTGGAGATTTTAACCAGGCTAACATGAAGACTGTTCTTCCTAATTTCCATCAACATGTGGATTTTCTGACAAGAGGGGAAAACACACTGGATTTGGTCTACACCGATATAAAGAAAGCTTTGAGAGCAATTCCCTGGCTCAATCTCGGCTCTTCAGATCATCTTTAGGTTATACTCATCCCAGCAGACCAACCCCTGCTCACCAGACAAAAGCCTGTGGTGAAGAAGGTAAGAGTGTGGCCTGAGGGAGGTATGTCTGTACTGCAGGACTGTTTTGAGTGCAGACTGGGGCATGTTCAGAGAGGCCGCTACGCACAGCCAACACACAAACGTGGAGGAGTACGCAGCATCTGTGTCAAACTACATCCAATGGTGTATAGAGTAGGTTACAGCAACAAAATTAATAGTTACACAGGCCAACCAGAAACCTTGGATTGGACAATCATTTCCCAGGATCTGGGAATCACTTCCCAGATCCTGGGAATCAAACTGGTCTCCCTGGCCTTCAACAATCCACTGTGCGACTGACTGCTGGACTTCCTCACCGACAGAACCCAGTCTGTCCATGTGGGTAATAACATGTCCAAAGTCATTTCTTTGAACACTGGTTCCCCCCAGGGATGTGTCCCCTGGGAAAACAGTCATGATGACCCATGACTGTTGTCCCAGGTTTAACACAAACCAAATCATGAAATATGTAGATGACACAACAATTGTGGGATTAATTCAGGACAACAATGAAGTGAACTATAGAAAAGAGGTAAAACATCTTGTGGACTGGTGCAGAATAAACAACTTGCTCCTGAACATCGATAAGACAAAAGAAATCATTGTCGACTTCAGAAGGTCTCGACCGAACCACACACCACTCCTCATTAACGACAAAGCAGTGGAGATCATTAGCAGCACTAAGTTCCTGGGGGTTCACATTACAGACAACCTCAGCTGGACAATTCACAAAGGCTTTCGATCCTCCTCACTACCAATTGACTTCATGCACTCTGATCATCTTACGCACTAACTACGTTTCCAAGCTGCGCAAAACTTTCAGTATTTTGTTAATTAACAGAATACTGTTAATTAATATGGTTAATTAATTAACAGTATTACTAACCCTAACCCCTAATAAAACTCAATGAAAATCACTCCTGAATAGTGCGCCTGCACTTTCTGAGACGAATGAGAAGGGATTTGCTCCCACCTCCCATCCTCTCCACCTTCCACAGAGGAACCATTGAGAGCCTGCTGACCAGCAGTATCTCCATCTGGTCTGGGAGCTGCAAGGCCTCAGACTGGAAGTCTCTGCAAAGAGTGGTGAAGACAGCAGTGAGGATCACTGGGTCTCCACTCCTCCCTATCCATACCATTGCACACAGACCCTGCTTAGCCAGAGCAAATCAGATCCTCTCTGACTCCACCCATCTTCTCCATGGTCTGTTTTTCGGTTGGCATCTGGCAGGAGATTCTGTAGCATCCGCTGCAGAACTGCCAGACTCAGAATCCCACTAGTCATCAGATTGCTCAACAATCCCATCACTAAAACTGTCTAAGACTGCTTGAAAATACTAAATTATATATATTTAGTAACACATTACTATTTGTTTATTATGTAATTATAGGCACACTTGTGTTTGTGTGTGTGCTCTGGTGGCCAAGCGATATTCCATTGCCAATTTTACTTATGTTTCTTTGAGCAATGACAATAAAGTAAGTCTAAGTCTAATATTGATTGTAATGTATTGATATAATTTCTATTATTAATTATTATTATAATTTGTGCTGATAATTAATTATTTATTGCTTTTAATATTATTATTACTAATATTATGGATATTATTATTGATATAGCATTAATATTATGTTGTACATGACATACATTGTTAATTATTCAAGTAGTTCAATGTCTCATATCTATGCTTTTCTTTTGAAGTGCTTCCTTTTATTTTGAAGGAGGCTTGTTCCGTTTACTTTCCTCTTCTTGACGTTCGTCAGCTGATCTGTTTTCTGTTTACTGTTGAGACCAGTGCCGCAGTCATCGATGACGTGAGTAGTGGTATTAGTTATGTGACATAAATAGGCAGATGCTAATTATCACTACTGACAGAATTGTTTAGCTGCTGGTATATTTCTGTAGTTTGCTAATGTCTGTTTTATTCTTAATGTGTTTGATTTTATTAAAACTATCTAGCATTTAACCGTTAGTTTTGAGCTTTAACCAGTTAGAGCTAGATTGATTCAGAGTTTTAGGGTAGGGGTTAGTTTTTTACTTGCTTGGGTTTTCAGTGTTTTTTACTTGCTTGTGAATTGTTATATTTACATTTTTGAAACAGTAATTTTGAACCTTTATTTATTATTACTGTATTTTCAGAAACTGCTTCAATTTATTTGCATCGTTGACATAATTCTTAAATTTAAACCTATTTAAGTTTATTTAAATCAGAGTGGTTTCTGACCGAAACCCTGTAGTGGTCAGTCAACAAAATCCAGCAACAGAAGTCAAAATCCTCACCAAATGGGCCTTCGTTCCAGATTATACAGCCACTAGTGTTACTTGGCTCAGATGCACCTTATCACTGCTATTGAGCCAACCCGCAAAGGATCCAAAGGAGGTCCCATAGCCTTTCATACTGCTCTTACTTGCAAGAATATAAGCAAGTGTTTCACACATTGCACATGAATCCAGCTGGCAGGTTTTACTAGGAGATGATGAGGAAAGTTTGCATAGACTCACCATAAGCAGCTGATTTAACTTTATTTTACTGTGTAATTCCTGTGTGGGAAACTAATGAAATCTAATTACACAAGCAAAGGACATGCATTAATTACTGCTGTATGTAACGCTGTGACCTTACAGACTGTAGAAAATACAGGCTGTAAATGTGTGCAAATTCTGTGCATGTGCAGCCTGCAGCATATTACCAGAGAGTGGGCGGAGAAACCGGAAATTATACTGAAATAATCCAAGCAAAGGCTAAAGTAAGAGAAAACATGTATTTGGTATAAAGTTAATGTTTAAATATTACATAATCAGACAAACCAAAATATAACATTAAGTGGAAATGTTGGTATTTGAGGGACAAAAATGACAATTCATATCAGTAACAAAATATAACAATAAATTGTTTCCAAATTAGTTTTTTCTTTTATTTTTAATTTAAAAAAACTTATGAAACTTTGACAAAAACTGCAGTTTTGTGTACTTGGTTGAAATATGTTTGGTTTTCATTTAGTGGGTAGAAAATTCAGTAAGAGTAGAAATACTTCATAATAAAATTACTCAACTACAACTAAAAAGAACAGAGTAGTAAAAACATTCTTAAAAGTAGATTTGTTTCAAAAGATTTACTTAAGTAAATGTAATTGAGTAAATGTAACTATTTTCTACCCAACTCTGCCTGTTACCTGGTCGTACAGTGAATGTATTTATTTAAAAGCTGTACATAGACAAACACAGGTTGGACAATGCAGTGCAAACATGAAGTTCAGGATTTCAGATCTGTGAAGTAACGAGCTTTGCAGCTCTACAACCCCAGGGAATAAAATCTTAAATCCAGAGACGCGTCTGCAAACGTCCCCAATGATCTGAAGCCAAAAAGAAAAAGTGTCACTGATGGATGTTGTGTAGAATAATTAAATGTGTTTCTAATTCAATTACCGGCTCTGAGTTTGACATATTTTATTTGTTCGTGAGTGGAAATCTCCGTGGTAAGACTCCAGAGGGAGAACAAACATTCATAATTACAATAATGTGTGACAAAAACACAATTACTTTGTTAAAAAGGCTTTTGTAGCAGTTATGGCTGACTGGGACTTCTGCAGAGTTAGATTATTACTCCATTCATGTTTAACTTTCCACTAAAAGCTCAGATGGGATTTCTGCTTATGTAGCTTTATTTCAGAGGGTGAAACAAAAGGAAAAGGGAGATGTATAATATTTCTGTGCAAGATCGGACAATACAGGCAACAATATGGAAACAGCCTGCAGCATAACCCTCTTGTCCTTTTAGTTCACCTGCATCTCTTTGAGCAAATCTTGCTTTGTGCATTTGTTTTGGTTCTATTTACCCAGAATGCACTGAGCTATAGTCCACTTACTGCTTTTGGAGCAATCTCCGGTTTCATTCCAATTGTTTGGTCACTTCAACCAAACCCAGACTGAGGTTTGTAAAACGACAAGAGTTTGCGTTTTTGGTCTGAATCAGAGTTTTATTATGCATTCATACCTACTGAATTAGAGTTCAATTAAAGTGGACTAAACAGGGCTGGTGTGAATGCAGCCCAAGTTACAATCTCATTTAATTAAATACTTTTTCTAGATAATTCATATAGTGCAACATTACATTTAATAAAACCTGTCTGTTCGGTCATTTTAAAAGGATTCAAAATCAATACGTCCTGCAGGAATCCATGCAGCAAACAACAATGCCCTTTTCAGTATACAGTGAAACTCAAAACCTTCAAACATACCTCAGGCCCCAGTTGAGCTTCTATGCATCACAATTTGTTACAAATTCATTAAATCCTCAAGCACTCACAGGTTAGTATTGATTGTGAAACATTCCTGCCAGGACTCTTCAAGTATTTCCCATCCTTCTGAAGCCAAACACTGAAAAACGGCAGAACATAAAGTGCCCTGCTATTGTCATACCTCGCACCAACCATCACCTTTTCAGGCGAATCCTTCTGCAATGTCGTAAACAGTTGCAGTGTCAGAGTATTGAGCCATGCAGTGTGTTTAAAATGGACCATAATGGTGTGAATTGAAAATGAGTCAGGGAAGCAGGGAGGAGAACAGCAGCAATCACACACACACACCCACACACACCTTTCACACACAGGGCAGCTCCACACACAGGACATACAGTATGTCACTTTGTGTCAGTGACATTTCCACTGAGGCAACAGAAAAGGTTAACCTGCCTATTACACACAATGCAGTAGTATTTGGTACAAATAGCCAATGTGTTCAGACATACTGTACATACATGCATGGACACCTAACAGCGGCCAAGAGCATCAAACACCCCAAATCTGTCACACACCAACAGCAGCAGCTCAACCAGTCATTTCCTGTTTGACATTTTTCTAGGACTTGAAAGCTGATTGGTTATTTTCAAACAAAACATCAAATTTCAGACTTTTTAAGACCTTTTCTATGCTAGCTTCAGTGATATTTAAGCTAATGAACATCAGGCAGCACAACTGGAGATACATTTGCACTTACCCATGATAGAAACAAAAACACTCGATAGTTAGCAAGTGAGCTAGTGTATGTCAGCAGCTAGTTACCTACAAGACAGAATAATCCTGCCACATTTAAGACCTGTGATCAGCCAATTTAAGGCCAACTTACACTTTTTAAAAAACAAATTGAAGGCATTTAAGGAATTGATTTAAAGAGAGATTCTACAAATAGAGTCTATGAAACTGCAAAGTGACGGCAAACTTAAAGGGGCAGTGTTATGTGTTTTCCAGGTACACAGTAGCGTTTTATAGAGGGATTGTCAGTCGACGTCACGCTGAGTCAGCAGCCAGCTGCTCCACTGCGCATGTCACCTTCAGAAAGCAGGCAAGAAAACATTTTTCTATATTTAACTAATAAGATTATTTACAACTTGCCACCAGCGCAGATCACCTCCCTCTCATACAAAGTTGCGTTGGACATCTGCGGCTGTCAGAGGTTTCATTTTTAGCACATCGGTTCTGTACCTCACACCGGATCCCGCTACATTTTTAATTTCTGATGGCTTAGTTCATCACCTGAATGATGATCTTCATTTTCCCTCTAATTGTGGCCAAATATGTCAGGCATCTGGGCCATTTTCTCTCGTCATTTATCGACTCACCTGCATTTAAAGCTTATGGATCGTTAAGACGCATCTCATTTACGTCAATTTAGTTTATCGCGCTCTGATAAAACAGTTGTAGTCCACTGACTGACAACATGCTGGCTAATGACAAAACACCAAGATAAATGCTGGTAACCATGGCAACCAGGGAGCGTTTAGAGGCCGGCCCGAGTCTTTTTGCTGTTGTCCGTATGTCCGCTGTGTTTACAAACAAATAATCCCTCCATGGCACAGTCAAGTAGTGACTGTTAACTTACGTTGTTATGAAAATGCTATATGACATAAAATAAATTTAACTTTATAATTTAAGGCCTTGAAATTGGGCCTCTGTCTGATTTACATGCCCCTGCAGAGCGGGCATGTTAAGGACGGATGTGGTGATTCAGAGAAGCCAGGCAAGGACAAGACAGACACAGTAGACACACAATGCTGCGTTTTCCACTAAATCTAATGGAGATCTTATCAGAGGTAACCCTTTTCTCAGGATTTCACGCTCACAAACGAGCAGACAGCTGAGATTAGATTTTTCAGTGGTCTTTTCAGTGAGAAGGACACAGGAGAATCAGTCGTCTCTGGGTTTTGTGGGTTGGCTTTGCAGTACCTGATGTAAAGTGTGCGTTTCTGCGTGGAGCGGAGAGACGTGGAGCTGGAGCTGACGCTGCTGGTCATCATTTGTTCCCTCAGGTCATGGATCTTAGCCTCGAATCGACTGTACTCTAAAAACAGAGAGGAAACAGTGTTAACCCCAGAGAAATCTTTTTCTTTTTGCAAATTTTTTAAAAGAGTAATTATAGAAGTGGGATCTGGTTTAGGGCATTTTCTTTTAAATAAAATACCTGCTGCTCCAGATTGGAAACAGCGATTTTGTGCACTTCAATCATTTGTGTTCAGAAGATGAAAGAGAAGAGCACAGCGAGACAAAAAAAAAAAAAAAGGAAAGAAAAGAGCCGAAAGGGGGCGGAGGATCATTCCCAGTGATAATCGCATTTCCACAAATGACTTCAGTGCAACAAGAAGTAGTTTAAAATTCATTAGAATCGCAAGAAGTTTTGTGAAGCACAAACGATGCCTTAATGTGCACAAACAGAGCTTTTATATGTACAATCAAACAACACTGTCAAAACAAAACATTTTACCAAGTACTTGTGTCTAAGTTCTGGTGCAAATGTCTTATTACTTTTCAGCAAGACAAAGGAGCTTGTTTCAAGTCAGATAATTTTAGTCAAGACATTTTCATAAGTGAAATAATTTGCCAATGAAACAATAACTTTCACCATAACATATAATTTATGTTTCAGAATTTTTTTTGTTTTATCTAATATTCTGTATTACATTAACTTAGATTTGGGGTTTTTGTAAGTTATAATAACAACAAATGAACCACAACATGTTAAAATATAACACTCTACATCTGGTAGAGCTACATAACACATATATGAAAATTAATTGCTGATATAATCTAAACTTTTTGAAGTTAATCTATTTTATTGAGGGTTTTTTTCTGACGAATATATTCTGTAGTTATAAGAAAATCTTGTTGCATGTCTCACAATTTTGCTATGACTACTCTACATTAATCCTTTTTTCACTGCAAAAACACACAATCTTACCACGTGTTTATCTCGTTTTTTTCGCTTGAATTAAAAAAAATTAACTTAAAAGCAACTTATCAGCAAGATACAGAAGTTTGTTTTAGGTAAATAATTTCTTGATATTGATGAAAAAGTTATAGTTTCACTGGCAGATTATTTTTGCTGTTGCCTAGCAACCTCAGCCAAGCCCAACCCGTTACCTAGCAACCCAGTTCTTGTTCCAGTGGCAGATTCTTTCAGTTATATCAACACATTTTTCCCACTATTCCCATGTTTTATTACAAGTAGATTTATCTGCCAGTGTAACTACAACTTTTTCATCAATATTAAGGAAGTATTTACTTAAAACTGAAAAGTTCCTTGTAAGATAGTTTTGTCTTATTTCAAGTGGAGTAAGACATTTGCATTTCTGGAAACTAGACCAGAAATACTTTGTAAGGTTTTGTGTTTTTACAGTGTTGATCTCTCATTCTTAAGTTTATGAGATCTGATTAGGTATTACCCTCTCAGACTGGTTACTGTAGTTCGTAGAAAGATAAAAAAAGATACTTTCTGAAATAACATGGCACTTCTGAGACAAAACAAAATCATAATTCCTCCCTTCGACATGCCAACCGGTAATAAAATCTGCATTATGAAGAAATATAGAGTCCAAAGTTTACCAAATAAAACCTCTAAAACTCATTAACTTCCGCCAAACGTGTGACTCAAATGAAGATCTGATTTTATGACTTCATTAATGGCTGTGTGTGGAAAATATGTGAGTTGTAACTGAAGGGCCCAGTTAAAACCTGAGTGATGATGTCACAGAGTGACGTTCGAGTGGCTCAGTGTCAGCGTGATGGAGCGTCGCTGCTGCAGAAACTCATTAAGCTTTTATTAGTCCTTTGGCTGAAATGCTAAAACACAGCAGGTGAAGCCAAATCGAACATTTGGGAAGGGATTTCCTGCAAATGTCAGACTTGTTCTTTATTTTCGGCTGGGATAATTACACATTTCAGCGCTAAAATATTTTCACAAAGCAGCAAATTTATCCATTAGGTATCAGAATACTAAATCCATTTTTTTTTCTCCTCTTCCCTGGTCTAGTCTCTATTGCAAACATCTTAAGACAAAATTTACTTTTGCCAAAAACTTTTCAGCAAGATATAGGAACTTGTTTTAAGTCAATAATTATTTAATATTGATGAAAAAGTACTATCTTCATTGGCAGATTATTTCACTGATAACATGGGAAAAATGTTATTAGTGGGAATAAGTTATGTTACAAGTGGGATAATCTACAAAAGGGAACTAGAACTTTTTCATCAATATTAAGGAATTATTTACTTAAACATTTAATGAGGCAGGTCTTATCACAAGTTTCTTCCTGATAGCAGATCCTGTCGTGAATGCTAACGCTAGTTAGCATAGCCACCGATGGCGACAGATAAACGATTTTTCTGATTGGTAAATGGTTTCTCTGCCATTAGCACATTTAGCATAGCGTTCACAAGGATGATTGACAGCGATAGAACCCGCCTCTTGGCTCTGATTGGTTGTTTTTCGATAGAAGCTTTACGTTTTTTTAGACGGCCATTGCACCTCAGGGAGGAGTGGAGGAGATCATTTCACATTTTATCTGTCTCATATTACACTGTGACAACATGGTGGCAGTTATAACAAATATGTAAAAAAACATGTATTTAAAAAAAATTTTTTTTTTTACAAAAGTTACAAATTGTAGCTTTCAAGCAGATTACAATCAGTTTTTTAAAAGTATGAATTTGCATTTTCAAACTATGACAAAACATTTATTATGGTGTAAAATCTTAAAAAGCAAGACACAATAGGAGAGTATTTCAATAGAAGTCCTTCAGTTTGTTTTCCAAACCGTCGTGTTAAATTGCAGAAGAGCAACTGGTTGGCCAATCAGCGCAAGGTGCAATCCTTCCAGCGTTTCAGCGTCCTGCTGCTGTGTGCAGCAAAAACACTCAAGTTCCTGACCCAATTTTTCTAGTGGCAATAAAAATGTCATTGTGCCTCTTCAATTATGAAAGCACATCAATTATGGAAATGCTCAAGGTAGAAGGGCTAATTATATGAAATGTGCTTAGATATTGTGGGATGATTGCTGCTTTGATGGATTCTAACTAGTGGACTCTCTAGCGAGTGAGCTGCAATATTTAAATCCAAAGCTGCAACACAAAGAATACAGAAATGTGTCATAAATCCATGCTGACTATCTCCCACTCGGCTCCAGCAGCAGTAATAAACCCAAAAGGCCCCCCGCTGAAAGATGTCCTTGTGTGAGCGTCTGACCCATTACTGTGGACGACACAATCTAATTAACCCGGAGTAATTCAATCACACTCAAGGTACAGGCGGTCATGCATTTGCACACGCTAGCTGGACCAATCTGGATGCTGTAATATATTTGATTTTATCTAAGATATTTCAGCTCACCTTCATTTGCATCACAAATAAAGATAAATTTCATTTTTAATTTCATGTAATTCAAGCAACTAGCCAATGCAAAATAGGGTTAAAGTCAAATTAGATGTAATTTATACCAAGAGATATTTATATACTTTAGTGCTTAGTATATTTTCTGCTAACATAATGACAAATAAAAACATCTTACATCTTAATTTTGCTTTAAAATGAGGAAAATTTGCTTCCATTTGCTCTTTAGAAAGAACGGAAAAAACAAAACGACCTTCTGCAGAAATATTTTCTCCTTTTTTCTTTCTCAAACTGTTTGTCTTTTCAGAGCAAACCCCAGTCTGGCATTTTCAGAGATTTATACCATCATTTTCTGTAGTCCAGTTGAAAGATGATGAATTTTGTATTTCAGCATAAATCTGCACTTTAAAGAACAAAACCAGCAGGTTGGAAGTTTTATATCTGCAAAAAGAAGCAGGAGGGATGAAAAATGAGTGCAGTTTTGATTGAGAGCAGCTAAAACGTTTCTGATAGACTTATAAAAAAGTTATAGAGAGGAAAACTGTTCCTCTTTTTTTATCCGAGGCTGCAGATGAGATTTTATGACTCCTGACTCCTTAGAAACGCAAAAGGCAACAAAAAAGAAAGACAAGAGCAGAATTTGAAGCTGTAGATTTAGCATTTTCTAGCAAAAAGTTCAGTCAGTCATCACTCTTTCAAGTTGAAAAAGTCTCATTCATACTAGAGGCAAGGCATCAAACTGTCAAGCAATCGTTTGTCTCCGCGTCGGCTGTACTCACACACGGCCGGCGTCCACAACGTGATGCAGGCACGGCGGCTTTCAGATCAGAGTCTGACTGCGCGACAGAGAGAGAGACGTTTGATTCTCACAATCCAGGGATGTGCAGGAGCAGAAAGAGAAGAGCGGAGATGCTGGGGAACGCTAGAGAGAGCAGCAACGTGTGTGGGAGGGGTCGGGGGGTATGCAGTGTGTGTGTGTGTGCGTGTGTGTGAAGAGAGGAAATTAGAAAAAACAAAATGTAAAAAATGAATTAGTGTGCATTAGAACGAATCCAGAGCTGCTCAGATGCCAGAAACAACAGATGCTAACTCCCTATTCTTACTCCACTCTTCGCTCACTAGCGTGTTCGTTTTGCTCCTCCCCCTCTCTTGCTGTAGGGCGGAGACACACACACACATATACTGACTGACAAACAGACACACACAGTGTTTCCTCAGGTCACTCATGCAGGAAGCTGAGTCGGTGCCAGGCTCTCCTGCCCTACTTTGGCCTGGGGAGTCGCTTCAGCACCACGACACACAAAAAGCCCCGACCAAGCGATTTGAATACTGATTCCAGGGACTGAAATATTCCAAACAGACTAAATTGTCATTTTCTGCCCCTTAGCTTTCAATTTAGTCTCAGACGATCTGCAATTAAGTTCTTCTGTCAACATACAGTAGCGTTATTGGGTTAAGAGCATCTGAAAACGATGTAATGTAGAGAAAGAGAGTGATAGAGAAGAGGGGAAAGACATGAAGAGGAGGAGGATGAAGAGAGAAAGAGAGGGGGGGAGGGGGTGGTGACAGAGACAAATGGCTCTGGGGCTCATGTTCCCTGCTTCCTACATCTACCTTTCCTCTCCTGGTTCCCAGGAGGAGCATTGTTTCTCCACTGAACAGCTGGCGTTTTCTGCATTGTGTGCATTGGGCGGGAAACCTCTGGAGACGGGCAGATCGCGCCTCCAGGGCTGTGAGCATTGCACCAATATTTCCCCTCCAGATATCTCTCTCTGTTCTCTGTTGATTGTTGAAACATCTCTGGATCATAGCCGAAAACCTGCCTAAGGGAAATATTTGAGAACAGACTGTGGTGATAATTAGTGTCTCTGTTTAAACTGTACAATCTAATTACTGGTAGTTCTCCTTATTTATAACAAATATCTTCAAACTCGTTGCCTCAAAATCTTTTGGTTTTCATTAAGCTACCGTATTTTTTGCACTATAGGGTGCACTGGATAATAAAATAAGGCAAACAGTTAAAGAATGGTCTATTTTTGATTTGTTTTCGCTGGACTGTAAGGCGCATGAAGTGAAACAAAACAGTCAGATAAGTCAGTCAGTCAAAGCACAGTACGTATTACTCAGCTAGCCGTAACGTAAATAAAACATTTTGACAGAGTCTCACAAAATCGCTTCGAGGTCAGAAAAGCTCAGCCAGATTTAACTCATATTAACTCACCAAAGGGCGCTGTTTTACACCAGAACAATATATATAGCGATCAGGATATATAACTGTCGTTTTTTGATCAAATTAAAGGCTTTCATAGGCGCCTCATAATCCGGAAAATACGGTACCTCACCGTCTGGCAGAATCAGTTCAATTGGGGACCAAATTACAACATTTGTTACATTTTCAGCTTTCACACTGCACTGTGTCAAATCAACCAAACTGACTGAACAACCTGTTCCCCTCCTCACCTGTGGGGGCGCTGCAGCAAGAACCACAGAACACAGGGAGCAACTCCCTTCTTCACAAAATATAAACTAAAAAGGAGAGGTGTCAGATTTTAGCGGTTGTAAGACCTTAGAATACTAAGAAAATGAATGTAAACATCTGATTTAAAGACATAATTAGTAATAATTAATTAAAATAATTTAATTATAAATAAATCTGACATAATCTCATTATTATGGCATTAATCAAATAGGAATAATTGGAGCAATTCTAACTGACCTAAAACAAAACAGGTTTATGTCTTTTTATTTGATGTATGTAAACTTTTGATTTACATACAAAAGTTTACATACATTTTTACATTTATAAAATATAAATAATTCAAACATGATTACCTCCCTAAAACGTGATTATACTGGAAAATACTACATTTGCTTACATTTGATGAAAAGTAAAAATTTAGTTTCTTGTTTCCAAAAAAACCACACAAAATCTCCTTTTAAGTCAGTCCTATGTAACATACATCGGGGAATATAAGATCCAGGTCCTAGAAATAACAGTGCTGGCACTGAGGCTCATCAATAATTAAAGAGTAGAGCATCCTATGCAGGTATTGATTAGAATGATCAAGTTGCAAAAGGGATAAGAAAAGAAAACAGAGACTTAATCTCATTTCTATATGCTGGAATCAAGTTGCAGAGTCAAAACAGTGATTTGCGTCACACAGCAAATCTCAAATCAGTCATCTACCCACTACAACGGATGCCTGAAATCCCTGAGATCACTTTTATGTGGGTGGTGAGTCAGACCATTACCGCAGGCGGCAGAAGAACTGGGAAGAGGAAGAGGAGCTGACAGGTGGAGAAGAGGAACACATTCAAGAGACGAGCAAGAGGATTCAGGAGAGCGAGTATTTAGCCAACAGTTTTTCTACAACTTTACATTTAAAAGCCAAACACAGAGAAGCTGCTAATCCGCCAAATAACAACAAACGCACAGCGCACACGTGCAAAGTTTAATAAGTAGGTTAACAGGAGTGAAAATAATCCCCTCTGCAGTATTACTGCTGACAGAAACCCCCTCTGTGTGTGTGTGTGTGTGTTGACAGCAGTGTGTAATCCCGCTGAATAAAAACTTCTGTGCAACAGACCAACATCAGGAAACTTAATAATGTGGGAGAATATGAGACCCAAAGGTCAGCCCTTTCTGGAACATTTAGTGCTTATTTGGAAAACAAGATATTCTTGTGATCAACACAAACAGCGATGGTACCGGAAACCCGAGGAAGCGGAAACGAGATGGGAACACGGCGGTCTTCAAAAAACAAAAAATCTGAGGAATTCCATTTCAAACCTTTTCAATCAGTTACATTCTCCACTCTCCATCCATATATGTCATATGTGTTGGATATTATTGGTGTATGAAGACTTTGTGTTTAAAAAATGCAGTGAAGAGAAAAAAACAAAACAATCCATGGTACTGTCCATGGTGCTGAAACAGTAACGTTGGATTTTTTAAATGCTTGAAGTGAGTTCTAATTTAGACAACATGGCTGAAAAACGTATCACAATTTAAGCGTTTAATATCAGTCGATAGATAATTATTGAGTTAAACTGGTGATGTGACTTACTGTTTTTTCCACTATTGTTTATTTTGAAGCAGTTATGAACGGTGTGAAAACCTGAAACTGCTGCTGCAAGTTAACTCAAAAGTCTGTTGCTAGGTAACCAAAAGAGTGAGAGTTGCTAGGTAACCAAGGAGTGAGCTAGGCTACGTTCACGCTGCAGCCTGAAGTGACTCAGATTTGATTTTTTTGCCTTAATGTGACCTGTGTAGCTGTACTGGTTTTAATCCACGCCCCACACTGACGTCGTGTTTCTTCATTCAGCCATGAAACACCTAGAAAACTACAATGAAACGTACATATTTAAGCATAAAGGTGCCAACCACATAGCGCCGTGTTTGCAGCATAAGTAAACTGCAGACATAGTCTTTAAATGTTAGCGTGTTCACCAGTTAAACCGGTTGCGGATTTTAAAGGAATCCTCCACACTGCTCTCTGGGTAATCTCGCTTTCAGTCTGCTTCAGGATCACTGTTATTACAACCAAATTATTTTGACTCAAACCTACGTAAACTGTAAGAAGCATCTTACAGAAAACTGACATAAACAGAGACTTGCAAACTTCTAGGCAACCAAAGCAATACTAGACAAACAGCTAAAGCGCCCGTTGCAACCCGTAAGAGACCTTTTCATGACTTTCTGAACAACACAGGTAAGAATTTTCCCGAATGTGACACAGGCCCTGTGGATATGCGATTCAATCTTTTCAAATGTGACCTGAATCTGACCTGAACGTCACCGATATGCGACAAACGTAACTGTTCTGGTAGCAGGAAGGAAAACACCAACCATGGCGAACTGTAAAGGATTGTTAATGTGCTGCTGGCTCTGGTTGGATAACAACTTCTCAAAATCATAAGATATGCTCCACCACTGGCATCCATGTTTACTTCCAGAAACACTGAGCATTTCTTCTTCTTCTTCTTTTTTATGGCAGTTGGCAAAACACTGAGAACGCTCTCTAGTGTGACGTTATTGCGCCCTCTACTGAGCATGCGGGACACTTTCAGGTTGTTTACAGTTCACATACAGGTGTGCAAAAAAAAAAAATAATAATAATAATTCAGACTTCACTGAACATTAAGGTCTGCAGTGTGAAGGTAGTCCTAGTCGAGCGTAGGG
Source organism: Poeciliopsis retropinna (assembly GCA_010277075.1). NCBI lineage: Eukaryota > Metazoa > Chordata > Actinopteri > Cyprinodontiformes > Poeciliidae > Poeciliopsis > Poeciliopsis retropinna. The sequence continues at coordinate 2,912,765 of VMRM01000003.1, forward strand.
CTGGGCGATACAGATTTAACATTTTATCACAATATTTTGCGGAACTATTGTTGCATTTCAAGGTAGAATATTTTTATTTTTGTATTTATAAAAGGAATTTCTTATTTGTATATTTTAATGTATTTCTAAAAAATAAAAACACTTCAGTGGTTAAATGAGAAATGTGGAGAACAAGCCAATATTTTTAAATCTGATTAACTGTCTTAATAATAAATTACTGAAATAATCATCAGTCTAGCTCTAATGTTGACCTTATTTTTTATATGTATATTAAACACAGCATCAGTATCGGCTGATACTGGTCATTTTTTAACATATCGCTATCGGTCCGATAAATAAAACTGGGCTGATATGAACGACAACGGATATTTATTTTTATTTGTCTTTATCTGTTTATCTGATGTTTTTTTTCCCCCAAGGTCTAAAAATGGTAATGAACTATATATAATATTGGTAAATATTGGTTATTGGCCATAACAGAAATATTAGATATCGGCCCAAATTTTCTCATCAGTGCATCTCTAGTATTTATACTTGCTTGTAGCTATAATAAACACATTCAGGATGCTAACTTAGTATGAAACAATTTGACACAAAAACACAAATCTACATCTGATGCTCAAAGCAGCTATTTTTCATTCCCTGCATCTTTCTACATTATATCTACCTATCTGTACACACACACACACACACACACACACACCGTATTTAGCTGTGTTGTGCTTTTCTGTGTTTGGCTGCAGCTCCATATTTAATACCAATAACAGGAGGAGACCTGCACACTCAGACACTTTTCCTCTCCTGCTGCTGGAGGTTGTTATGAGCTCCTGTCTTTTTGGCAGTCGCTGCGTGTGAAACAGAGGGCGAGCCGCACGCCGCCGCCATGGGAATGGGACAAACACGGACCTCAGATGAACACGCGCCGGCGAGGAGCTGAACCAAAACGCAGCGTGGCCAGAAGGTTTGATGCCGAGTTCATTGGACAGTCACAAGGAAAGACTGTAGGAGTGTCACGACGCAGACACACACACACACACAAACACTCCTCTGTTTCATCAACATTAGCTTTAGTGAATCGCTGTGTAAGAGGGAGATGAAAGCAGAAAAGTCATTTTGAGAATTGGCTAGTTTGATATTACAAAGACTCCATTGCAATTATTTAGTATTTACAACTTTAATTTTAAAAAAACTGCAACAAATGAGTTTATTTTAAAAGTTATGCCAGTTTTCAACATGCAGGTTGTCACTTGGTGCTGACATGTTTAAGATTATTTTGTTAAAATCTAATCAGGTTTAGGTCCAGGACCATAGTCACAGACTGACATGATTTTTCTGACTTTAAATGACTCAGATTCAGCAGATTGTAAACAGAAAATAAGCATGTTTTGTCCCAGCGATCAGCAGCAAAACCATCTGTTCAGACAACTGCTCAAATCTCTATTTTTATACTGCAGCTACATAAGATTATATTTATCACACACTCACTGATTAAACTGGAAAATAATCTGCAGTTGTGGAAATTACTAAATCTTTTTGTCAAATTCTAACAAATTATTTGAGAAATTTTACCCCGAACTCGACCAGATCAGTTTTAACAGTCAGAAAACGAATCAAACTGAAACTAGCTTAACTAAGGCGTAAAAATCAAAATAACAACAAGTAAACAACATAAATTAAATAAACAGTATGGTACATTTTCCTTCTTGGTTTCAAATTAAAGCAATAAGATTAGATTGTACGTTTTTGCTTTAATGTTTTGGCAATAAATACTTTCATACCATGAAACAGAACAAGTTTTAGGCAAAGTTATCAAGCTGTGACTGTGAGTCTCACACCAGTCACTTATAAGTTGGAAAAACCTGTTGTTTATTTGAAATATTCATTGTAGAAAAAAGCTTAAATTGTGATTATGACACAGTTCTGTTAAAATGTGCGCAGATATTTCTGTACTGCCACCTGAAGGATTTTATTTTATTTGTAAATTTCCAGTAATGCAGAGAGAACTTTATATACTAGTCGTGTTTTTGAAAAGATTTAAGTTTTGTTTGGCAGTAAACCATGTGAAGACAGTTCAACCTTCAACTTATCCAGATAAATATCCACATATTTAGTAATATACAGTACTAAGTTGATATCACAGATAGTCTCCTTATGATTCTTACCATAAACTCCCATGACATTTGCTTAATTTAACTAATTTGGAGCATTATTAGTTGATTTAACTTTCTCTGTTTTATACCTGCATGCCATCTTGTTGTTAATGCCGGTACTCCAATGATTATTTTTGCATGAGATATTCTGGATGAGGCTTCTTTTATCTTTTATTCTTGTTAACGTTTCATAGAATATTTATAGAAGACAATTTCTCGCTCATTTGCAGGAGCTCTTCATAGACCAAAAGCCTAAAAAAACAACAAAATAACCCAGAAATGTACAGCTTAAATCAAAGTCCAACCTGTATTAATGAGTTTATGTAAAGTGGATTGATCGGATCGATCGACTAATGACTAATCGATAAGCTTCATCGTGTTTTTTCTGCGATGACCTCTCCGTTTTTCTGTCACATCATTCTCACCCTCTCAAAACAGAACCGAACAAAGTCCATTTCATCATCCCACATCGGACTCCGTTTGGACCGTTTCGCTTTCCTGTTCTAGTACGGCTCAGTCGCCATCTTTAATTCTATATCAACAACTCCGCTTAAGTGACGCCCTCTGCTGGAGGGAGGTCAAACTACAACAGTGAAAGAACGTCTAAGGAAATTTCTGGCGGTAGAGGCTTTGAAATGTTGTTCTGAAATAATTACTAGCCCAACATATGAAAAAATACATAACAAAACATCTTCATAGTAATATTTTAATGCTCAGCTTAATCCATGATGTTATGTGTTCACAGGAGCATTTATTATGGTGACATAAGTGTAAACTCCTGAAACTAAAGTAAGCTCCATTTGAAGGACGATGTAAAGTTGAAAATGTATAAAAGTTAGAAACTTTTCAAACAGCATAAAACAACAGATGCAGCACTGAGATCAAAGTGAAAATCAAAGTAGCTTACAACAAAAACACTCTTGACTTGTTTAATTTCAAACACATCAGGTCATCTTGTCAGCTCTTAAATCATAGCGAAATATGACATTGAGAACAAAAACTGGTAATGTTATTATTAGTCCTTTCAATTGCATCAATAAATATGAATAAAATTGTTCAATTTTATGACAATACTGCTCATGTGCAAGCAGAGAGAGAACCGCCTTTGTTACAACAAGCACTGGCTTCTCTGAATGAATATTTCATGACGGCCTCACACAAACACATCAAACACATATCTTCCTCCAGAAGAGACATTCCAGCACTAAATCAGGGATCAGGAGGACAAATGTGGTGAAAATGTCTCTGTGTGTATCCATTTGTAAATTGATTTATGACTGTGTGATCTATGTTCAACCCCCCACCGTAAACCACTCATTATTTACAACCTGGTTTCTTAGATTACAGCCTTCTGAGTCACAGGATGGACCTTAGTCAACAACTAAATGCAAGTCCATAGCAAGTGTAATCAAAGATTTTACTTTTGGATGTGTTTTCATCTTCTGTTGAAATCTCAAACATTGGTTAGTAAGCTTACGAGAAACTACAGAATATTTAGCTTTTGGCAAAAATATCAATCAACTTGACCACTTTTCATGGAAAGATGATTGGTAAAGTTAAGTTAAATTGGTTTGACTTTCGACAGGATTGAGAAGCCAAAAGTTCAGCTGTGCTCAAGTTGCAGAAATCAGACAGAGTCAAGATGAGGAAACAAAATAGAACTGTATCAAAATTAAACATGGTAGCGGAAGCATCAAGCACTGTTGCACTGCACAAAATGGTTGGAAGAAAAATATTTTTTTTTCTATTTTCTCAAGCTGTTTTTTTATATTTAAACAACCGAATGGTGTTACCAAACACATAGTTTCCTGTCATTTAATTTAATTTAATTTCATTCACTCAATAATAAACATAAATGCTTCATGTAAAAACTAAAATAAATTCTGAATGAAAAGGAGAAGAAGAAAGTATAAGCTTACGATATCTGCCACATATTCACATAATAAACAAAACTTTCTATTCAGCTCAAAATACTATGGCTGTGTTTAGATTGAGCATATGATTGCTTAATATCATATCCTAAAAATAAATTAGCTGCATAAAAACATGCAGTGTTGAAGAAACTCTTGTTTTTTGGTAAAAAGATTTGGTGCTAGGATAAGGAGGCTTTTGTAGCCGTATCAAAATTGGTTGATTTTGCAAAACTGCAACAGAAACACTGTAACCGGATGTTACCACTGGCGCAAACCATGAAGAAGAAGATGACAGGAAGTAGACGAAGTATTGCGGTGTGGCAGGTTTTTTAATAATTTATTGTGTAAACACATGTAACCTTAATTGCATTCCTTATTTAATGGAAATAAGGCAATTGCAAAATTCTGTTTGTTTTTTGGGGTTTTTTTTAAAGTGGAATATTGACAACATTTTGCACATATTGGTGCTGGAAGAGTATTTTATTTAATTTTATTAATGGGGATCTTCTAAAATATAAATGCAGAATTTTTTGTGCATTTGTTTAAAAATAATCCCAGTGAATGTGACTATAACATTCACAAAGCAAATCCAAACTTTGAATCCAAAAATGGCTCAAACTTTTACATGGCAATAATGTTTCTCTTTACCTTTACTCTGTAAAATAGGAATTCTACCTTTGACTAAATATTTTATTTGAGAATTTAAAATGTAACTTTCTGTGGAAGGTTTATCCAAGAAAAAAAACAGGTATGGACAGACCTAAAATATTGCTAATTATTTGGCATTCAACTCTTCTTCATCAGAACCTGATTTAAAGGTTTACAGATTCTCAGATCTTTTCTACTTACCCTCAGGTCTGTACTGAGCTACAATAGTCACTGTTTGTCCAGCATTCTTTAGAGCTGCAGCTGCCTGCTCATGTGTTGCACTGGACAGGTCCACCCCGTTCACCTGCACATACAAACACAAAACTCTTTGAGCCCAGATCCTAATATTCAAAGTGCATCTTAGTGGATCGGTGCGTCCGGCTAACATCTATGCATTTAATACATCAAAATTATTCTCCAGAGTGCACTTGCATGAATAAATAATAACGCAACTCTATAGGGACATTAAGCACCTCTGCAATCTGGGGATTATATTAATCTTGAATCCCTTCTTAAGAAAATTAAAACCATTTTTCATTTGAAGCTTCACCCACACTCCAGAAAATATGACTTCAACAAACAACCAGTCCAGCCTGCCTCAACTCACACAGCCAAACAGGCTGCAGTTGGTTAGAATTGTCCATAATTCTTTTTTTTCCATATTTCTTTAGACATTTAAAATACATCTAAAAGAGGAAACCTGTAGGTTTTTAATGAAATCCCGGCCTTTAAACTGTCACTCTGTGCTGCCGTTTTAACACTAGCCAGCGTGTCATCACCGTCGTATCATGCAACTGTTTATCACAGTGTCATAAGATATGTTGTCGTACAAAATTGCTATTAGTGAATGCCAACTTGGCAACTTATTTCACTTGTAAAATAAGCAGATCATTTAACTTATAACACGGGAAACACGACTTGTTATAACTAAAAAGGATTCCCTGTCTTTAAACTGTCACTGGTTGCTGTGGTTACCCGCATTTTTGCTGTATACTAAAACTGCAAGTAGAACTAGCATGTTTTTCATCAATATTAAGGAATTATTTACTTAAAACAAGCTCATATGTCTTCCTGAAAAGTTAAATAAGAGTTAGTTTTGTCTTATTTCAAGTGTGCTTGAAATAAGACATCAAGTCAAGTTTAGGGCTGTTGTAAAAGAATATTTTAGTAATCTATAGAATATTTTTACGATTATCCGAGGAATCGGATCTCTCTCTCTAAAACCGTGACGTCATTCTGACGCCAGGAAAGTTGTCATAGTCCAACCGTCGCACCGCAAAGTTCAACAATCCTTATTCGTCCCCCAAACTCTGGCAGCAAATTCAACACCATGTTGTTAGCACTTCACAATAACTCATAGGTGGAAGTAAGAGGGCTGCCCTCCACAGATAATGATCCAGCCAGAACACGGTGCGCTACATAATAAAACATAATTTGACGAAGCTTTGCGGCAGATACATTTTCCTTGAGGATTTTTAATAATCGAGGTACTTTAATCGTTCGAGGAATCATTTCAGCCCGACTCAAGTTACAGTTTATTTCTATAGCTCATTTACAACAACCTCAGCAATCATAACATCACAAGTAGATAAATGATGAAACAGAAAATAAAATTAAGTTTGGTAAAAAAAATAATAAGACAAATATAAAATTGGTAGAAAATACCAAAAACTAATAATATGAATGGAAACTGGGACATCCTTAATTTCAGCTGCAGCAATTTACCAAAGAAAATAAGAAAAGAAAAAAACTCCAATCAGTGAAATATTAATTATGTCAGTGAAGATAGTACTTTTTCCTAAATTTTAAGAAATGATTGTCTTAAAACAACCTGAAAAGTTACTTGTAAGTTATTTTTGTCGTATTTTATGTGCACTAAGATATTTGCACTAGAAACTAGACCAAAAGTACTTAGTAAGATTTTATATTTTTGCAGTGCATGTAAGCAAAGTAGTAACAGAAGTAGAATTGTTGCAATTATAAATCATAATGGAGACCAAAACCGTCCCGGAAGAGATTTTAGTTCGTACCGATAAGATGCGGTCTCCTTTTCGGAGCTCGCCACATAGATCGGCTGGACCTCCAGCCAGGATGAAGGAGATGAAGATCCCCTCACCATCCTCCCCTCCAACGATGTTGAAGCCGAGACCCGTGGATCCCCTCTGCAGAACCACTCGCCTGGGTTCTCTGAGGAAAACACAAACCCCAGAACAGAGACGAAACAAATGAAAAGAGTATGCAGGATGACATACTCCAAATAGTAACATGACAATAACATATTTCAGATGGAGGAAGAATTTCACTTTGAGGTTATGCATTACATTCACCAGCAGATGTCAGAATAACACTTTCTCAGTTTTTTGCAGCTCCTACAACTAACCATGCTTCTTACACACACTGCTAATTTTGGTATTGTACAAAGTATTTTTATGTAATTAATATTTTAAAACTAAATCTAGGCCACTAAACTCACCCTCAAAAAAAATTTACCTGTCGTTTAAGACTGTGCAAGACCCGGTTTATATTTTAGATCGACAATGATGTAGAGATTCCTTTGACTCATTTTCTTTATTAAAATATTGTCTACTTAGCATATTAGTGAACACATAAAATCAAAGAAACTCTTAAGAAATAACCCAGCCCTTTTACTGCTTTCAATTTTGCTTTTTGGCAAAAAGTTTGGACACCCCTGCCTTCCCATTTGTAATACACTTCTTCAGGTCACAAGGCACATCTAGAAGCTTAATTTGTATCACTAAAATACAGACTAGCTTAAGTAAATCGTGTTTTTTGGGATGCACCAAAACAAATATTTGGACAGATATTGACATCCAGGTTTTAATATTTACCGATTTTATGGCCAATAACTAATATTATGAATATTACAAATATTTCACAGCCATTTTGACACCTTTGGGGGAAAATCCAATCAGAAACAGATAAAAATAAATATTGGTTACTCATATTGGCCCAGTTTTATTTATCGGACCGATACCGATGTTGGTGCCAATATATTGTGCACCCTTGCATATTTTCAAATGTATTGATATTTATTGAAACACATTTACAGTTGAGAAAAAGGTGAAATATAACAACATGGGCACTTTTAGAAGGTTTTAAGAGTTATCGGTTGGAAATTATTGTGACAACAATAAATCTAAATCTTATCATGATAAGAAAATCATCATTTATAATAATAAATGCATTTTGATCATCATAAATATCTTAGTACATTTGAAATAAGACAAAAATAATGTGCAAGTAATTTTTCAGAAAGACATAGGAGGTTGGCTTAAGTAAATAATTTCTCAATATTGATGAAAATCCCAAACAATGCACATTATCTCGTTTTAAAAATTTACTTTAGCTGGATAACAAGTTTACTAATCCTGATTTAACTCCGAATTGAAACATATCAAAACAAAACTAGTTTCTGTGGATATTTAAAGAAACAGTAATAAAATATAGAACTGGGAAATTATTACAACCAAATAAGTATTAAATGTTTCAATTTAAAAGTGGTTAGGGAAGGATTAAAGGTACAAAAATAGATTTAAGTGGACAATTTGTTAAATTTACATGACTACTGTGAGAAAAAAGCAACTAGAGAAAAGCAGACGTCAAAATGACCATCCTGCATTCAGTCTGGGTCTTATCAGATTTATTATAGTCGACGCTCACTCATTGGCCCAAAGGTTTGTGACGAAATGAGTCATTTTCTGGTAATCACGGTGATGCCAGTGGAGTGACTGGATGGGCTTTAATCCCTCCATTAAAATGGATTAAAGACAGTGGAGCAGCACTGGGAGGAGATCTGAGTGTGTTTGTGTGTATATGAGCACATATGTGACCTGAGTTTACACGAAATTCACACAGCCATCTGCCTTTCACTGCTAACAACACACATAAGCAGCTGCAGAGTGGGAAGAAAATGATAGAGGTCACTGAGTTCATATTGGAACCTCAACAAGTCATAACTGGATAAAAAAAAAGGCTTTTGGGTCAGAATAAATCTCTGAGAAGGATAATAAACAAACCAGAAAGAGAAACAGACAGGCAAGCACAAAGAAAATGACTTTAGATTACATATACAAATTGTGCAGATGATAAAACCTGGAGTATTCACCCTTTCCAACTACGTCATTAAATCGTTCGAGGCGCCATGATGGACGCCGGAAGTGAGGGACGGGAAACAGCTAGCTTAGAAACCGGCCCGAACTTCCTCCCTCCTGATGTGTTGATCAAACTACCGACTTTGCCTGAATTCACACCACATTATTTATATCACTATGTCATAAACAGCGTTTCCCCTTTACATCTAAGCAGGTTTAAAACTTATATATATGTACATACATACACGAGATGCTAACCAGTTTTTTTTATGCTAATCAGTTTTTTTCCATACATGCTAGGCGACATGACGGTACGGCGTTGTCTCCATGGTTACGGTTAGACGCGTACAGTCTCCCCATACTTCGAATCATACTTACTTGTAAAGTATATGAACGTTGGCCTTCTTACCGTGTAAAGAGAGTTCGCATTAAATCCGCGATTAAACCGATGGCTGCCAGTCTTTATAACTGACGGCTACTATCCATCGCCGCCGTATCGTTCCTCATCAAAAGTTATACAATAAAACGACAAGTTTGGTTCGCATTGTTGTCTGTTTGTGCTGCAACCTGTGATCATTTTTAAAGTGAAATAAGCTAACTAAAAGCGATATTATGTTACGGAGGATTTCTTCTTCTTGTTTTGTGTTTTATTGCCGGATGGCAACCAACTTAAGGTGCATTTACCGCCACCCACCGGACTGGAGTGTGGCAATGATATTCAGAGGGAATTTAATAATACAGTACACACCGATGTTAAAGATGTCTGTTTTACACTGGCATTAAAGGAGCGCATTGATTGTTTTGATGTCCTTCATAGCGGAGTTCTGGAGAGCGTGACGCCACGTGACGTCATAATATTCTCACCTGGGAACGTCTTCGTCTGTCGTCAGGCTCCTGGGCAGCGGAGAGTATCTGGGCGTGGTCAGAGGGGCGGGGCTTACAGACTGGCTCCCACTCATGTACGGACTCACGTGGTTGTCCTGATGTGGGGAATATGCTGGTGGAAAACAAGCAGCTTTTTAATCAAACAGAAATGTTTGAAGCATCATAGTTTTGGAGCTGTAATGCAGTTTGCATTAAAAAAAAGCAACCTATATTAGTTTAAAACTGTTAAAAATTTTAATATTTAATTAGATTCATAGAAGCAAAAACACAAAATATTTTGGTCTAGTTTCAACTCCAAATATTTTTTGTATGCTTAAAATAAGACAAAACTAATGTTTGAGTAACTTTTCAGAAAGATATAGGATCTTGTTTTAAGTAAATGATTTCTTGATTATTTTATAACATGGAAAAATTGTCTTCAGTGAAACAATCTGCCAATTGAACTATGACTTGCTTCTACATCTTGTTGAATAGTTACTAGAAAGTTAGTTTTGTCTTATTTCACATGTACTAAGATATTTGTGCAAGAAACTAGACCAAAGTACAATTTAGTGTTTTTGCAGGTAATGATCTTAAAAAAAAATACATTGGCATCAGTCGGACCTCATTGCTGTATAAACCTAATTAAATAAAAAAGGATTAAATTTCTAGAGAGAATCACATGATATTTTATCATTATTATTAAATTCTTAATTAGGCCTCACTGTCTGGTTCTGCTTCAGCTCCATTCTTCATGACACAAGAGTATCTTTGTGAATTAACCTGATTTACTTCATTTATTAAATCAGAAATCCTATGGATATACCAGCCTTTTGACAAACTCCCTCTTACTTTCCATACTTTAACTTTTTTTACTTTACAGCATGTCATCTTTTGACGTTTTCACCTTGAATGCTTTTGAGTTTATGATTCATAAGTGAGTCACTCTGACGCCTCACTATTCAAAGCCTTAAAGACTTCATGTGTAGGAGCAAACCTTCGTTGATTCCTTTCTTTTCTTGTTTAACTCCTGCTCTACCTGAATTCTTTATAATTTCAGTGGCGAGAGCAAAGTTTATGCATTATAATAAGTCCTTAAATAATAAAATGATTTAGACAGAGTTTTAAAATGACTATACAACAAACATATTTATGAAATAGTGCAAAAATTCACACTTATTGTGGGTTTTTCTGAGCAACATCAACTGCAGAGAAACAATCCGTCATAATTCTTGGAGGATAATTGATCACTTTTATTATCAGAAAAGGCATAAGTCATTTAAACTGGTGATTTATGCCTTGGTCTATGGCACAGACCAACTTTAAAACATATCAACAATGAGGCCATTCCAGAAGTTTAATGTTAGCGCTCCATTGATACCAAAAACAAGCTTGATTTGGGTTTGGGATTATTGTTCTGTTGAAATACAAACCAGAAGTTCATTTCCTACATCTGATTCAGCCTTTGAGGGTTTTGAGAGAGTAGTGGATACTCCCAGTGGATAAATAATGAGACATTTACACCCTGGGCAGGTTGCTAGTCCATTATAGGACAACACAGAGCTACACACGACAAACAACCCAGGGGGATCTAGACGGTGCGTTTCTGAACTGCAGGAGGCTGGATGACCTAGAAACCACACCAAGAACATGCAAACCCATTATGCTTTTGCTAAAAAGTGTGCCACAGTGTGGCAAAGATTTCAACTAGAGCTGCACAGTTCACTGAACCGCAATAGTTTTTGGAGAAATAGCATGAGCTATACTGCAATTACAAACGGCTGCTTGGAAACTATCAAGTGTTATGCCTTAAGTATCAATCTGTTATGTTTATCCATGAGACATTTTACTGTTAGAAGAACTATTTTAGTGGATGAGATGCTAATGCTAATCAAACTTTAACATCTAAAACATCAGTTTGACTTTTCACAATAAAGCTACATTTTTTCAGCTTGAGTGAAAGTTGCAGCAGCCACATAGCTAAACCAAATGCTTCTGAGAAAAGCTTCAAGAATGTTTGAAGCAACCAAGGTGAGGCTTTCAAACCCAAACTTCTTCCACCAACCGTCCAACATGGCGGTAGAAGCATCATGATGAGGCTCTGTTTAGCTTCCAACGTAGTAATTAAAGAGAAGTGCTCAATATTCTTCAAATTTAGCTCAAACTAACAGCTAGACTGTTGAAACCTGGACAGACCTTGTGCTCCAATAGGATAATAATCTCAAACTCACCTAACAATTGGTAAGCAAAAGTAAAACAGGCTAAAACTGAACTTCTGGAATAACCCTGAACCACATGTTCCTAAAAGCTCTGAGAAGGCAAGTTTCTCTGCAACACTCTAAAATATGGGACAGTATTAGAGGGGATTACATACATTACTTTGAACACAATATGTAATTCACAATAAACTACAACAAGTGGCTCTTGTTGCAGTTTATTGCACACATAACACAACATTAAAAACTATAAAGAACAAACTATTTTTTTTTAAATGTGACCTATTGTGCTTCCTTGATCAGGTTAGCAGAACAAAACATTTCTTTACATTTTGTACACAAAACAATCATTAGATGAGGACACGTTCATCTGCTCAGTTCTTGAGTTGCTAGGCAACGGGCTGGGCTATGGCAGGGTTGCTAGGCAACGGGCTGGACTTCACTGGGGTCACTGGGTGAGGTGCAGTGCCTGCTAAATTGTGACGTTTTTGAAACAGATCATTTTCCGGACGCACGAAAAAACATCAACTTAATGCCAAAAACCGACTAGATGTTTTTTTAAAGTGATTGGGCTGTTTTTAGAAGCAGCAGAAACTCAAATGGAAGTATAAAAATATTACAAATGTGAATTTTGCGTCATACGTCCCCTTCAAATACAGAGCCAATTAAACATACAGGTTTTTTTTTAGTATTTTTATGGAATAATTCGATTGCATGTCCACAACAGAATGACCCTAAGAGTACCAGTAACATTTCTTTTAATCTATTTTCTTGTCATGTGGTTTTTAACGTCACTTCCGAAAAATATCCCTCTTCTTTCTGCAAAAATGTCTAATTTTTCTTTATTTTAAAACCCAAAAAATAGAATTATTTTTTTAAATTACAAGTTTCTTTTAGTAGATATTTATCAATAAACTCATCAGCGAATGTGAGGTTTGTACTCACAGTTGGTGACATCGGGTGGAGGGAAGTTGTCATTAATGAAAAGGGAGCTGTGTTTGGCGACACGGAGGTACACGACGTCCGGAGTGGATTTTAGTGCCGCAACTGCTTCTTCATGAGTCACTTCCTCCAAGCAAGAAGCGTTTACCTTCATAGAAAAGGAGGAAAAACCCTGATTAAACACCAGAAACACCACAAAAACGAAGCTATAAAATGTTTATGCCGATGTAAAGCAGAGAACTTGTGTCTGAATCTGGAACCTAAACGAGAAAACACAATAGAAAGAATAAAAACGTTTCTTACAGCGACAAGTTTATCTCCTATTTGTAGCCGCCCGTCTTTGTGTGCAGCTCCTCCTTCGATGATTTTGGTGACATAGATGCTGTTGTCACCAGGAACGTGCTGGTTTCCAACACCGCCTGCTATGCTGAACCCTAAACCTGAGAGAAAACATCAACATTTAAAGGTCATGAATGCTACCAAGGTACAACTAAATGTTCCTTATCATTAAAAAGTTCATTAAATACATTTAAATAAATGTATTTAATGAACGTATTTATTTTAGCAAGACTTTTAGCTAATACTGGGAACACAAACATTAGAAGTACATCTGCTATTATTTCACAAACTGTTTTAACTAATAATTAGCTTTCTGACTGATTTTACTTTTATTTTTGGTTGAAAAATACTTATGAGATAATTTGGACAACTAATGTTACATTTTTATTTTAAGTATAAACTGATATTTTTAGAGAAAGCTAGGAGTGAGAGCAAAAAATAATAATATGTCGGATTTTTTTTCTTATTTTAGACTCATATCTGGTCATTATTATTAAATCAGATACTATATTTTTAAAACGTGTATCAAACTCAAGGCCTGTGGGTTACTTCAATTACTTGTGACATATTATGATAGTTCATTATGTGACTTGTTATGTGTTTCCAGGCACAATCAAGTAAACAGCTACTGAAACCTTCAGCTTTAAAAATGCAGAATATTTCTATATAAAATATGACTTTAAAAAAATTTCACTTTGTAATTGTACCTCTGTCTCTTTAAAAACTCCTGCTCTTTCTGAAACTTCGCCTTCAGGAAGTCATCTCAACATGGCTCCTCTATTAACCCTTTGACATTTTAACCAGTACAACAAGCTCAGCAGATGTACAGTTTCACAAGCTGTTTGCTAATTGCCCTGGCTAGTCTGAAGGAGGTAGGTCCACCCTCAAGCACAGCTGAATGGTTGCCATGGAGACTACAGGATTTCGCAAACATGCATGAAAGAGTCAAGCATGTTTGACATTCCTGGTATGTGTTTGATGAGGGAATAAAATTGATTTTAACACAACTTCTTAAAGTTAATTTTCCAGTGAATGTGAAAAGATGTTTAATATTATATAATTTTCAGAAGTAATGCAAAGACAGCTATTTATTTTAACAGTTTTTTTTAATGGGAAACTTTATAAATCCATTCTGCCATGACATCTGAGGACATTCATAATCTGGATTTGGCCCAAAATTAAAATGAGTTTTACGCCGCTGCTTTAAAACTAAGACAATAAGGTTTGTTTACTCCAGTGTACGATGTGTTCACCTTTTGGCCCTTTGACCAGCTTAATATCCATGATCCTCTCAGCGAGGCTCCTCCGTCGCCGTATGCAGAGCCGGACCAGTCCTCCCGCCTCCTTCAGCGCCTCCACCGCCCCGCTGTGAGTCACCTCCCTCACATCCGTGTCATTCACCCGGACTATGCAGTCATTCACCCTGCACAGCAAAATTTATCTATGTTTTTGTTTATCATCACCGCTGATAAATTTATCTTTTTTTACATGAGCAAGATCTCACACCAAAATATTTAAATACACAAATATAAGGAAGAATCTATAGTCCAGGAGTAACATATCTAATTTATTTATTTAAAATTTTGTCCTGATGCATTTTAACTCATGATGGTAAATAAATTTAATTTAACAAGAATGACTCTACCTGAGTCGTCCATTTTGGGCTGCAGCTCCTCCCGGGATGATTTTGGTGATAAAGATTGATGGGTCTTCGCCAATGTGGGGGTTATCTGTGCCGCCAGCAATACTGAAGCCCAGTCCTGAGTTACCCTGCTCATAAAAACAGAAACACAGGTCATGTTGGTGGTAAAAATATTTATATGCACAATTTTTGCATCCACAATAGTTCCAAATTTCTTAAAGTTTAAAAGTTTGGTTCCAATTTGGCAAAATCTCAGTTTGAAAGCAACAAATGGCATGTTTGTAAAGCAGCAAATTGAAGAACAAGAGCAGCAAAAATATCTTAAGTCCAAGTTTCAAACTAAAAATTTAAGTGAATAAACAGACATATTCAACACATAGAAGGAAAAATAAAAAACATGTTGATTTTCTGTTAAAAATAAAAGCAATTCAGTCATGTTTTTTCAACGATTTGTAAAAAGAAACCACAATATCATAAAACAAGACACTTGGACCATGCAGGAACAAACACATGCTACGTTTGCATAAGCTGAATATTCATGTTTCACTCAGAAATACAGTTTTCACTGCAGTGAATACACAGGTTCTTCTGAGGAGAAGAAGAAAATAAATGAATAAGCTTTGTTGTTGTTTTTGTTCGTTTCTTCCTGATCTGTTGTTTTCTTCATCTGCTCAGTATTTGGTTTCACAATCTGGCTGGAACTATTTTTGTTACAAAAGTAGCACAATCACAGAAACATGGATGTCCAAAAAGACTTGGCACAAACCCCACTGAGCGGGTTCAGATGGCAAAATAATCTCCACACAGGGTTTGGACTAGCCTGCCTAAAATGGCTGAAACACACTGCGGAATAATGATCATAAAAGTGTTCCATATAATCCTTGTGACATAGGAACAGCGCGTTTAAAATAATATTCTTTATGGTAAATCATTGGGTCAAATGGAAACACAGGAGTTCTGACACTATTCTTACTTAAAGGAAAGAAATTAGCTAAGTATTTAAAGGTGACCTATTATTCTTCCATTATGCTGAATAAAACTGACCAAACATGCACTAACTCGTCTTGGGTTGCTAGGCGACAGGCTGGAATTATCTGGGGTTGCTAAGTAACGGGCTGGACTTGTCTGGGGTTGCTAGGTGAGGGGCCGTGACTGCAGTTTTGTGACGTTACTTTCTGAATGTTTTCAAAACAGGTCATTTTCTAGACACTTAAAAACATCAAATTATTGCCAAAAAGTGGATAAGTGTCTTTTTTTAAGCACTTGGGATGTTTTTAAAAGCAGTAGAAACACAAGTGGAGGTACAAAAATATGAAAAATGTGAATTTTTTCTAAATACACCCCCTTAAAATAAGATAAATATTAAATATGAAACAATGGAAATAAAATTATGAAACAAGACTTCTCATTATCACTCAGTTGCCCAGAGGATTAAAACTTCATGTTTAAAAAACACTTCACATGAACATGGATACCCAACAAAAATACAATATATATATATTCAAAAACTGGCTTGTGTTTTGTCATCTGTAACATGTTTTAGTTTACAAATGTTGTTAGTTTGTAATTTGTTTTGTTTTTTAGTTGTATTTAGTGAATAATCACTAAGCTGGCGTTTCACAGATTCATAATCTGTTAAATCATATTTCATTACATGAACGTGTCCAGGGTCTGCAGATGGAAATTTGCATTTTTTGTTGTAACGTACCATGCATCTCTCCTTTTAAAAGGTTCATGGTATGTTGTACATTGTTTCAGTGTATATAAATAAACATTATAAACAAAAAAACAATGGCAAGAACCACACGTGGGAATTCTGAATCGATCTAAAATGCTCAAGAAATTGAGTTCAGTCTATTTAATTAAAACAGAAATTCTAGACTGGTTTCTGAATTAAAACTGTTTTCTGAATCGAATCACCAGACACTGAAATATTCACATCTATAATAAACAAAATGTAACAAATTTAATATAACCTGCCAAAATAATATTTCGTGTGAATAAATACACATTAATTTGTGCAATATTTTTATTTCTGTTAAACAAGAAGTCTAAAACAAGCCCGACCCAGAACAGATATTTTGTAAAACAGTTTCACGCACTGACGTTTTTATTTTCCTCTCTTCCCATGCGCCGTCATGGATTTAAATCCAGCGTAATGTCTGCGGCTGTGTTTGCGTGTGTGTCCGTGGTGACTTTAAAGCAGATTCAGCCAAGCAGACAGAACCAGGTCACAGGAGAATGGAGCGATAGAGAGAGACACAGAAAGACGGCCTTGGGGAAGAGATAAAGGGAATACAATCAGGGAAGAGGGATCGCTGAGGCCTGTGAAAGGAAAGTGGGTGATGATGAAGAAGACATGGAGAGGGCAGCAGAGAAGGTTTGGAAATGGACAAAAACGCTTAGGCTGAAAGATGGAAGGGACAATAACAGGAAGGTAGAGGAGGAACGATTTGAACATGAGGGAGAAGGAAGTTCTATATTTCAATGACGTAAATAACCATAAAATGTTTGACAGAATGACTAAAATAGGCTGCAAAAATATTCATATTCCTTCAACTAATTCCCCTTTTTGCATGTTCCTATGGAAACCTATTGTCACCATTAAAGAAAGAATAAAGGTCCAAGAGAAAGTTATAATTTAGATTTTCTGTCAAAATTTTGAGATTTGAAGTCATAAATATGAGATAGAAAGTCATAATTACAACTTTGAAAATGGAAATTATGACTATGAATTTTATAATCATGACTTTGAAAGATAAAATTGACTGAATCTCCTAATTATGACTTTGATTATGACATTCAATGGCATAATTACGACTTTGAATGTCAAATTATAACTATTGCTCATAATCATGACTTTGAAAGTTAAAATTATGACTTTGAATCTCATAACTATAATTGTTAAAGTCAAATTTTGAATTCCTGTCAGGCTTTTATTTTTTATTTCAGGGCACAAATGGGCTTCCATACATTTTCAAACATCACTGTTTTATAAATAAAAAATTAGCACAGTGCTAGTTTTCCTCCATAAACAGAATGGATTTAGATCAAAAAGTTAAATTTAAATTCAAGAACTTTAAAAATGTAAATGGTTTTTCTATTTTTTAACAGCAATTTTTTTTCCCCCATTCATCAATAAAGGCAAAATTTTTGGAAAATTTTCCTGCCAACAAAAGTTTTTCTGCAAATATTCCAAAGTTACTAAAACTCTTTTGGCTACCTCTCTGATTAATTTCCTCCTTTGTTTTTTTTTTTTTTAGCTCTTTTTATATCAACTTTTAAAATTGGCATAGTTTTCTTTTCATTTTACACAGACATATGTGGTTTCAATGCAACAAAATGGAATGAGAATACATTTTCAAGACTGTGTACATCACCATGTCAGACACAAACTGCTCTTCATTACAAAATTAACGAAAACAGAATTTGCAAAAATGTAAAAATTGTTGGTTTTTTTGTTTGTTTGTTTTCTTTTTGGTGTATTTTCATGGAAAATAGAAATGAATGTAAAATAATTTTACCCTCTCCAGTGTGATTTCCTCATACTCATAGTCTGCTTCTGTTCCATTGACCTGTGAGACAAAAACAAACACTAATAAAAACCTGCATTATTAAAATAATACATTACTACTTTATTAAATTCAAAGACAGTTCTGTCTGAAATTAAAATGTACCATAACTGTGATTTCAAATAACTTGTTAATTTATGCATAAATTAAATTTTTTTTCACAATAACGATACAATAGAAGCATTTGTCACAATGAATCAATAAATCACATGAACTCAATAATTTCCATTTGCATGATTTATTGGTTTTCTATTTCAACCAAAAATTGGATGAAAAAAAAACAAAATGATAAACTTCATAATTAATTTTATTTGTTGTTTCATTTGTTTTGTTTATTTATTTTGGACAATTAAAATGTCTTCCAAATGTAAATGTTCATCAGAATTTAAAGTTGATCAATCTTTGAGAATGTGTTCTTGGATTATTTTTCCATTGCTATTATATCAAATGAAAATGCTCTCAAAACCATAATATTATCATTTATCGCGATAACTTCTGGGACAATTTATCGTCCAGCAAAAATGTATACCTTGACAGGCCAATCTGAAGTTAATCTGTAAAGATACATTTTAAACCAAATACAAACATCTCCAAATTTGCTGTTGTATAGTTTTTTCTGTTTTGTTTTTCTTTTGAATCTTTTTTAAACCTACTGATCCCTTTTTGAGACAAAAAAACAAAACCTTTTAGGAGAAATATAATGTAAGATCTTGATGTTTTACATCAAGATCTTACATTATCTAATTATTTCTACATTATCTAACTGTAGAAATAATTTCAGCATTATTTCTACAGTTAAAAAGTTAAATTTTGCGCAATTTAGCAAAAACAAAGTCATCAGCGAATTCAACTGGTGTAATAAACTAAAATTTATTGACCTAAAAGAAACCAGAGTATTAACTTGATCAGATTATTTTTACACTCACATAGGTCACACATTAAAGATTATGAAAGTGAATTTAGATAATATTTATGAATGACGTATAAATCCTGAAGAATAAAATCCCTAAAGCGTCTCTGACGTCACATTTAAAAGTGTCCCTTAGAAACGTTGACTCTGAAAAATGTTTCGACATCTTTCAGTCCTGCAGAGACACGAGGTTGCAGATTTCTGAAGCGAATGAGAAGCAAACCCAGATACGTTTTTTCAGACATGCTCTACGTTTGGTACTGAATGTCTTTTTCAGATGCATGCAGTGGAGCAAACAGGCGCGCACACATGCAGTGGTCAACTGGCATCCCAGGGGCCAATGTAATCCGCCTGGCTGTAATCTGTGTCTTTGTGCAGTCAGATTACTTTGGATTTTATATTTTTTGCTGTTTTAAAACCGCCATGTGTTGTGCGCCTGTGCTCCATTTTGACTGAACATTGCATCTCAGTGACTTAATAATTTACAAAGTGACATTATACAGTTCATTCTTGCACAAATACTCCTTTTATTTAGCTTTTGCTAAACAGGGTTTTATTTTAACAATATTGTAGATGTGAAGTTTGTCAAAATGTATTTATTCTTTGAATTTATTTTGTTTAGTCAAGAAGTTTTTTTTTCCAGAAAATGCATCAGCGTATTTTAAGTTCTGTTCTGCTGCTTTTGACAGTTGGTGGTTACCGTAGCAACCAGAAACTGGCAGCTCCTCCCCCTTTGTTCTGTTGCCATCGGTAACGGAACTACGTATTAGGATCAGCTCTGTGTTTTCTTTAGGCATGTTATATTTTGACACATATTCTAGACAATTTTAACCATATACAGCATTACATGATTGATTTTTGCAATATTTTATATATGTTTTTAACTGTTATTATTAATGTTGAGCTTTTTAATTACGTTTAATTTTACAACTGCTAGCTGCTGCTAACTGTTCCTCGGAAACTGTTGCTCTGTAGTTAGCTTTGGATTATTTATTGTATTTTATCTTTTATATAGAGGCAGAAGCTGCTGGACTGATGTTAACCACCAACGTTTTTCCTCTTTTGTTAGAATAAATTCAGAGAACCTGAGTGTTTATGTCAAGAAGTCGACCTACTGGAGGTGAGACGAACATAGAAGAGTTACATATGCATGTGATGCCTTTTATCGTAAAAACTAAAAGTGAAATTAGTGAATAGCCTTCAGTGATATCATTCGGCTACAGGGAATCTGTCTCTGCTCGTAATTTCTTTCCGTTTCAGTCCAGCAGGGAATATTTCCACAGTAATTACATAATAAAATTATCTAACAATCATTCCCTCCAGCAGCTGGCCAACAGTGAGATGACGTCTGGATTCATCTAATTCTAGACGGAGAGTTCTGTTTAAACCAGGCCGCCGCTGTCTTTAACGCACCAATTTACTGGACAGAAAAGTTTAACGCTCATTACACAAATTCATGCTGCCGGAGCAGAACCTTACAGGTTTGAACATCTTTTTAGGGATACATTGTTTGCCAATATTTACCATGATGAAGCCTAGAGCAATACATTAAAAATTTGATATATTTTTTTTATTATCCTACACTGCAAAAACACAAAGTCCTTTTGATCTCATTTCTAGTGAAAATATCTTAGTACACTTGAATTAAGATAAAGCTAACTTAAAAAATAACTTTAAAGAAATATATAGGGCATTGTTTGTGTCAATAATTTCTCTATATTGATGAAAGTGTTCTAGTTTCACTGGCAGGTTAATTTACTTTTAGCTTTGGAAAAATGCCTTGTTGTAAGTGCAACAATCTGGCAGTGGAAGTAATACTTTTTCTACAGTATTTAGGAATTATTTACCTAAAACAAGCTCTTATATCTTTTAAAAGACAAGCAAGTTAGTTTTGTTGTACTAAGATTTTTATAAAAAAATCAAAAATACTCGGTAGCATTTTCAGTTTTTGCAGTGCATGCTTCCTAAATTGGGGTTAAAATCATCAATAACATTTTAATTGTATTTTCACATCAACAGACATCAAAGCACAATGTTTTTAGGAATATTTTCTGTAAACTACATTTGTTAAGTTTGTGTTAGTTTATTTGATTTGTTTTGTCTTTCCTTTTTCTTCATTGGGAAATAAACCTTAAGAGATTTTAATATTAAATTAAAATTTAATTTAAATTTTTGATTGGGGGCAAATGAATCTGAACATACAGAATCTCCTTTCTTTTTTAAATGCTTATCCAACAGAAAAAGTTAATTATTTTTTGAATATTTTTTGATAATTGAGACTTATTTATGTACATTAATAAAGTTTAATACCAGTTGCTACATAGACGTAATATCAAATGTCCAGAAAATAACAGTATGCATTCCACCATGTCATTATTTTTACACAAAAATAAAACAAAAACAGAAACACTGCAAGTATTTTTGTCCAGTTTCTAGTGGAAATATTTTAGCACACTTAAAATGAGACTAAACTAATTTTTTATGTAATTTTTCAGCAAGTTATAGGAGTTTTTTTCAAAGTCAATAGTTCCTTAAAATTGTAGAAAAAGTTCTAGTTTCATTGGCACATTAATTTATTTTTAATGTGAAATATCTTGTCATATGTGAAATAATCTGTCAATGAAACTGGTGCTTTTTTAAAAATTTATTTTTAAGGAATTATCTTTCTCAAAGTTATTTGAAAGATAGTCTTATCTTATTTCCAGGATACTAAGATATTTGTTCTAGAAACTAGACCAAAATTACTTGGTAAGATTTTGTGTTTTTACAGTGAAGTTTATAGAAAATCTTTAAATATGTGCAACTTAAATATTTTGCACATATTATTTTTGTTCTTATGACCACAATATTGAATGACATATTAAAAAATAATAATAATAATAATTCCTCAAACAAGACTAGAAATACTACACATGCAGAACTTCATTTTCAGGAAGCTCCAATACAAACTGTTGATTAAATCCTAATCAATGTAATTAAAGCTGTACTCACATATGGGGGGGTGTCTACGCTGTCGGTATTGACCACCACTGGAGGGGGGTTGGCCTGCAAAAAAACACACACACACAAAAAAAAAAACACTAATTCGATGACTTTAACCTCAGATATCTGAAAATAAAACCGGGTGGTGGAAAGCTGAGAAAGCCGAAGCGACGGCAGCGGTTCAGGACTTACTCGTCTCAGGTTTTGGTACAGCATGTTGAGTACATCTGCTATGGATTACCACCATGGAGCGACTGCGTACGCCGCATGACATGCTGCACAGCCCTTATAGTGGACAGCACTGACAACCACACTATGCTACACTTTAAAAAACACTTTACAGGCGCCGTAAATTTAAGGCTCTATGTTAACAGCTTTCATTGCATTCCAGTGGTAGGATATTATCAGACTCTTACCAGCTGAATTAAGGCGACATTCTGGAGATTTTAAATTCATAAACACAACTTTTTATGCTACTTCTCTTTATCTTGCTACTTCTCCCACTGGATTATAAACAATAAATAATTGGAATTGTTTCTGAATCCCAAAAATATCAGCAATATCAGTGGATATTTGCATCAATCCACTGCTTTTCCTCTAGTCCTGATTTCTCTCCGGTGCTCCATCTTTAAGACAGCTAGTCTGAATAAAAGCTACAACTTCTCCAACAACAAAAAAAGTTAGAAAACTAACTAATCCAGCACCAAAGAAGCTCATAAACCAAATGGACAGTCCGCTCTGACGTCGAAGTATAAATGTGTAACAGAGCGGCAGCAGAATCAACCGCTTTCCACTAATCTGTTCCACACATCGCCCTTTATCTCCTCTCGCTTTTATCTCTCTCTCTCTCTCTCAAACACACACACATTATCTGAATCCATGTGTTTCTCCCTCTCCATCCATCGTGTCTGACTGCATGTCAGTCAAACTGGAGGCTTGATCCCACATGGGAACAGAGTGGGGGGGTTCGGAGGGATTAAAGGTACGGTGGGAGGAGTCGATCTGTCCGCTCTGCAGGAACAATGAAGAGCAGAGGGTGCAGACAGATGCAAACAGGAAAAATACAGAGAGAATAAAAAAGATGAATCCACAGAGTTGAGAGAAGAAGTGGGGGAAAGTTCAGAGTGGCAAAGTGGAGTTCATGGATATGGAGAGAGTGAGCTGCCAGCTGCAGCTGGTGTCATCGCTGTGTGAACCCAGAAAATGGGTGAGAAGAAGAAGAAACTGTTTGGAAAAGTGGATCATTTGGGAAACATCAAAAGTTAGAGAGATTCAAGATTAATCAGAAAAGCTACATCTAAATAAAACAAGGTACAAAGACAAAAAGACTATAATAAAAATCTAAACAGAGCAACATTTCAGTTGAAAACATAAGCTCCATGTGAGATATAAAACATATTTTAAGAAATTAGCACATTCCTGGCAAAAATCTTTTCTAGAAAAATCTAAGTAGTTTCCAAGTTTGTAATGGCAAATATTTGTCAGATACTTGAGAAAAAAGTTTGAGATAGATTTCAGACATTTTCTACAAAAAACAAGAACATTTCTCCAAAGCTCCAAATGTCCAAAATTTGCAAGAAAAAAAATTCAGAAATTTTGATCTTAATCTCTGAAACTTACTAGAAAAAATGTAGAAGTTTCTGCATTCAAAAATTTTGCGACCTTTAAAACAGAAATTTCCTTGATTTTTCCAGAAAATGTCTGACATTAATCTAAAAAATGTTTTTAGCAGAAATCTACTCATATACTTGTAACAAGTTTAATATAAACTTGTTTTGTTTTGTTATTTATCAAAACTTTTAAACAAAATCTCTCACTTTTGTTTTTTTAAGTAAAACACAGTCGCTTACAAAGTGTTGACTGACTATAATATCAGCTAAAAATCACTGACAGTCACGACTCCATCGCATTTTGGTAACCTTATATGACACCTTCACAACTGTGACAATATTGTGTGTGCGTGTGTGTGTGTACCAGGTTTTTATATCCTTATGGGAACCTGTTTCTGTCTACAATGTGGGGTTGTGGGGACCATTGCTACTTGTGGGGACATTTTCTTGGTTCCTATGACCAATGAGGGAAATTGTTGTTTTTGGATTAGCGGTTAGGTCTGTGATGTTTAGGTTTAGGGTAAAGGTTAAGGTAAGTGTTAAGTACGTGTTAGCTAAGGTTAGGGATAGAATTATGGTAAGGGTTAAGCTGTAGAAATTAATGGAAGTCAGTGTGAAGTCCCCACAAGTGATGAAAACACGATTGTGTGTGTGAGTGTGAGATTTGTAAAGTGACCAATCCAACCAGTCAGCTGTGTTCTGTCTGGTGTTTTCATTGACATGCCAAGTCAGGCCACACACTTATATAATCAACATATGTGTGTGTTTGAGTTGTGTTTCATAAAAAGGCCATAAGAACAAACACACATGCACACACATGTACACGCACACAAACACAGCATCCATATCCAGATAGAGTGATTGTTAGCTGTTATATAATTGCGGTTACACCAGCTGTGTTATTATAGCATTACGACCCGGTTCAGCCCAGCCAGAGCTTAGGGAGGTTCAGACTAACCCGGTTCGTCTCATCAGGCAGAGACCGACGGACAAACAAGTGATTAACCCCTTCAGTCAGAGGTCGCCATCATGCCACACACAGACAGATGCTTCAAAGGTTTTCAATTATATTTAAACGCATAAATACAGATAATTAGATAAAACGCCAAAATCTTTTAAAATGGAATATAAGAATAATTCTGAGAAAAGAAATCTGAATACCAAGATTAAAGTCAGAATTTTAAGAAAGAAATGTGAAATTTTGAGACTAAAGTTAAGATTTTGAGATTAAAAATCAGAATCATTTAAATTTTTTCCCCCAGTGGCACTTGTCCTCTTCATCATCATGTAAAACAAAGTTATAAAAAGATTTCTACAAAACATTTTGGCCACATTTTCTGGCATTTAGCAAATAGAAATAATTTTGGTTATTCTAACTAACCTAAAACAAGAAAAGTCTGGACTGATTTAACTTTGTTAAGCGAGAAAAAAAATGTGCATTTGTGTCTTTCTAGGCAATTTGTATGTAAATATCTGCTTTCAGCTGTAGCAAATGTTTGCTATCTACAAAAACTGAATAAAAAGAAATTAGGATCAGAATAAATTAAATTATATGCAGTAGATGTTGGTAAAAATAATTAAATTTTATCCATACACATGGAAGGAGAGAATATGGCAATCAATGAGACATAAAGCCATAAATTAAAAATTGTTTTATCCTTTGTGTCTCTATAATCGTCTTTCTTGCTGCATGATGTCATACGACACATCAGCCTGGTTTGGACGACCGTTAGCTCCCAACATGGCGGCCGCTCTATCAATCTTAATCTGCAATGCAACACTAATTGACTAATGAGTTAATCAGAAGGAGCGTGACTCTAATCAAATCAGAATGGCCAGGCTAATCACGCTAATCAGGCTATCAGAAGCGTCTATCTCTGATCATTGCACCCGCTGCACACTTGCTACCTCACCATCATTCACAGGCAGTTGCTCCGCTGGATTATTCCCCTCAGATTACAACGCTTTTACACATAAAATCTCATTTTTGTTGCAAATCTCACGCTTTTTATCATCACGTTATGTCTCATTGGCTGTTTGCTAAAATTGTCATAAATTTAATTTATGATGTAATTTGTTGTCATTTTCCAAGTCTAACATTTTGTGGGCAAAATATTGAAAGTATGTTGTACTTTAGCTTAATGTTTGCTAAAAACACATACATTTTTCTGATTTTGGTAAAAATAAAAAAAAATAATTAAGAGATTAGATGCACCGATCCGATATTAATATCTCTTTTGGTCCCGGTTTTGGTATCGGTCTAATTCTAAACTTAATGCTCTGAGCACTGTCATGCTTTATTATTTATTTTACAGAATATTTATAATTCCTAAATGCACTTTATGAACCATTTAAAAGAAGATTTGTTTCAGTTTATGTTTGTATTTTTGACCAATGTAGTAAACCTATTGTTTTGGTCAGTTTTAGTTTCTTTATTGTTTATTGTGAACAAATTAAAGTTGCTTTCACATGTTTGCCTAAACTTGTGAATTTAGTGGTGTATTTCAGTGTGCTGTACAGGTGCAGAGTTAACAAATACTTTTTTTAATTCAGTAAATCTATGTCTATGTTTAAAAACAAAAACATTTTAAGTCCATTTGGCTGTTTTTCTGTACCGAATTGGTATCTGCTGATGTTAATCCTCAGAAACTGGAATCAGAAGTAAAAAAAGTGGATCGGTGCATAAATATAGATGAACCTGATCAATGTCTTAAAGGGGAAGTATTATGTTTTTTCCAGGCACATGCTGTCATTTTATAGCATAATCAAGTAGCTATATTAACTTCAGTTCTAAAAAAATTATATATGTATATATATACAGTATATATCTGTGATGTGCGGTCAGGGGAGACAGGTGAGGCAGAGCCTGTCATCATGGAAGAATAATATATAATGATAAAATAATTTATATTGCTATTTTTACCCTGTGGTTTGTACCATAAAGTACCTATTTTTTATTTAGCTTAACCAATTTTGGTAATTTTTTCTTCACAATTGGTAAATTTTCGCATTTTCCCATTCAAATGCTCGGAAGCAAAGCCAGTGAGGCAGCAGTGAGCTGAGACTCATCTGGGATTGATCAACCTCTCGCTAACTGTCATTCTCTGAGAGCATGTTCCTCCTGTCTGTACTTCGCCAATAAAATGGCTAAAAACTATATATATATATATATATATATATATATATATATATAAAGACAATTTACTTTGTATTTTAGTGTCTTGAAATTGGACCTCTCTCTCTATAAAAACTCCTGATCTCTCATAAACTCTGTCTACAGAAAGTAATCACAATATGGTTCCTCTATTAACCTTTTAACAACATTTTTACTAATATACTGAGAAGTAGATCACATAATGAGACTGGCAGATATGTAGTTCCACCAGGTGTTTGCTAATTGCTGCTGGCTAGTCTGAAGGACCAGAATGGGGGAGGAGCTGTACCTCAAAGGCGGAGCTAAGTCCACCCAGGCATCATGCACAGTTGAATGGTTACCATAGAGATTGAAGGATTTGTCAAAAATACTTGAGAAAATCAAGTAAACAGTCCAGACATGTTTTTGATGTTAAAACGTTCTAACATGATGCTGCCCCTATAAGATCCATAACCTACCTGCATATGGGTGTGTATCGGTACACAGTGGTGTCCGAGCGGTGCGTGTGGATGCGCAGTCCAGATATATGTGTCATTGGGCCATGACTTGCCACCAAACTTGCCTTTGCTCTTGGTGGGACTTTTCTTCACACTGTCTCTGAGGTTGGGAAACTTCCCTCGTGAAGTTCTGGGGGCCAGGCTGGTGGGCAGCGTGCTCCAGCCGTATCCTCCTAACCCGGGGCACAACGGCAGCTGGGGCGAGTGGAACGGGTGGATGGACAGCGACTGGGAGGCATGAGGAAGAGGAGGGGTGCAGTTCTGCTGC
Source organism: Poeciliopsis retropinna (assembly GCA_010277075.1). NCBI lineage: Eukaryota > Metazoa > Chordata > Actinopteri > Cyprinodontiformes > Poeciliidae > Poeciliopsis > Poeciliopsis retropinna. The sequence continues at coordinate 2,940,584 of VMRM01000003.1, forward strand.
TGTTGGCACTGCTGGAACAGCGAATGGTGACTGGACGATTGGCACTGGTGTTGCTGGTAGAGCTGATTGGATGAAGGCGAGGTAAACAGACGACCAGGCGAGGCTGGTGGGCAGCATGGTTGATGGTTTTGAGGAGGATGAAGCAACTGATGGTGACTTGCTGACACGTGGAGCTGGTGGTGGCTTGGAGATAGATGGAGCTGTTGGTGGCTGGAGGATAGATGTAGTTGGTGTTGACTTGGCGATAGATGAAGTTGGCTATGGCTTGGCGAGAGGAGAAGGTTGTTTGGTTGTTGCTGCGCCAACGGACATCCAACTGGATGACTTGGAGATGGCGGCGCTATGTGGTAGTAGCTAGGAGACGGAGAAGGAAGCAAGTGTTTCTGAGTTTGGCAGCCATATTTGCCTGAATTGGGTAGACGCTTTGGTGAGTGTAGCAGCGAAGGTTGCGTTTGGTGATTTGCCACCTGAAGTAAAATCTGGTTCTGCTTGGAGTGGCTCTTTCCTGATTTGCCTTTCCCTTTGGCAGATTTTCCCTTAGAGGAGCTGGGCTTTTTGGGGCTACAACAAAACTCATGACTGTGGAAGTAGGTGGTCATTGTGACAAAAGTTTAGAAAATACCACCAATACTACCGTTGTAGTATTCTTGTATTACATTTTTCGTTTCAGAGGAATGACTTCAAACTAATCGGCCAAATTTTTGTACATCCAGAGATATTTTAATCATTTTTGTTTGTGTTTCTCAGTATCTACAGCTGGTGGACATACAAAAGTTACAAAACAATATTTCAGATGGATCACTGAGTGGTAAACCATCCTCCTTTAGGGAAATGTGCAGTTTTAAAAGTACAACAATCTCCATATAATCCATGAGTGTTGAATCAAGAGGAAAGTAGAAGAAACTCTTGAGTGATGCTCCTGTCAGTTCAGGTATCGGTCCAGACATAAAAATTTCTGCCGGTTGCTCGGAAAGGTTTTTCCTCCAGCGGTCACTCGTTTGATCCACCTACCTTTCTGCTCATCTTCACCGAGTCGTGTTGGCAGGTCTGGTCATGCTTTGGTTAAGATGTTCCACAAAGTACAGACTAAAAACAGTAACTAACCCGGCTTTCAATCACAATTCCTTTTCATCCAACAGCAACAAGGAAGAAAAGTTCAATCTTCTTCCTCTGTCCACGTTTAACCCAATCTAAATTGGTAAAACTCGTATAATTAATTGGTAAGATGCTGATTCTACGTTCACAGATCTATCTGCAAGCCTCGCTCATCTTTCTGAGCTACCTCCCTCTGACAGTGTCTGCCCCGGTCTGCCTCTCTGTCTCTTTCATTCCCGGACTGGCCAATTAGGGACTTCCCCGGACTCCTGCACATGACAGCAGCCAGGCATGACTAATCGATAGGCAACCAGGGACACTGATACAGCGCTGGGAGCTCAGAGAAAACGTACAATAGTAGGAGATCCGTGATTGGTGGAGGACGCTCGCCTCCAACAACCTTTGTCTTGTTCTTTTAGAGCAATACAAGGCAGGCTGCACTACAGGGTTTGCGTGTGTCTCTGTGCGTTGGCCTACTTTCTCTGAGATCTTCCTTCAAAGTGAATGAGTGTGTGTGTTCATGAGTTTGCTCAGACTGCATAGGTGTGTTTCTGCAGCCACAGGTGGGTAGAATACTCAAAAATTATAAAGTGAGCAGAGAGGTTTGCTAGCAGAGAGAAGTTTTGAGCGCAAGGAGAAAGTGAATATTTGAAAGAGAGCAGAATTTTTGAGTACAGACATTAATGTTTTGAGAATAAAACACATTAAATCCTTCTTTAAGATTGAAAATGGGTGCTCTCAAATTATGGCAGATAAATTTCTCCGGACAAGTTGCTACAATTAGTAGTAGCCACACAGAAGGAAACAAACACACCCAGTACAAAACTTTCATTCTATTGGCTGAGAGGTTGCCAGGCGACAGTACTTTTTGTTTCGAGAGAGAGCAGAAAAGAATTCGCAAGCAAGCGGAGAGAAGTTTTGGGTTTGAACAGTGAATATTTTAAAGTTTTGAGAACAAATACATGAAGTCCTGCTTTCAAACTGGATTTTTTTCTGCTTGTGGTAGTAAAATTTCTCCATATAGATTAAAGCTCCCTGTTATTTGGAAAAGAGCAATTCCAGCCTTTGGTAATGTCCTAAAATGAAAAGATGTTCTTGTACAAATACATGTAATTATGACTAAGAGGTGTGTGTTTTTATAATGTCAGCTAATACCAAAACTCGCCCGAAAACAAAATGAGCTGAGAGGAAAAAGAGGGCTATCTAGATAAAAGAAAAATGAGTGAAACGGCAAAGAACCATCCATGTAGAAGAGACAGAGTTGCAGAGAGAGAAAACACTCCGTGAGTTAGCGGGTATAAATGTGAATGTGTGCTCTCTGTGTAAAGTGCTGGTAGCGCTGCAGGCGAAGCACTAAGTCAGGGGAGAATGAGCAGGGAGAAAGGGCCGTTAGCATCACAGCGCTAAATGATTGCTGCTGCGCGAGCGAGGCGGTGTGGAAGGAACAAGAGCGAAGTCAGTAATGGAAATAAAGGAACTAAGAGGGAAGAGAAATCAAAAATGTCAGTTTTACACATCCTTCATCAGAGAAAATCCTTTTTTTTCTTAAAATAACGTCAACTCTAAGCTCTGAGTACTGATATGATTTAAATAAGCAAAGAAAATATGATTTACCTCATAAAGAGGGTATTATCATTGCCTTTACTTCTTTCAAACATACTTTTTAAAGAAACATGAAAATGCAGATTTTCTTCTATGTGAGAGTGAAACTCATAAAAGCTGAACAGAAGTCAGTTTTTAAAAAGAAGCTGAAAAGCTTTTTAGGAGCAACACACTGAAACACACAGTGTAAATATTTAATTATTATATATTTTATAAATGTGTCAACATTTTGTATGAACTGTAAATATTTTTTGTTGCTATGTATGTTAAATTTATGATATATTTGGTTTGTACTTAACAGCAGAGTGTTCATTAATTTGTATTATTCAATTTCATTAAAATGAAAAGATAAAATATACAAATCAATAAAATGAATGTATTCAAAAAGTATGGATATACAAAAAACTAAACTAAACCAAAACATCAATTCAAAATACAATTCACACGGATTCATATGATTCTACTTCATATGAATGAAATTTGTTTTTTGATTTCTTCAAAAAAGTAACTTTTACCATTCTCTTACTGATTTAGCATTTTGAAAGATTTCTACTGTATGATGTGTGTTTTCAATGAATTAAATCAATTTAAATAAACTAATTAAACTAATAAAAGAATACAAAGTGTGAGAAACATCCTCCTCCTTTTAACATTAAATGATGTGATTAAATTTATTAAATGAATTTTTGGAAAAGTTTAGCTTAATTTTTGTCAATATTCAAGCTTACTCACCTAACACCAAAATTATTTTATAAATTAAAAATGTATATTATGCTTTATCTTTAGTAATTTCTTATTAGTTCTATTATTATTAGAACTAAGGCTAATAAAACCTAAAAACATTCAGTCATGTTTTTTACACTGCAATATTCAAGTCACCAGCAGAGGGCGCTGTGGTCCACAGGCAGCTAAAGCACATATTAACTGCAGATAAATAATAGATAGTACGACCGCTTTACTGAAACTGATTAAGACATTAGATTCTAAATAAATGTCTTATAAACTAATAGATCTACTAAATACAATTTTTGATAAAAAGCAAAAATGTCTTTTAAGTATTTTGGAAATATATTAATATTTCTTATGGCTTTTTCACATTTTCTCAACCAGATTAAGAGAAACTTTATAAAATCTCAATATCAGCATCAATATAGATGTTCTATAAAGATTCCACTTGATTTCCATAAATGTTTAACACTTAATAAAGTGTCCTAGTTTACATATCTTTAAATGTAATCATACAGTTAAAACAATTTTATGTTTTTTGACATGTAAATATAGTTAATTTGAAATGCTACAGACAAAGAAACTACCAGAAATGTCACTAAAACCAGCACAATATGCTGCAGAGCAGACGTTTGTGGTCCAAACCCACTGCGGTCTGCATGGATTCAGTTGATAATAAAACATGAGAGGTCACACTCTGAATCTTCATTATCATACACAACACCATGAGCCACACACAACGTGGCAGAATAAATCATTTACAGTTGAAAGAAGGAGTTATATTTTCATTTTATAAACATAATAAAAAATATTGCTAGCAAATTGATAAATAAATCTAAGCAAACCCGCACACCACAGATCCCATCATGTCATTATTTATTAAATGGAGATAAAACCGTAATTAAAAATGTTGGGAAGCATTAAGTGCACCTCCAAAATGCGGCAATACAAAACCAAAGAGTGGATCAATATTATTTTTATTGTGACTTTTTCAGTTTTATTTTAGAGATTTGTTTTATTTTTATTTGGTTATTTTTTTAAATTAGTTTTTAGAGTGTGCTTGCTACTTTTTATTAGTTATAATCGGAGATGGATAGATTACCCAAAAACTGTAATCAAGTAAACATTTTTAGTACTCAGGTGCTAAAAATAGCACTACTTCAACATATTTTTACTCATGTAAAAAGTACAATATAAGTATAAAATTACTCAAGAGTAAAACAGTACTGAGTAACTGATCAAATGATCAATCACCTAATATTTAAAAATGATATCAATAGGCAGACCAAAATATAAAGTAGAAATTTTTGTATTTTAAGGATGAAAATGACAATAATTTATATAAATAACAAAAAATATCAAAATAAGGTTAAATATTTTTTTCCAAATCAGTTTCTTTGAATAAAAACTGATGAAACTTTAACAAAAACTGCAGGTGTGTGTCTGTGTCTTGTGAGTTTTAGGTTAAAACATGTTTGTTTTTAATTTAGCAGGTAGAAAATCCAGAACGTTTACTCAAGTAAGAGTAAAAAGTACAGTGTAGTAAAAATTAAAAACTCACTCAATTAATAAAACTAGTTAAATGTAACTAGTTACTTCCCAACTCTGGTTATTAGTTAAATATTGTTTAGTTTTTATTATCTGTAGTTTCATACTTTGGTTAATTCAAAAAGGACAAAGTATTGTGTTGTGATTATAAATACATCGATTGTGTAAAAAGTACTCAATAGAAGATAATATTTTTGTAAAAAGTATTAAATTATTGTTGAACAGACTGACTGGTGTTTTGTCCCAACTTTTGCTGTCGCCATTTTGTGACACCAGGAGAAATATGGAGTGCCATAACTGACGTAAACCGTTTGTGTTAGGGGAAAAAAAAAATCAATTTCACATCAGTTCAAAAGCCTTATAAATAGATTCATTAACCCACACAAAAAAGGATTTTAAACCCTAACAAACTATATTTTGGTTAGTTTTATATAGTTCTTGTTTTTCCTCATTAAATTAAAGTTTTTATTTATTTAAATAGCAAAAATGTTTTTTCAATAACTGTAACAATATTGCTCTAGATTCTAGTAACTGAATTAGTCATTAAATTACATTTAATACAAACAACACAAGCAGGATTTTTACGCAGGCTGAACAGAGGGAAGGTGAGTCAGACGAATCAGTTTTTCACAGGTGAACTCCAGAAGGTGAATCTATTTGGTCTTTCCTGAGGCAAAGGCCAACTGTAACTGAGAGTCTGTCTTTCACTGCTCTGTTGTGACTACTTCCTGTTTCCCGTCCCGCTCTTCCTGGTGAAATCCTAGCTCTCACTCTTTCTATCTGAAGGGCTTTTAGTGAAGCTGCTGTAACGTTATCTGTGTGGAGACAACGATACGGCTGCGCTCCTCGCCTGTTTATGTCCAGCCTGTGTCTGCCAGGTTGGGGATTTCTCTGTTTGCACAGTTAAAAATAAGAAATGTATGTCGCACCAGAGTATTAGGGCTACGTAAATAAAAAAACAATAAAAATGTGAGAATAAAGTCTGAATGTAACAAAAATAAAGTAGTATTATTATGACTTCTTCCTGATAATATTATGACTTTATTGTTGTATTATTTCAACTTCATTTTTTAAATAAAGTTGAAATATAATGACTTTATTTCAACCTTGAAATAAAGTTGTAATATTGCTTACGTAATTCTTGTAAGTAATATTACAAGAATATACCTTTATTCTCAGAACATTATAACATTTTTCTGGTAATATTCTGACTTTATTTTCATATTATTTGGACTTTATTCTTGTATTTTTTAAAATGCATTTTAGTTAATCTTCATTCTCGTGATATTGACTTTATTCTCATAATTTTATTCTTGTATATTTTATTTTTTATTAGCATGACCCTTATATGTATGTATTACATGTGTATTTTAGTTGAACTATGTAGAAATTGCAGCGTTAAAACAGATAAAAGTAGCTTCTTTTTTTGCTTTTATGCCCTGTTTTAATCATTTTTCCACCCATTCTGAGAGGCTGACTGCCTCCAGTTGGAAAAGTAACTATTATCTCAATTATCCCTGGCACAAGCCCCCTGCCATGTCCGCCTCTTCAGGCGACCCAACTGAGACAATTACATCTTCAACAAGGTAAGGCAAGACGAGTTTAACTGTGTAAAAGCCATTAAACATCACATAACTCAAAGCGCTTTAAAGGAAAAAGCAACAGGCATAAAGAAAATACCAATAAAAACATAAAATGTACTTTAAAAATATATGAGGTAAAATTGAAAACACAATAGAATGGCGATTACAGAATAATATGATGAATTGATAAGTGAATATTTAGTGTTTATGGGATGTTAATGATACCTAAGAGACGTCTGCAATGTCACTGAAATGCATTTAGGTTTGAAAACCATCCAGTGCTTCGCCGACCAATAACACAAATTTAAAATCCATCTTTTGACATTAATCCTTTGACTGGAGTGAGCTGAACTATTTTACTGGCACAGGTCACAAACCCGTCAGCTGCTGCTGCCTGATTGATTTTTAAAGAGGTTGTTAAAATTAGGCTTTAATCCATCGCAACACCCAGGTTTCCTGCACACACTTTAGTCTTCTGCCTTTTCAGTTTCAGTTAAGTGCAGATATTTAAAATTACCCCCTTTAGAAGCAAAACTAACACCGAATCACTCACTGGTGTTATGAAGACAGGCCATGTGGAGAGAGGAATATAAAGTTGCATGTCATCAGCATACAATATGAATACTAAGAGTTGTTGGTTGTTGTAGGATTTGATATACTAGAGGGAACATAAATGATGAATTATATCAAAATAACTCAAAAGCTGGCTCATTTATTGCAAAATTATGTGGCACTAAAGTACGGTACTCAATGAGCTCTGATCGCTGAACCGCACTGCATTCTGGGGGATGCAGGCAGAGTAAAAAAGCATTTCAGCCGCTCAACTACCATTTATTGTTTATCCTTTATTGGGGTAAATTTCGTATTATAATAAGAAATTTGATTTGTTGTTACAATAAAATCCAATGAATCATGTGTAAAAACAACCAGGGATTTGTTATTTTTTACTATTTTCTCCATCAATAAATATTATAAAATTCTCGAGCTTAAGGAGAAAAATCAATAAATGCAATTAGTGTGAGTAGTTTAGTGATGCAATGTATACTTCTTTATGTGACAGGTGTCCTAAAGAGGAATATTACAAATATCAAGAGCAGTATTTGTGTTTTTTGGCACGTATGGTTGCCGTACAATCAGTCACAGCCTTACAGAGAAGTAATAAATAGTTCTTTAATGTCACTTTTATCATTATTATAATAGTATCACAAAATATCACGACAAATCCTTGAGTCCTAATTGCCCGCTGCTACGCTCAACCGCTCTGATTGGTGGAATCAACTGACTCTCTCACTCTTTGGTTACCTAGCAACTCACTCACTCTTTGGTTACCTAGCAACAACCTGTTGAGTTACTTGAGCAGCACAAGTTTAAGGTTTAAGGCCTCATAACTGCTTGAAAATAAAAACAACGTCATGGAGTGGAAACTGAATAAAGGCGGAAAGCTCAAACCTCTAGTTTGGTCGTTTTTTTTTTAGATATTTAAAACAAAAAACTAATCAATAATTACAGATATCGACGAATATGAAACACTTATATCATGATTTGTTTTTCAGCCAAATCGTCCAGCCATAGTATTCATGAGTGTTTATGAATATTGCTTTAAAGGGCTGGAATCACTCGATTGAATTATTTACTTAATGAGGAATTAACGTTGTTTACACAATTTAGACAGTTTGTGACGAGTTCTTAAAGGAACATTATTAGGGTAGTTCTATACCTGAATGTAAAAATAAACCAGATTGTTTTCTTCTCAGTCCAAACACCAAAAGTCCCACCTTTAAAACATTAATCCAGATGTCAAAATTAGCTATTCTTGTCTGACTTTTATCTCTCTCTTTGTTGGCAGGCTGCGTCTCTCACCTAATGACAGCAAACCACGCAGGATAAAACAAGCATAAAAAAATTAAGAATGAACTATTTATACCATGACACACATTTTTGCTGATGTGTGAAATGTTATTTTTTAGCTTCAGGACGACGATTCCCCATTAAAGTGAGGCTTAATTTATTTATAAATGTTCTTCACGCACATAAAAGGCCTGTAAATCCAAGATGTTGCTATATTTTTCTACATCTACATACATATTAAATAGCACAGTTATGAAGGTTTCTAGTCTTGCTATCTCACTCATCAGTGTTGTAAGGCATCAGATATTTAATAACAATAACACTTAACCTGCAAAGTCAAGATAATTTCCAATTAATGATGTTGAAACCTCCAACAAAACTAACCCTATTGTCGTGATTTTTAGTTTTGCTATTTTCTTCACTGTTTGTTCAATATTCAAACTATTACTTGTGGATATTTATTGTATTGTTTATCAATTATTGTGATATTTGTCACTGCCAAGATAATTTCCAATTATTGATGTTTAAAACCCCCAAAAGCTGAAGGTACTGTTACTGTTTATTACTGTTTCCTCAAATGTTTGTTCAATATTCAAACTCTTACCTGTGTTTAGGTTTGGTTTATCATTTATTGTGATACATTTCTTATCATGATGATTTTCATTTATTGCTGTCAAGATAAATTCAAATTAATGACGTTTAAAACCCTCCTGTCCATATTGTTGGGATTGCTAGTTTTAATATTTTTTCCCTGTTCCAGGGCCGCCCTAAGCCTTTTTGGGGCCGTAAGCGGATTTTAATTGGGGCCTGATGGTGCTGAGGTCCTAATTAGACGGTTACCTCACATGTGCCTAGTGTTTAATGAGAATATCAATAATTATTAAAGTTAAACATATAATTAATGCAGTTTAGTGATACAATAAAAAATTTTTGTGGACAATAAATTGTCCCAGAAGTTATTGTGATAAATGATAATATTACTGTTTTGAGACCATTTGCAAGTAATATAATGTTAATGGCATAATAATAATGCAAGAAAACATTCTAAGAGATCAATACACTTTAAATCCTAATGAACATTTAACACTGGAATTGGAAGATGTTTTAAATATCCAAAATAAATAAACAAAACAACAGAAACGACAAATATAATGAATTATAAAGGCTCCGTAAACCAAATTATCATTAAAAAAAAGGAATAGTTGAGGCCAAAGAACCAGACTGAGGACGATTTTCATCCAGTTTTTGGTAGAAAGAGAAAAACAATAAATCATGTAAGTGAAGATTATTGAGCTCATTTTAATTTATGACACAATAAATTGATTTATTGTTTATTGCGTCAGGGATAGATACAAATCACACTTCTTTATGTGCCTGGTGTCGTAAAGAAACGCTTTTCCCAGAGCAGGATTTGTGTTTTGCTGAGTCAGCCATACGGTTACCTAAAACAAATAGGCATCGTTGTTGCAACAGGACAACAAAATATTGTGATAAAACCATAACTCCGCGTCGCATCTCAAACTATTCTATAGAAATCCCATCTAGATGTTATTCTGCCGGGTCCAGCCTCGTCAGTGAGCGGCCATATTAAACGATGGCTATTGGTCCTTGTTGATTATATCAGCAGCGACAGAACAGGCTGGAGGAAGCAGACTGATGGGGAGTGTGTGTGTGTATGCGTGTGTGTGTGCGCGCGCGCGTGTGTGTGTGTGTGTGTGTGGGAGAGAGCTGACATGCAGGCTTCTTCCCACACACAGAAGGTGATGCAACATCTCACACCCTCTCAGCGCTGCAAAGCTAATGCTGAACTCGCTGCTTCAGCCCAGAGTCAGAGTGTGTGTGTGCGTGTGTGTGTGTATGAAGGCGTGTGTGTGTTCGCAGAAGTGGGTAAAAAAGTATACATATATATATTTTTACTTATAAGTTTCCCCCCCCATCTTTCTTTACTTGCTCTCACTCCCACAGGAAGACACGAACAAATGTTCTGCTTAGCGATCGCCAAAATCGTATCGCCATGACAACAGCTGATGCCACATACAGCCATGGACATCATCAGCAGCTCATCACGAACGTCTGCACATCGGTAGACTCTCTCTACAGTTATCCCATTCGTTTAATGAACATTTCACATGTCGATGTAAACAAAAGTTTTGAACGAATAGGATTAATCATATTTATAATTTTATTGCAACATTTTATTTTGTGCCAAAAGTAATTTTTTTGTGTGTGTGTGTGCCTAAAAACATCTAAAAATCTCTTGGGCCATTATTATAGAAAAGTAAAAATAGATCTACCGTCTTTTGTTTCTTTCAATTTGTTCCATTTCTGTGCTTTATATAAGTTTTCTAGTAAGAATTCTGATAAATCTTTATTTTTCTGTTTTCAATTTAAGATGAAAACAAGAAACAAACAAACAATACCAACAATAATTATGATCTTAACCGCAAAAGTGACAATAGTTTAAAAAAAACACAGAAAATTTCTATAGTAACTAGATTTAAATATAGGCGCTGAGCAGAAATCATTAACCCAAACCACATGTATCATCACCAGAGTTTTCAGCAAGTCTGAACATGTTTCTGTTTCCATGCTCATTTTATCTTCATCCATCTAAGAATAGTTCTCAAATGATTGAGCGTATTGTGAAGACGCACCAAAAGAACTTGGTAAATAATCCTAATTTCTCAAACAAGGGTGTTTCAAATGGCGCACAAACATACAGAGATCAACGAATGATCCCAAAGTAATTCATTTTAATATCTGTTGCAACTAATAAATCTAGAGTCGCTGCTCTGTATTTGAAGATACGGAGGGAAAGCTAATAACAAGCCTTTCTATAACTGAATATGGAGTGTTGGGAGGTGGAGTTTGAAAAATATGATCTAATTTCACCTGACAATCGATGACATGCAAGTTTTCCATTTTAAAACCGGCCACCCAATCGCTGCATAAAGCTGGAGGCAGCAAATGTGGGAATAAAATTAAAACCAAACCGGCTACCTGTCTGCTAGCTAAAGCTTAGCTTAGCCTGGGAGCTTTACTCTAACCCAGGCGTCCAAAGTGGGGCTCAGGGGCCGTTTGTGGCCCTTGAAATGGTTTAATTCGGCCCTGGAGCACAAGTAAAGCATGGTAAAAATTTAAATAGAAAACAACTGATGACTCTGAATGTTTTTAAATAGTTTTTCTTTAAATAAGATAACAATTCAAAGTCATTTTTAAGTTTTAGATCTTTAATGATTAACAAATTTCATTAAAATGTGTTTGTTTGTTATTGTATGATGGAGTATTAATTAACAAATTACAAGAATAAAGTCACAAAATTACAAGAGTAAAGCTGTAATAGAATAAAGTAATTTTTATGACTTTATCCTCATTATTTGAATTTACTCTTGAAATATTCAGACTTTCTTATATTATTATGACTTTATTCTCATAAAGGTTTATATTATGATTTTATTTTTGTCATTTAAAAAAAAATAACTTGTGATAAATGGATAACAAGTTATAAATTTGACGGCCATCTAAATTAATGTTTTGATTGTTTATTCTATGTTACATGACTTTGTGTTTTTATGTTTGTTATGATGTAAAGCACTTTGAAATGCCTTGCTGCTGAAATGTGCTATACAAATAAAATTTGATCGATTGATTGATTTTATGTTTTATTTTTTTTTAGTGTGCCCCTATTACATTGTTGTATTATTGAGCAGGTAAAACTGAGAGTTTAAACTTTTATTTTCTCTTTAATCGCTCAGCCGTTCCTCAGCAACATCAGCTGTTAAATGTAGTAAATCTGTCAGATCTTTACGTTTATGATGCATAACTCTTGGAATAATTGTTTCTCATGCATCTAAATGTTCTGGTTTTACGGGTGTTGGATTGATATTTTGGGGTCAGATTTCTCTCCCGGTCGTTATTCCAGTCTTTCCATGACTGGAATCGGAATCGCTCTTAGTCTCTCCCATTTACTTTGACCACTAAACACCTCTTCATGGCTTTTAAAGCTTTTCTCTGCAGGCAGGCATACCTCGACTTTACATCTAATCAATTATACAGGAACGAGTAAAGGCAGAGAAGGAATAAAGCTGCGTTTGCAACAAAAACACTGCAAAAACACCAAATATAACCAAGTATTTTTGGCCTAATTTCTAGTGCAAATATCTAAGTACACTTGAAATAAGACAAAACTAACTTGCGTGTAACTTTTTAGCTCAATAATTCCTTAATATTGATGAAAAAGGGCTACTTCCACCGGCAGAGTTTACTTAGTACTTGTAACTTGGGAAAAATGTGTTAAAAGTTAAATCATTTGCAAGTGGAACTAGAACTGGGTTGCTAGGCGACGGGCTGGGCTTGGCTGAGGTTGCTAGGTAACGCCGCAGTGGCAGTTGTAAAAAGAAGTTAATAATCTGCCAGTAGAACAAGTACTTTTTCATCAATAGTACGCAATTATTTATTGAAACAAGCACTTATATTTACATGATCCACGGATTTGTATAATCCAAACAAACAAATAAACCTATATATCACATAAAAGTTACTTTAGTTAGCTTTAAATTATGTCAAGTGTACTAACATATTTGGACTAGAAACTAGACCAAAATACTTGGTAATATTTTATGTTTTTGCAGTATAACAACTAAATCTTTTAACAAACTAGTTAGAAAAAGCCTGATTGTTAAATAGAAGATAGATAATGTTTTTTATTACTATTATGTTCATTTCTCACACAACGTAAAACATTTAAATATTCATAATAATTTGAGAAATTAAGTCAACAAACTCTGTAATAAGATAGTAAAATGATGAAAAGAGTGGGATTTATTTTATTTTGTCGAATCTGCTTATTCAAAAAAAATTTAATTCTTTTTTGTTTTCAAAGTCCAATTTTTTCATAAAGTAAATTATTTTGCATTTTATTTGCTATATGCAGCCTGTTTGAAATTCACCTCCACTTCTAAGTAAACAAACATAAAAACAGCTTTTTCTATAGAGCTTCAGCAGCAGGATAGGCGTGTGTGTGTGTGTGTGAGATGTGTGTGTTTGGTGTAAAAACCCATCAGTCTGGCAGTAAGTGCCTCTGAGAGAGAAACAGAAACACCCTGGGAAATCAAAGGGGTGGCTAAATCTTTTTTCCATGGGCTGAGCTGTAAATATGTTGATAACTGCAGAAGAATCAATGTACCAGATTAAGATTCAACACAAGGAGATGATCAAATTAATCTTAAACACAGATATGATGACAAATAACATTTAATTATTTTTGCTAAATTCAGAAAAATATTGATTTATATGATAAAGTAGTAATTATTTGTGCTTATTTTAGTTTCATAATGCAGTCTATGACTGCAGGGGTTTGAAGTAAATGGGAACCAACAGCAGAATTTATATTTATTATTTTATCTAATATGTACACTGCAAAAACACAAAATATTACCAAGTATTTATGTTGTAGTTTCCAGTCCAAATAGGACAAAACTAACATGTTAGTAACTTTTCAGCAACATATATGAGTTTATTTTGAGTAAATAACTCTAATATTTATTTTAAAAGTCAATTGGCAAATTATTTAAAGGAAAAATGTTTTGTTATAGGTGAAATAATCAGCCTATTCCATAGACAGTAAGGAATAATTTATTTTAAAAAAGCTCTTATATCATCCTGAATATTTTAGATATGCTCTAAAACAATTCAATTAATTTAACCCAATCGTCCACATTGCACTGCAAAACCACAAAATCTTACTAGTATTTTTTTTTACCGAGTTCAAATGTCTTAGTTCACTTGATACAAGGCAAAAGTAGCTTTCAAATATCTATTCAGCAAGATATAAGAGCTTGTTTTGAGTCAATAATTTCTTTATATTCATAGCATGTTTCTCATGTTATTAATGAATTAAGTCAACTAGCATTTCTCATCAATAATAAGGAATTATTTACTTAACACAAGCTCCTATATCTTGCTGGAACATTATTTGTAAGTTAGTTTTGTTTTATTAAAAGTGTATTTGAACTGGAAATGAGACCAAAATACTTGGTAATATTTTGTGTTTTTGCAGTGTAATTTTAGCAGATAGCTTATTTCTGGTTAATAACCAACATCAGCATGTGAGCTAACGGCTAATTAGAGGTTTTATAATGGCTTAGAGAGTTCAGGTCAGTTTGTCCACAGAGAAAATAAGAGTTTGGAAAAAGATGCTGCATGTGAAACGTGGGATTACATGCAGCGTTTCACATGCAGCGTTTCACATGCAACGTTTCACATGCAACGTTTCACATCCTAAACTCAAACAATTAAAGCTGCAATTCTGGAGGGTTTTCTTCCAAAAAATGTTGTTATAGATAACTGAGAAAAAAACAATTGGATAAAAAACAAAAATTGGATTAGTGAGTCTCATTTAATAGTGAGAGCATACACTGTAAAACTAAACATCCTGCTTTAAGTGAACAGAACCTGATTCACACCAGTTTGTTTGTATTGATTTTAAACAACTTCTGGATTTAAAAACTGCTGGATATGTTAATACATTTTCTGCCAATTTGAGCAAAGAAACAAATACGACACAGAAGCCAGGAACCGTTTCAATCAAATAGTTTCAAGTTAAGCTTCATGTTAAATGATTTAACTTAAATTATGCCCATTAAATTACCAAGACATTTAGTTTTATGTTATATAGAAATAATCTGCCAATAGAACCAGTACTTTTTCACCAATATTAAAGAATTAATGATCTAAAATCAACTCCTACATTTGGCTAAAAAGTTACTTATAAGTTACTTCTAAAAGTTACTTAATTCAAGTAAACTTGAATTTTTAAAACTTGAAGTTTTACAATAAAACTAGATCAGTTTTATTGTAAAACTGATCTAATTTTACAAGATCAGTGTTTTTGCAGTGCAGGAATTAAATTAGGGAGCAAAGCATCTATGTTCCTGTTAAATATTTAAAATAATAAGCATTTAACATCAGTATTTGTAGTGGTAATGTAATGTTATAAATACTTATAACAATGTTATAAACAAATAATGTTGTAAAAAAATGTATTAATAAATTGCATAAATGTAATAATAAATGCATTAAAACTATTAATACATTTATTATTAATGTTTTTAATTAACTTATTACTAATAAATTAATAAAAATTATATGTAAAGCATTTACTATGTAGAAAAATTTCAAACTGCTCCAGTAGAAATAAACTGTTTCTACATTTGTCATATATTTTTTATAAAGAAGCAGCAGAAATTATCTTAAATGCTTTTCTGATATGAATCTCATTAACTGACACACAGACTTTATCTGTAATTTGGTATTTCGGTGCAGACCGTCAGCATGAAGACTGCGCAGCTAAACGATAGCTTCGCCATGGCAACACCATGTCTCATTTCCATGACAACCTCATCAGAAATCTCAACCACAACGTGATTCAGCTTCAGTTTGAAACCAGCCAGCTGACTCAACCTCCTTCACGTTTCAAGAAAGAAATTCCAGATTTTCTTATTTCCCATAAACTCTAAACAATTTATCTAAATTCCCAAAACCTCTGAGTTTCACTAAACATGATGGAATATAAGGAAAACTACAGGTAGAAAACAAAAGAAGTATATTTCTACAAAAAAACCCAAAAAACTCTGAGAGTAATCAGAAAATTTCTAGAAAAATATTTGGAAATTTCTAACCTCCAAAAGAAGCTGAGAAATTTCAAGTCTAATCTTAGACATTTTCTGGGAAAAAATAAGAGATTTCAGAGCTTCAAAAGTTGAAAACTTGTGAGAAAAAACTCAGAAACTTTGAGATTAACATAAGAACTGTTCTAGAAAAAAAACTGGAAGCTTTTCAGCTCCAAAAGTTGAAAACTTGCCAAAATCAACTCAAAACATTTGAGCTTGAGCTCAGAAATCTTATAGAAAAAAAAAAAAAATGTTGGAATTTCTGAGCTTAAAAGGTCAAAAACATGGTAGAAAATCCTCCAAAATTTTCAGAAAAATACAGAAGTTTTCTAGAGAAAAACTAGAAATCTATGGGCAAAAATGTGTGTGAGAGAAAAACTCACATTTTAAAAAAACTCAGAAATTTTTCAGAAATAACTTGGAAATTTCTGAGCTCAAAAAGTCAAAATGTTTTAACTTTTTAAACTTTTGGCTTTATGAGCTCAGAAAACTTTCAAACTTCTATAAAATATGAGAAATTAACCTTAAAATGTAAAAGTTTTTTGGCCTATATTTACTCCTTTCTTTTTTTTTGTGGTTAAATTTTAACTTTTCGAACTCTAAATTTCTCTTTTCACAGTTTTAGGGATTAATCTCCCTAAAATGTTTGACTTTTGGAGATCAGAAATGTTCATGTTTCTTTCCAGAAAATCCGTAAAATTAATCTAAAAGATTTCTGAGTTTTATTCCAGCAAATTCTCAACTTCTGGAGCTCTGAAAATTTCAGGTTTTTCTAGAAAACTCTTTAGATTAATCTCAAACTTTTCTGGCAGAAATGTGCAGCTTTTTCTTCTTTTATTGATTTATTTTTGTATCTATAATGACCCTAACACTCCACCACACACACATTACCTGACTAGAATTGATGCAATCTGTGAAGGCGCTCCTCCTGGAGAAGAAGGTGAGGAGCTGCTGCCAGCGAGACGAGGAGGTGGAAGGAGAGGAGGAGGCCGGAGACGAGGTGGACGGAGACGAAGTGTGCGGAGGCGCCAGCTCCTCCGAAGACCCTCGCTTCGGTCCCAACTTCTGCTTGATTCCTAGCCCCGCCCCTTGACCTCCAGATGCCCCGCCCACTCTGGAGCTGCGGGGGTACAGGGTGTTGTTGCCAAAGATGTAGTTCATAGTTCCAGCTGTTCTTCTCCAACTTAGATTTTATCTCCTTTCCACCGTTTCATCCCCGATTCCTCGTCCCAGAAAGAATATGTGTTATCTGTTTTCTTAAAAATCTTTTTTTTCTGCTTTTTCTCACTTTTTCTCATCAGATTTGAAGAAACGAGGCGGATTCTTGTCCACCTGGTTGCCTGCTGTTGTTGTTCATGAATGTTTCCTTCATCCCAGGTGAAAACGTCCAGATTCCCGTCCCTCCTGCTTCCTCTTTGCCCCTCGTCAGAGAAAAAAAAGGGTGAGGGGGAACGAGCGGCAGGATACAGGGATTGATTATTGAGGGGAGTTCACTCTGCTCTCCTCTCCGTCTTCCCTCCTTCTCTCCAAGATGACCAGTCAATCTCCCCCTGTCACTGTGCCTTCTCCCATTAAATACAGGAGGAAGCGGGGAGGGCGTGATGGGTGGCTGAGCGGATGAAACCAGGGAGGTGGAGAGAAACATTCGAGGATGAGAGCATCTGAAGTAGGTGGCTGGCAGCAGGAATCATTGTCCAACTCTTCTGCTTCTCCTCCTCTCCCTCTTACATCTCTGCTGTTCCTCCAAGTCTTCCTTCTTGTCCGCTTCACTCTGCATATTTCTCCCGTTTCTTTCGGCGGCGTCCAACTGACCTGTGTTTGCTTTATCTCTCTTGTCTTTCAGCAAATTGTCTTTTACAGTCTTTTATTTCAGCTGCAACCCGATGCTGTCCTCTCCCTCACTGTCAGATATTATTACCGCTGGAAGCCCCGCCCCCCCTACGAGCCAGTCAGCCAATCACGTGACTCCACCCTGCATCTTTTACTCCAAACATTTTCTAATCCTGTTGCAGGAGCGGAGAACGATTGAATGCACAAAACAAACTTCCTCCACTGAAACTGCAAAAGAGTGGAAGTGAAGATGTATGGCAATAGGCTTGGTGTTTCAGCGCGCGTGTGTGTGCTTGCGTGTGTGTGTGGGGGTGCGTGTGTGTGTGTGTGTGCATAATTGTGGAAGAGATAGAGATCTTCTCCTAAGGCTGTTTTTCAGAGACTGCAGCACGCGGCTCTCCCACACACTCCTCTCTCTGTCAAACACGAGCGCACATAAACAAGTAAACGAAACGACTAGAAAACAGCAAAATGTAAAATATCAAAATAATAACAATAATCAATAATACATGTAAAAAATAATAATAATCCCAAAGTCATGCGCTAACATTTGAAAACACTCGGCTGCATTTGCCTCCTGGTGGATTAGCCACAGGTGGGGCAGGACCCCCTGTCACAGCTTCTCCCCGCGTCTCCGTGGGAACCGTTGCCGCGGCAACAGCTTTGCAGAGGCCTGAAAATACACCTGGCACACGCAGCCTGACTAATGTGTTGTTTCCTCGCATCGGGACGGGATGAGATTTTTCACACTTTCCGTTAGACTTCTGGACCGAGTGGAGACGAGGAGGAGAAATGTCTGCAGCTTCTCTGAAAGTCAACGCGGGTCGGCGCGTTTCGCCAGGGGACGCCGCCTGAGTTTACGTCTAAAGTCTTATTGAAAGAGCAACGGAGACTCAGGGTCAACGACGCGCATTCAGACTGTCAGGTAATTTGGGTAAAATAGGATAAACAGCAACATGAAATGTTTTATTGTCAGTTTCAGTGAATGAAAAATGTTTTTTGTGGACGCAAAAAAAAGGGCAGTGATTCAAGTCTATGTTGTTGTTTGGACTTTTTTTTATAGACATAAAAATGTCAGAGGCTAATCTTAGAATATTTTTTTTTTTGCCAATTTTTTACTTCTGGAATCCAGAAATTTTCAAATTTTCTTGAAAATTTCAGAGATGAATCTTAAAATTTAAATTTTTGTTATTTATTTTGAAAATTTCCAACTTTTGTAGCTCATAAATTTCCACGTTTTTTTGAAAAAAATTATTAAATTACTCAATTTCTTTTTTTTTTCTACAAATTTTTGTCTTTTTGAGCTATGACATTTTCCTATAGATTTTCTGAGATTATTTTCAGAATTTAAAAAATGTTCTTGTAAACTTCTCTTGGAGCTCATCAATTTCCAAGTTTTTCCTATAAAATTTCTGAGGTCCTTTTTGAATTTTTTTTTTTCATTGTTGCGAATTTTTGGCTTTTGGACCTCAGAAAATGTACTGATTTTTTCTGTTAAATTTTCAAGGTTAATCTAAAACCTCTTTTTTTAACAATTCTCACAAATGTTTGATTTCTGGAGTTAAAAAATTTCCTAGTTGACTTTTGGATCTCAGATTTGCAAAAAAAAGGTTTTTCTTACAAATTTTTGAAATTAAAGTTTTTTCTTGCAATTTTTTTTACTTCCGGAGTTCAACAATTTCAAAGTTATTTCTTGCACATTTCTGAGATTAATCACAACCTTTGTGAGATTTTGTTGGAGATTTACTCCTTTCTTACTATCAAAAATCGACCCTAGTAAGTCGCCGTAGAAACCTAAGGTGCTTTTAAATATAATAACTATTTGCACCTTTGGGTTTTGGACAGTCTACCTGAGTTTAAAACAAACTTACCATAAAATATTGATGCTGTGTTATTACTACTGGCTGCGGTTCACAGCAGAGAGCCGGTGGTTCGATGCCTTGCTTCTCTGATCCACATTGTTAAAATCTAAAGCTCAGTGTTCCTCTCGTTGATAGTGATACTCACTCAAAGAAAGCAGTTTCAACAGGTCTAGAACGGCATTACGAAGGCAGAATCTGAATCCATTAACCAGCAGCTTCATCTCTCTTCCCCATCAATACCCTGCAGTCTTTCTGATAGCAATTATTAATTATATATTAGTCTTCGAAGATTGTGTTTAGGGGAGTGGCTGGCTTGACTGACGGCACTTTAATTCACTTTAAGAAACGTTTTATAATTATTAGTGTGCGTTTTTTGGGATTTGCCTCATAGTGTCATAAAATCTTGTTCCTGTTGGATAACCAACCTTTAAATCATTTCACTTTGATCCAACATTTTCAATCAAAACATGTGGACTCCTCTCTTAGCCACTAGGTCAGTAGCCGTGTTTCCATTACAAATGTGCACAAAACTTTTTCAATATTCTGCTAATGTCAGAAAAACCCCACAATGTTCCAGTCGCGGTGTTTCACTTAAATAAGAAACACAATCAAAATCAAACATGAATATGTTTTTTTCAAGTGATAAATCATTAAAAAACACTGCGCCATCATCCTCCAACTACTTCCTGTCGTCTTCTTCTTTGTGGTTTCTACCAGTAGCAACATTTGTTGTTGATTATGTGACTCCTGTGATGTGAAAAAAGGCTTTTGATTGCAGTTTTCTGAAATGTTAGGGATAAAATGGTTCATCAGGGGCGGAGAACATGAGGAGAGGAAACGGAAATCCTGTGTAAACAATCTTTTCCTACTTCACAATAAGAGCATGAATCAAAAATTCAACACATACGTTGAATTTCTACTGACAGACTGAAAAACATTTTTAAAAAATGAGCACTTTAGAATTTATTCATGAAATTTAACATTTTCAAAGTTAGCAAAATGCTAAACAAAGAATTAGCGCATTAGCGCTAGCTTCAGTTTGACTACCTCTGAAAGGATTTGTTTGTTTTTGATTTCAGAAACAAAGAAATAAACTTCCCACAAGCTAACACAATAAATATATACAAACTTTGATGTTTTTAGAAGGAAAAAAGTAATAATAATATGATTTTTTTGGGAGCGTCCCACTAAAGCTTGTTTCACCGTTTACTTTAACTCACGTTTTCTAAGAATATAATAAAATTCTGACTGAATGCAAACCTGGAGCCTTTAAATCCACAAACCACTTGGTAATATTTTATAGGCTGTGGTCAGAAATAAGAATTAGGGACAAGTGGTGAACACAAACTGAACCACTTTGTCACATGTTATCAATTAATCTATAAACACTTTAATAGTCATTAATAATTCTTTATTATTAATTAATTAAGAGTGAGGAAAATAAGTTTACAAATGCTTATTGTGCTTAAAAGACAATACAAAATGTTTAGTAAAACAAAAATATATATGTAAACAAATCTGGCTCACTATTTGAAAAGAAACCACGAGATTTTGTCTCCTTCTCAGCCTTAATTAATGCATAATAATCAATTATTAATGATTTATAAAGTGTTCTGAGATTACTTAATAACATATCTATGAACTATTTATTACCCATTAAAGGAATATCTACTTTTATTTGTTACCTCTCAATTTACAGATACAAAAACTATGATTTTATTGTAATATAATCGCAGCCAGTGGATTATATAACTTGTCTGTGGCTAACAGAGCAGCTAGCTGAGTTCAGTGGCACACTGACCGCATCTCAACCCTTAATGCACCGCTCTCCCTCATGCACTTCTTTTTCTTGTCTCCCTTAAGTCAAATGTCAGCCAGTGAATGGCAACTCTATCAATATTTCAGAAGCAATTAAATAAAGCACACATCATAAATGTTTAATGTCACACTGCTGAGAAAGCCAAATTTTCTCCTCTATCATTACAGGTACAGGGTGCCAGCGGCAAGCGCTGTGTTTACTCGTTAAACAAACTGTAAGCACTCAGTTTGGACTCACAACCAGTTTAGTTACATCCAGCAGGTAACTGATGTTCAATATCCAGCATGTATATGTAAATATGTAATAAATATCACCGTTATCAGCATCAATAATCCTGGTGCTTTCAGAAGCACTGAGTGAGAGACTCGTTCCTCTAGCTTTCCTAATCATTTTGGCTTCTCCCCAGCCCTTCCATTAGTCCGCTTTCAGGTTCTGGTAAGACCGACTTTGCAAAGCTATGTCATAGTAAATAGCAAACACACAGAGGAATACGCCAGAGCAAGCAAGCAAGAGCAAAGAGATAACAGAAATACTGCTTACTAGAAGGAATGAGCTTAAGGAAGGAATGAGCTAGTTGGTTACCTAGCAACAACTAGCTTATATATGTATACTGTGCCTTAGAAATGTGCTTATAGACGTTAAACTGATCCAAACTGCGCCACGTTGCAACCACAAACTTAAAACTGCAAGATTTACTTGCAGCATAAAGGAGAGAGGATCGATCCAAAATATCAACGATACCAAGTCGTTATTGGTATATTAAAAAACGGCTGAGTTATCGTCTGATTTTCTCTCAAATTAGAATTATCTGCACTTAGTTTATTTAGGAAAAACTGCACACAAATTTGTTTTGTTCCTCTGTTTCTGTTTATCACGTTAGTAACAATAATTATAATAATAACTCAATTCAGTTTATTTATATACTTCCAATTTGCAACACGCCATCTCAAAGCATTTGACGTAAACGTCAATAAAATCCAAGCATTCGCAATTTCCAGTTGATTCTGGCTTTCAAACAATGCAGTCAAATTCAGCTTATTGTTCAAATTGGATCAAAAATCCAATTTGGATCAAAAATCCAATTTCTAAAGAAATCAAGCAGATAGCATTGATAGTTCATTACTAGGAGACATAGCAAACATGGCTGGATGAGCTAGCTGGATGAAATCAACTCACTCATTCACTCTGTGGTTACCTAGCAACTCACTCACTCTGTGGTTACCTAGCAACTCACTCACTCTATGGTTACCTAGCAACAACCTGAAGTTTCAGATTCCACCACTGCTTGAAAAACACTTATATGGTGACACGTTTTTCAGCCATATTGTCCATCTCGACATGTAACATGACATAAAAATGTTCAAAACAGGCAAGACATTTTAAAAGCAACTAAAACTCCAAATATTTTTGGTCACAGAATCCAAAAAATCGCACTCAACGACGAAGTAACTGATCAAATTATCAATCAATTTATATTTAAAAATTATGTCATCAGATGGACCAAAAAATAAAGTGGAAATTTTGGTATAATAAGCATCAAAATGACAATAATTCGGATAAGTAATAAATAAATGACAAAATCAGGCAAAATAAAATGTTTCCAAATCAGTTTCTTTCGATAAGAAATTTATAAAACTTCAACAGAAACTGCAGGCGTGAATTTTTGGTTAAAACATTTTTACCATTCAGTGAGTAAAAAATCCAGAAATATTACTCAAGTAAGAAAAGAGATACTTCATAATAAAATTACTCTAGTAAAAGCAAAGAGTACAGCGTAGCAAAAATACTCCATCAGTAAATTTGTTCAAAAACTTTCATTAAGTAAATGTAACTAGTTACGACCCAACTCTGTCTGTAAGCAGTTTGAAAGAAACTTTCAAACCGATGCATCATAATTCACTGGAAATCCAAGTGGCACAATGTTGTGTATTGTTGCAAATGACAAATAAATGTACTAATCCCTCAGTTACAAATATGACCTAATTGCTAAAAAGTAATGAGAGTGATTATTTTGCAAAGTTTTACATCAGATGACAAATCTCGTTTGCTCTGAGTTTCAGTCAGTGGGAGGAAAAGCAGATCATTTGGGGAGTGGAGAATCGGCTGACTGGCAGAATGATTAACTCGAGACAGACTCAGCATCAGGCCGCCTGTAATTCACCCTTCGTCTTTCGCCACTCCCTTGCTCACTGGTCCATTACTTCCTTCCTAATTATCCGCATTATCTTAATGACTAAAAGCTGCTAAGGTTTCTGAGTGAGCCCACTGCTATATGCACGGGCATGGGAACCAGACACTACCAATAATATAATCCAGCACCATTCACAGCCTGGAAACGGTGGCATATGTTTAAAATAAACTGCAATTTCCCATCTTGCAATGCAATCATGTGTGCTCATTGTAATGTGCAGCGACACGTTACGCCCTCATTCCGACACTTCACTGCAAGATTTATACTAGCTTTCAGAAGCAGAAATATGCGGCCTAAACATTGGAGACGAGGGCTATTTAAAACAATTTATATAGATTTAGAATTTATTGGTTCTAAATAACCAATAAGTTGGTTATTTAGAGCCAGACTGGTTCTAAATAGCCAATCGGTAGTAAAAATACTACTACAGCCTAGTTTTATGCAGTGTAAATATTAGAAATAATCAATAAAACAAGCAAGAGACTTCCTATTACAGTCGGCATTTACATGAGAAATTACTTATATGAAGTTTGATTCAAGTTTTTCCACAATAAATTCGGATTAATGAAGATTAAAGTCAGCCAAAACTGTCCATACAGTCTGAATGTATTACTTGCTATTAAATCTGTTTGGTTTTGTGAATTAATTCGGTCCCCATCGGTAGTTTGTCCTCTGCTGCCTCCTGCAGGTTGCAAACTGTAACGGCAACTAAAGCAAGTAAAAGAGCTGATCTGGATTTACAGACTCAAACAAAAAAAAAGAGACTAAACCAACTGTAATATTTTAAAGCTTTTAGGTATGAAATGAGATTATTAAATATCACATCAGACAACATTCACATGCATTCTCTGTATTCAGTTACTGGATCACTGAAATAATATTTTTAGAACAAATATAAACATAACTCAATCATCCAGATCTTAAAATATACATGCAGAAATACAATATACTTTAAGAGACACATGTACCACTTTTAAATGCCAACAGGGCTGAACATATTACTTGAATTCTTTTTGTCGTATTGTAAAAATAACATAAATGTTGATAGAAAAAGATGGAGGAATAAATTTGTGCCAAAAACTTTTGAGTTCAACCTCAAAAATATTCTAGAAAAAAACAAGGACATGTCTGTAATTTTCCCAAAAGTTGAACCTCAGAAATCTTTGGATTAATGCCAGAAAACAAGAAAGTTTCTGAGTTTGAAAAGTCAAAAACTTGCTAGAAAAATATCAGAAATTGTGAGATAAATCTCTGAAATTTTCTAGGACAAACATGGAAGTTTCTGAGTTTCAAAAGTAGAAAACTTCCAACTTTTCTAACTCAACAATTGCTCTGAAAACGTTTCCTCTTTTTTTTTTTTAATTTTATTTTTGAAATTTATCTTAAAATTTGAGTTTTTGTGCTCATTTATACACTATTGCATAAATGGCAGCATTATTCTCTCCTATCTGATTCCTTCTGCTAATAAAATCACTGGGACTGTTGTAATTATTTCTGTGCAACAACATCCAAACATCACTGTCTCTAGCAAAGAAATAAACTAACAATAACTAATAATATAACTGCATGCTGTGAACCAACCAGGCATGCATGACGTTTGAGGCCATGAATACATGCAACGGCCACAAAGCAAAGATTACCTGATAGTAGGAGTGGCTTTGTGAATACAGGGAGGAGAAAGGCGGGGCTGGAACTTCATTCAGCCTCTCGCCTTCGGGGTGAGGCCACACCTCATCATCAAATGGTGCCTCAGGTGATTCTACCTACGGTGTACAGACACAGCCCAACAGTTTGTCGGAAGAAGCACTCAAAGTTGGGGTACGCGACTCTAATACCAAACATGTCTGTTAAAAGAATCTGAAGAAATGAACCGCTGCTGACCAAAAACAAACAATCAGAGCCAGGAGGAGGGTATTAGCGCTGTCAATCATGCTAAAGTCAGTTAGCATGGTCACCAATGACGGGGATAAATGGTTTTCCTGTAACGGCAAGTTGTTTCTCTGCCATTAACTTATTTAGCAACGCCTACATGAGGATGATGGACAGCGCTAGGTCCCTTCAAACAGAGCTCAGTGCTCTGTTTGAAGAAATGCACTGCTCCTGACTAAAAACAACCAATCAGAGCCAATAGGAGGGTCTTACTACCGACAATCACGCTAAGGCTAGTTACTTATTTATCAGCACGTTCACGAGGATGATTGACAGCGCTGAGACCCTTCTCTTGGCTATGATTGTTTTGGTCGGGAGCGGAGCAAGAGTATCTCAGGGAAAAGGTGGAGGAAACTGATTTTTTCTTTTTTTTTTTTACTGATTTTCCGTCTCATTTTGTGGCAATTTTAACATATATGTGAAAAACATTAAACATTTTAATAAAACTTTAATAAAACTTATATACTGCAGCTTTAAAAACTGAGCTGCCTTTACATTTAGGATAATTATATTATCACTAAACAAATTAAAGATGATAATGTTGATGTTCTCGACCAAAAACATATTAAAGCCGAAAATAAACTGGGATCCTGTGGGATTTCTGTTAACGGTGTGAAAATTAATCTTCTGCCTCTGACTGTACATTCGGCTGTATTTCAGTTTAATAATAATAATAATAATAATAATAATAATAATAATAATAATAACAAACTGAAACCTTCTGGAAAATAAAGTTATGCTTTGGGATGTGAAGAGAAAACTGACAAAAGTAGATTTTGAAAAGTCGCTGAGCTCCAGATGAAGCGGAAAACTGTTTTCTGTTCTCACGAATGAAAAATGCAACATGGTTAGAAGTTATGGATGAACAGAAGCGAGTCGATTTGATAAAAATACAAAACTCTGTGCAGGTATTTGGGGTCTGTGTGAATGAAATGAGAAATTTTACCTGCTGAGCATTACATCGAGTTTTAGATTTCTGCCATGAAATGAGCACTGGAGTCACCCAAAAACTGGTAAAATAAACCTAGTTCAAATTCAGGAGGCTGTATTTGTTTGTTTTTTCGCCATTAATCAAATAAATATACCAGATTTCTGTCTTTTTTGGACACCACAGATTTTTCACATGGTCCTACTTGCGGTTTTTGTAAAACGGGGTTATGCGGAGCGTGACTGTGTGAGTGAATGTTTGGGAGTAGAGACAGAGAAAGGAACATTTACATGGCGAGGACAAGATGGCTGGTCCATCTGTCATACTAAAAGAAGCCAGATCCAGCACCTGTGGTCACACACATTCAAATAAACACACACCATCTGGGAAGAAGTTCTCAAAATAAACCCAAAATCCCAGCAGCAAATACACACGCTGACCGCAGACGGAGGAGTTCTCCTCGCAGATTTTATCCAGACAGACAGGTGATAAGTCTGCAGAAAGCATTCATGATAATGGAGATAATGATGCTGTGATGTCATAAAGGTCAAGTTACCCTAAATGTCCCCGAAGTAAGTAAGTTTAATTGTTTAAATTTAAAAGTAAAACGTATTTGTTGTGACTTTGGAGTGAGTGGTTTCTAGTCACAAGGTGGAGCTGCACAGCAACTTTTCCTGCAACAACGAATCTCCGGCTTTGGCTAAAGGTTTCCACCTTGTTAACCTTTGAACTGCTGGTTCTGAAATGTTATTAGTGCAAAGACAGAAACACAAAACACACTCAGCTCTGTTACCAATGTGTTTCAGCCAAACAGAGACAGATTTTATCAAATTAAAACCACCACACATGCCAGAACATTAAAAAAGAAGAAGGAGGACATAATGATCTGATGAAAATGAAGCCAAAGACAAAGAAATTAAACATGTTAGTTGCACCAACTTGACAGGAAGTCATTATTTTAATATTAATCTATCTTTACCAGTTGTTTAAAAACCAGTTACTGTAGAAATAAAATCTAAATGAATGCAAGTCGGAGAGAAGAAAAGATGCAGTGTTAATTCTGATGCAGATGTGTTAAAATAAGGAGGATTTAAGAAGACAAAGACGCTGAAACAAAGGATTTTATAACTGAAAAATGGGGCAGGAGCCTCAGCACAGAAGTATCCTCCTGATAGAAAGAGGAAGTTTGTGGCTGAAGGTGAATTCAGACAACCTGGCCTCCAGACTCGGTCCACTATGTTTGACATAATTTGAAAGTCACGTCTTTAAAGATGCAATGTGTAACTTTTATAAAACATATTGTTTTGTCTTTTTAAGCCGGACTACCAGCTTTTCATAATGGTAATCTGCTAGACTTGGTTCAATCGGGGACCAAAATTGCAACATTTGCTAAATTTTCAGCTGCTGTGGTTCAAAATCACACTCCACTGTCAGGTGAACTGAACTAAAACCAGTTCCCCTCCTCGCCTGTGGGGGCGCTGTACCAAGAACCACTGAAGGAAACGACACAAAAACTTTTGAAACTTCCTTCTTCACAAAATGTAAACAAAAATGGAGTGGCGTCAGATTTTAGTGGTTTCTCTTTTGATTTTAGCAAAACACTACGAGTCATTTAGACTCTTGCCTTTGTTTTGTAAGTATTTACCCAGAATGCCGTGTGCTGTCGTCCACTTCCTGCTTCTGGAGCGGTTTCTGCGCCAATTGGCGTTTACATATGCATTCGAACTGCACCAGAGTCCACATAAACTAAATCGAAATCTAGGTTTAAAGTGGACCAGAGTTCAATTCACACGTCTGCAAACTAATTGGACTTTCTAAACAAACGGACCAGAGTTTGGTTAAAATGGACCAAACAGAGTTGGTGTGACTGCAGCTTCGGTGTCCACAGTGAACAGCAAATGAAAACATAACGCTCAAGCTACTACTGAAGTTGCACTGGGCGCCACATGGAGTTACCTGAGCAGGTGCGATGTGTGTATGAGTGACGTATCCGTGGACGTGTTGGATCTGGGAAAGCTGCCGCTCCGCCACCTGCACCAGCTCCGCCCCACGCAGGTCACCGTGGCGACCGAGGGAGCCGTCCCTCCCCAGGGATCGGTCCCGTTCTCGCTCCATGCTCCCGATGCCGCCTCCATCTCGCCTCCACGTCCCTCTGTCCCTCCCTAGCGTCCCTCCCTGCCTCCCCAGTGTTCCTCCACTTCTTCCTAGAGTCCCTCCATCCCTCCCCAGAGTCCCTCCGTCCCTCCCCAGAGTCCCTCCGTCCCTCCCCAGAGTCCCTCCGTCCGTTATCTCTCCGGCTATTCCCATTGGATGCTGATGGCAGGTGTGATGGTGGAGTCTTGGGGCACCAGGTGAAGCCCCTTCCTCTTCTTGATATCGATACTTCTACAGAGATGGAGTGGTTAAAACGTGGGAAAGTAAAAAGAAAATGCAGGAAAGGGAAAGGCAGGACATGGTTCAGGGAATGAAACACAAAGAAAGAAAAAGACAGAAAAATAGATGTTAATAATTAAAAGTAAATCATTTAGATTCAAGATTTAAAGAGTAAAAAAAGAATAAAGGGGCAGTACTATGTATTTTCTAAACATATATTTCCATTTTATACCATAATCAAGTAATTACTTTACTTTCAGTTGTTTTCTATTTCAAATATGACTTCCTAATTTAGCTCCTTGAAATTGTGTCCCTCCTCTTTACAAACTCTGAGAAGCAGCTTCTATAATGAGCTCAGCAGTTCCACCATGTTTGCTAATTGCTGCTGGCTAGTCTGAAGGAGCTGAGGAGGAACTGCGTCTCGAAAGCGGGGTTAGGTTCACACAGGCGTTTTGCACCACTCGGTGGTTGCCATGCAGATTAGAGGGGCAGCATTGTGTGTTTTATATCACAATCATGTAACTATTTTAACTTAAAAATGTTATAAATATAAAATATGACTTAGTCTGAAGGAGCTGAGTGGGAGAAACTGCAGCTCAGAGGAGGAGCTGCGCCTCGAAGGCGGGGCTAGGGCCGACCAGGCGTTTTGCACAGCTGAATGGTTGCCATGGAGACTAAAGGATTTCTCAAAAATGCTCTAAAGACACTCCAGGTATGTTTTTGTTGAGGCAATAACATCATAATGTGACAAAAACTGTTGATTTTACGTAGTACTGCTCCTTTAAAGAGACAAACAGAGCGTAGCGTGAGTGTGCGCACACATGCATGCGTAATTAGATGTTAGATCGGACATTTTCTTAGTGTAAGCACATGGGCCAGTGCAGGTGTACACCCAGCATGACAGTAATTGTTTCCTGAGCTTCCCGTCCTGCACATGCATGACCGCCCCGACCGACACGCACGGCTGGAAGCAGAGGTTTTCAGGCAGCACAAAAAAAAACCCAAATTAAATAAATAAAAAACTGAGCCGGGACGGTGAAGAGGGGACTAAAAGCTCCTCAGGGAGTAACAGTTTCCTTCTCTTCCTCGTAACTGTACATCATCATCATCATGCCTCTTTCAGTTGCAACACCGACCGCTCATTCAGCTTTTACAAACACTCTGCAGCTCCTTTATGAAGTATTAGGCATTTTATCTTCCTATAAAGGACAAAATACAGAGATAAAAAGGAAAGCTGATGGGGGAGGGTTGTGCTATGATGCCAGATGTGAATATAACATTCGGCTGGCTGAGCAGCAAGGAGGAAGACCCTCAGTACAAACAATCACATCAGCGCTAAGTCTTTTACTCACTGAGCTACTTCAGTGGATCCATGGATTTAATCTTTTATTTTGTTTTGCTCTTGGACTTAAAACAATCTGAGAAAACAGGACGTGCTATGAGAAACAGATGGCGTTTTTAAGCTGCGCGGCAAACAAAACGTGGCTCACATCAAGATGACAGAGTGATTCCAGCAAAAGCTCCAATTAAAGACAATCTAGAAACAATCTCTTCCCTCCGTTCGGCAAATGACAAGTTCATAAATTATATCGCGCGGTTTGATCCTCACCTGGGGCGAAGCTGCAGTGAGAATTTGCTGTAAAATGTGCAAAGCGCTCATTTAAAAGGATTTGTGGTTCTTATGCAGAAAGACTGCTTCGCTGTTTAAAGAACAGAAAGAACGTCCTTAAGACATTTTGTGTTTACAAATATTAAAATGTCAACAACACAAATCCAAAGAAAAAGTGCACAGATGTTATCAGAAAAAAAAACTACCAAACAATTTAGCAGTTTTTTCATTAAAGATAACTTGTTATGCTTCCTTGTACAGGTTCCAATCGGTCTATGGCCTATACAAAACATTTTCATTGAATGTTTTACACAAACTCATCCTTAGATGATGAGCCTCACTCAGTGTGACCAGTTCTTTGTTTAAGGGCCTCCTGTCACTTTCTATCCTTTTCAAGATGCTGCTGGCTACGCCCCCAACTCAACGTTTACAGTCGCACATGAAAATGCCTGTAAACAGACGCGCAATTACACAACCGTACGTCTTTGAATAGCAGAAGTGGAGCCTCCTGCACAACCAACAAGCAAGCAGCAAGTAGTAAGTCAACAACAAAAGACTTTTCCAGCAGCCATTGTGCAGCGCATATAGTGGTAAAACCAGCTGAAGAAACATGCTGGAGGTCAGCTTGGGTTGCTAGGTAACGAGCGGAACTCTGCTGTGGTTGCTAGGTAACGGGGCCTGCCGATTTTTTACAAAAGCTCATTTTCTAAACACCAAAAAACATAAACTTACTGCCAAAAATCTCTTTCAATTGCTGATTTTGATTTTTTTTTAAAGTGCTTGGGTTGTTTTTAGAAACCCAAACGGAAGCACAGAAACGTGATAACTGTGAATTTTGCATAACACGTCCCCTTAAAATCAGTTTCACTTTGGCACACTTGTATTTCAGATTCATTTATCCCATTCATATTTTAGGGCTCTCACTACCACACCTCTAAATGCTCGCATAAGGATTTTCAGTGACACCAGCGAAGTCGTACTACTCTGCGAAGAATACTGTTTAACAATTTAGCACCGTTTCAAGGTACATTTCTCTCTGGGGCGTTCAAGGACATTCTGCTTCATCCAACCCACATGCATTCATAATTCCTCTAACGCAGAGCTGGGGTTACACTCATATATGCCCTTGGTGAATTTGCAAGGACACTCGATCAATTTTAGATGGCACTGATAATTCGTACAAGGAGGGCAAGTGAAGGTAACTTTATTTAGATTAAACTATTCATACACAAAGAAACACAAAGAGCTTTGTGAAAGATGAAAAGGCAAACATTATCAGGAAAACTTCATGACTGAAATCTACAGAAATATTCACACCCATAAATATTTTTATGTCGTCATAATGTTTGTTGTGTATTTATTGACAAAATGTGTGTAAATAAGTCATTTTGACCTTTGTTTGTTTTTAGCAAGACAAATTACTTATTGTCCAGGGACAACAGATGAAAAAAAACATTTTGGGTAATTCTGGGGTATTTTAAGTAGTGTATGTTGCTCCTGCCAAATAAATTAAAAAATGTCCAATTATTTTTAACAAACAATGATTTTAAACTAACTTACAAATGTCTTGTATAGGAAAGTTGATAGGACAGCTAGTTTACAGGCAAACCTTCCTATAGTTTGCTTGCTAGTTAGCAAACCAGCTTTCCTAGTAATCCTCCATATAAACATAAACAGACCTCATAAATAAGGTGTTTTTATAAATCCGGGTTATTTACGAGATGTCATGAAGTCAGAGACAAGGAGTTTCTGAGCCGACTTTGTTCAGGGTGTAACTGCGTCATGGCGAGTTCAGGGAACGGTAAGCGAGGATAAATTAACACTCCTATCAGACAAACAGGGCCTGTAGCTAAGATAAGAGACAGATTCACCTCCTCTGCAGAGAGCCAGACAGTATTAATACCATGACCTTTTGACCTCTCTGTAGGTAGCCAACAGACAGCAAGAACACACAATAATGTGTGTGGATATGCATTTATTTATATTAAAAATTTGATTATACTGATAAAACATATGAAATAATAATGGTGTAATAAGATTAATCAAATAATTGCATAATTAAAATGAGGTTAATAAAACATATTTTATTTATGGTTTCGGTTGTGCGTGGGTTTTTAATTTTTAATTATTATGTTTGGTTGTTGTTTTTTTATTGTCCAGTTCCCGTGTTCTGCAAAAATGTAAACTTTATTACTCTTTGAGAAAGCTAACTTGCATTATTATCACTTTACAAATATATTACCTAAAAGTTGTCTCAAGACAATAATTTTATTGCAATAACTACTGGGATAAAAAATACTTTTTTTTGCGACAGGCCTATTTGCAGCTCTTCTTTTCTGTAATTATTTATTTCTTTATTTCATGTTGATATGAGCAAAAGTTTTTAGTGAAAAGGAGCAGTTTGAAAAAAAACAAAAAACCTCTCAATAGTTCACTATACCAATTAATCTTCAATCAATCATCCATCTTTAAACACAAACAGGAAACGTAAAACAAACATGTTTTAACCAAAAATTCACCAGACTCAGACACAAACCTACAGTTTTTCTTAAAGTTTCAAAAGTTTTTTTATTGGAAGAAAATGATTTGGAAACATTTTCTTTTACCAGATTTTGTTATTTTTGTTACTTATATAAATTATTGTCATTTTTGTTCTTAAAATACCTAAATTTCCACTTAACTTTGCATTTTGGTCTGTCTGATTATGCAATTTTTAAGTATTAAGTGACTGAAAATGAGTACTCTGACTTGAGTACTTCAATTTGTGGGTACAAATTCTACAGCTTGTACAGGTGATGTATTACCTATTTCTAAGGAAATATAATGTGAATGTTATAAAATCCAATAGAGATTTTTTTCTAATAATACTACAAATATGTTAATAATTGAGCCAAATGGAAGAAAATGAGTGAAATTATCCAAAAAAATGTGATCACAGATCACATGCTCTTGGTCAGAAGGTCTATTTTTGAAACTGTTTTTTTTTTTTTTTTTTTAGTCAGGCAGTGCGCGGCTGCTTTACACCGGGGCGCGCATAACACCACAACATCCACTTCCTGTGAATTCAAACAGACATGCCCCAAACCCAAACCCACTTCCACTGCTCCACACTTTAACCTCATTTAGGCCAGCATTGGCAAAACGAGCCGGTCTTACCCTTCTCGTGACATTCAGCCCGGTTTATTTTCTCTCCGCCTCTCCGCCGTGGTGTTTTGTCGTTCGCTGTCATGTCGGTAATTAGTGAAAAGCGCCGGGAAAAATAATGTGGCGGGAACGATTTGAGCGGCGGGGCGCTAGGACCATGAGGAAACCCTGTCAGAACGCTGCACGCGCTTGCCCTCTGCACTTAGCCACACAAACACACGCGCACTTAACCGTTATTCCAATCGTTTCTGCTTGTATTTAGACGCTAAAACACTTCTAAAATGAATGAATACATAAATAAAAGAGACATTTAAAATGTTTTTTTTTTCTATTTGGGTGTTGGATAACAAATATGAGCCTTTTTAATCAGAACTAAGCCTGCAGATTGACCACAAACACACACACACACACCCCCACACACATTGGCTCTAACATACATACATCTAGAAGATGTGAAGTGTGTGTACGCGCTTTGCTGCCATGTGTTAGTGTGTCAGCCAGTCCTGCATAGCCAGAGAAACGTGACTAGATTGGGAGCAGATTCAGCATCCTGGTACGTGTGTGTGTGTGTGTGTGTGTGTGACAGAGTAAAGCCAGGCGTTAGTCACGCTTGGTGAGATATGAAAGAGCAGGGGATCCTCTGCCGTAAGGAACTTCTCTCACACACACACACACACGTCTGCATCTCTCTCTCTTTCCCTGCATCATTCCATTCTTTCCATCCCTCTCTTCGCTATCTTTAATGTTGTAGGTTTGCATGCAGCAAAAAAAAAAAAAAAGCACCTATTGGTGGCAGATAGCATCTAAAACCTTCAAACATATTTTAAAAGCTTTTCCTTAAAATTGTGGCACTGCTATGACATGACAAATGTTACAAATCTGTTGTTTTTATTCAATAAAATGAATATTTTCCCACAGAAGATTCAGGTTTTTGGCAAATTTAAGCAGGAATCAAAGCAAATCTGGATTTAAAGGAAGATTTTTCCTGCTTGACTTCAAGAGGGTAGCAGTCCGTGAAGCGTCTTGCGGACAAACACGCAGACCTTTACAGAAATAGAAGAACAGATTCATCTATTTTGAATGTGTTCAAATGTCTGACCTAGTTAAGGTGGTCTTGATTTATCTTGTGAGGCACTTAAACACACTCAGAAATGGACACATCGCAGGCGAGGTAAAAATAAAAACAGCTCATTCTCATGCATTTAAAATTTATTTGCAACATGTTTT
Organism: Poeciliopsis retropinna; assembly: GCA_010277075.1. Classification (NCBI taxonomy): domain Eukaryota; kingdom Metazoa; phylum Chordata; class Actinopteri; order Cyprinodontiformes; family Poeciliidae; genus Poeciliopsis; species Poeciliopsis retropinna. The sequence continues at coordinate 2,975,568 of VMRM01000003.1, forward strand.
ATGTTTCATAGTTTAGTCGCATTAAATTGATTCATATGATCTTTTTCTTATGGGAGTCTAGAGATAAACAATCTGCAGATTTAAAAGAGGAGAACTAAATTTAAATAATTGGTCATTCGAAAAAAAAAAAAGAGGATTTTTCTGGTTAAACAAAGAAACTAAATCTGCTTTTGATTTACCTATCTTGTCTTAAAGCTGCAGGACGCAATATTTATAAAAATATTTCTTCAGATATTTGTTTAAACTGTAGCTATGTCATGACGGTGTGGTAGGAAACAGATAATCTGTGGGAAAAAACAACAAGCTCCTCCGCCTTTTCCCAGCGCTAACTATAAACAACCAATCAGAGCCAGAAGGTGGGTCTTAGCGCTGTCAATCACTCTCCATATTAGCATGGCCACCACTGACGGTGGATAAACGGTGTCCGAGAACAGTAAATTGTTTTCCTGCCATTAGCACATTTATCAGCAAGTACAATAGGATGATTGACAGCACTAAGCCCCTCCTCCTGGCTCTGATTGGTTGATTTTGTTTGGGAGCCATCTTTTCATCTATTATCAGTCACAAAAGGGTGGCAGTTTTAACAAATGGGTAAACAAAATATAACTATAGTTAAACTTTTATGTTTATTTTTAATAACTGATGTATTTTTTTGTTTCTTTATCTAGAAAAGTGCAAGTAAAATGAGGGGCATTTTTTGTGTCCATTTTAATTAGCAAAGAAACCTTTTCAACACTTAGCATCTGAACAACAAACTCAAAAGAAACTTAACATAATTACAACCCAAAATCATTGCAGACGCCACAATCCCATTTTGTCATTGGACTACAGCGAGTACAATAGGATGATTGACAGCGCTAAGTCCCTCCTCCTGGCTCTGATTGGTTGATTTTCTTCGGGAGCCATCTTTTCATATAATGTCTGTCTCATAAACTGTCATGACATGGTGACAGTTTGAGCAAATGTGTGAAAAAAAATAATTATACTTCAGCTTTTGTGGTTATTTTTAAAAACTAACATTTTAATTAGCAAAGCATCTGATCAACAAACCAAAACAATGTAACATAATTCCAAACAAAATCATTGCAGACTCCACAATCCACAATTTATCCTCGTCTCTCTATATCCTGCCTCGCTTTACTTGTAGAGGGCAAAACTACGGCTCTTTCAGCCGAGCGCGCTTCTGTTGACTCGTTCTTCCCTCCCTGGCTGCAGCGTAGCTGTTGTCTCTCGGCCAGCCTCTATCTAACAGGCTGTCACGCTGAGATGATCTAATAGGACAGAAGTAGAGTCCATACATATCATTATAGCCTCAGTGCTGCACTGTAGTCATGAATGTATGCACTCATTTACAAGCAGAGTCCTGCGGTTTTATCATAACAGAATATTGCACACTTACTTACTAAATATCCTCCTTGCAGCACAAAACGCTCAACACTCAAAGAGCGTGGAGAGAAAATGAACTGTTTGTGTCTCCCGCACTTTAGCTCAACCAGGTGTGGATTTCTTATGAATGTACTATTTAAAAATGCACCAACACGTCAAAGAAATCGCTGCTTAAACTGTCAGGATGGAAGTTTAATATTTGATGCGTAGGTTTTCCACTCAGTGGCTTCAGAGTACCGATGATTTAGGTTGTACTGATTCGCTAATGTTACATAATCAGCATGCGTGTAAGAAGTTTAACAGTTTCTTAATGAAAAGTTGTTTCAGACCTTTGGAAATATTCAACAGAGCATGCAAATGTTCCCAAACTACCTTAAAATATTTATTAGTTTCAGAGATGTAGTGTAATTTAACTATGTTGTGAGACATAATCTGTGAAAAATTTGGGCTTAACCTAAAAAAAAACCCAACCAATCAGAGTCAGGAAGAGGGCGCTGTCAATCATCCTCCTGTACGTTGCTCAATGTGCTAAAGACGGGAAAACAACAGGAAACCGTCATCTGAGGCTATGCTAACTAGCATTAGCATTTGTTGCAGCTGCAGCCAAGCAGAGAGTAAGCAGGACGGGATGAGCATGAGAATGATTGACAACGCTAAGACCCTCCCCCTTGCTCTGATTGGTTGTTTCTCACTGAATAGTGTGTTGCTGCAGTTAATTTCACAGATTATTTCACAGATTATCTGTTTCACAAGACACCGCAAGTATAAAAGTTGTATAATGCAGCATTAATTTAATACATATGATGTCTTCTTTTAATTTTATTTAGAAAATGTTACAGGTCTCCCTGCTTTGGAGTCAACACCAAATTTATACAAAGTATACAAAACAAGCATTATTTTATAAAGTATTTGCGGTGTTTTTCTTTGTTTACCGTCTTCACAGTAACGTCTGGCACTAACAGGATGCCATATGTAAGGAGTTTAATGGAGTTATTTGTAATTACGCTTAAGTTGTGACTCCTGGAAATATTCTTTTTGTCAGAATTTAATCAGAAACAGTTTGATGACATCACCACAATCCGAAACAACACAATAACTAATTCCCAACATCCACAGAATCATACTGGTTGCAAACAGGAAGTTTAAATAGCGTGCGACCTTTTGACCTTTTGCAATCCTGCAGTGTTCACTGCGAAGTTGCATTACTTTCATTTAACCAGAGGAGGGCAGAGTACCGCAAAATTGTACTCAAGTAAAAGTAGCAACACTTCAACATGTTTTTATCCAAGTAAAAACTCAAATAAATTACTCAAGTAGCAGTAATAAGTTTTTGGTAAAAAGTTTACTTCGGTACTGAGTAACTAATCAAATTATCAATCATTTAACATTTAAAAATTACATCATCAGACTGACAAAAAGTGGAAATTCAGGTATTTTAAAGACCAAAATTACAATAATTTATATAAGTAACAAAAAATAACAAAATCAGAAAAAAAAACGTTTTTTCTAAATTTGTTTCTTCCAATAAGAAATTTTAACAAAAACTGCAGGTGTGTATCTGTGTCTGGTGACTTTTTGGTTAAAACATGTTTACTCCTAAAAGTTTTTTTTCCTACAAAAGTAACTGAAGTAAATGCAGCTGAGTAAATATATCTAGTTACTACCCAACTCTGACTTTAACAATATGAAAGACACTTTCAACAGAATCCTGTCTAACATCAAACTAACTGCTTTTCTTTTCCTGGTTTTGCCATCTCAACCAAACCTTTTCTCACATTCTGCTGCAGGAAACAAACTCTCAGACCGAGTCCTCCCTCTCTCCTCCACTCCCCAACTCCACTTACCTTGCATCCAAACATCAGAGATATGGTGTTGTTGGTGCATGCTACTTTGCAGTGGCACAACATGTGGCTAATGTTAGCTAGCTGGTCCCACGCTGGGGGGGCATCCTAGCTTTCACGCACACTTTTCCTCACTCACACACCTCCACACGCTTGCTCACGCTCACACACACACACACACACACACGCACATGCATGTGTTGTATCAACCGCGCTCCATCCTGTCCCGCCGTCCCCTGCTCTTCTACCAGCGCCCCCCTTCGCCAAATCCCACCGCCACCCTCAGCTGTGGCAGGCCAGCAGAGTCCTCTCCCTCACACTCTTCATTGCTCTCATCAGCATCATCTTCATCAGTGGGATCCTCATAGCTGGTCAGGACGCAAGGAGCAACATGGTCCCTGTCTGCCTGGGCTCCAGCATGTGTGAATGTGTGTGTCGAAGTGGGTTAGCACGTGTGTTTTCAGTGGGAGTGTGTGGACCTGGCTGTATGTGTGTGCAGTAAAAAGACAAAATAAAATTTTAAAGATGTGTGTCAGGATGTATGTCCCGTCCTCGGCGGCGGCAGCGGCAGCAGTCCCGGTTCTGTGTCTCCTCTGTTTCTGTCTGTATGACTCTTTGCTTCTCTCTCTCTTTCGCTGTCCTTCTCTCTCTCTTTCTCTCCCGGTTCGCTCCACTGACTCCCTTAGCCCGCCTCCCAACACAAAAATCAATGAGAAATAGAAACAAAGACACAGAAAGAGAAATTCACCATTTGCAGCTACATCTCTTAGCCATTAGAGGCGCCATGACGGACGTCGGAAATGTTGATCAGAGCGACTCAAATTGTTTTCCAAAGTTGTTTTTGCCAGTTTATTCATGATTTCTTCTTGTTCGAGTCGAGCTAATTAACAATAACACGTAACACACCTGGTTGGGGCTCACAGACGGACAAAAGTTGGAAACAGCTAGCTAAGACCCGTACCTCCTCTCTCCTGACGTGTAGATTAAACTACCGACTTTGCCTGAATTCACGCCACATGATTTAAATCACTATGTCATAAACAGCATTTCCCCTTTACACTGGAGCAGCATTAAAAATGTACAAAAGATAACATGCTAACCAGGTTTCTATGCAGCATTCGCTCCATGATTACCATTGGTTATGGTTCGCCACAAAGCCATATTTGATTTCTAATCATTCTTACTTGTAAAGTTTATTAATGTTAATCTCCTTAGCTGTAAATCCACCATTACACCAAAGGCTGACGGTCGTTATGATTATATCTTTCCTCATTAAAAGTTGTACAATAAAATGACAAGTTTGGTTTCCGTCCTCGTCTGTCTGTGCAGCAACTTGTGACATTTTTAAAGTGAAATCAACTAAATAGAAGCAATATTAGGTCACAGATGTTTGTTTTTAGACGAGCTTTAAAGAAGCGAATCTTGATAAGCTGCTAATGTTCAACAAACATAATGTTGCAGTTGTACTGTTTCCATTAAATACAATTATTTATTTGGCTCAATGTATTTTTATGTAGTACAAACTTGATTCTGGGACAATTTTCTTGAAATTGGGAGATTATAATAGCATAAAATTTATGAAATTTACTTCAAATTGTTGTTTTTTTTTTTTAACACTTAACACGACCACAAAAGCTAACATTTACAGTTTTCCCTCGCTGCTGTTGGAGCTACAACCAATCAGCACTAAGGAAAATAAATGGGGATTCTTGATTGGCTGCTTATCAAACAACAGCTAATATCGTGTCAATCACCACTGCGTCTCAATATTTCAGCGTCCCAAGCTGCATTTTTAAAAATATTTTAGATTTACTTTAAGTAGTAAGTCACAAACAAACACTATTTCAGCAATAATTTGGAGTTATAGTCACAGAAAAATCTATAGGTACCGAATCTATACCAATAAAATTTCATTATCGTATGAACATCCATGGTTACTTTAGTCTTAATGCCCATCAAAGCAATCTGGCACCTTAGTGCTGTTGTATCACAGCCGTACGCACAGTGCACAATGTTTACTTTTCTTTATTTGCCTTTTTGGATCCCATCTTTTTACCTGACGGGTTAAGCAGTTGGCCGACCGTGATGTCTGCCGCGCTCTTCCTGAGCGTCGCGCTAAGTCTGTGGATTAACCAGTTAAATCTAATTAAATCCTTTGCCAAAAGAGAAGAAATTAAGCTAGCATTGTAGCTTTCCTTCTCCTATGGAGTCTCCAGGAGAACTTTTTCATCAATATCAAGGAGCTGTATTTAAAACAAGCTGCTATCTCTTGCTGAAAAGTTACTTGTAAGTTTGTCTTATTTCAAGTGAACTAAAATATTTGCACTAGAAACCAGACTGAAATTACTTAGTCAGATTTTATGTTTTTGGAGTGTCTTTCCTTGAAACCTGTTTATTTGCAGTGTGAGGTATAAATAGTGCAAAGTGTTCAATCACCACTTTCACCTTGACTCTTTTTGTAAAAGGCAATTTGGAGCAAAACGGCAGCAAAAATAGAGGAAAATGGAAAAACACAGAGTTGCCTTTCTTCAGCTGGTTAAAAACACTCCATAGTTTGTTGCGATATTCTCAGAAAGGACCTGCAGCTGGAGCAAATTTTTATTTAAGAAAACAAAAATGATGCCGAACTGGAGAATTATGAAGCTTTAACTGCAGAATTAAAAGGTCTGCAAGGTTTTATGAAAGGAACCTTGTATTAAAATTTAATTCAAAAACTGTAAGAGCTCAACTGTCAGCTATGTACAGTGAGATATTGAGGATGGGAACTTGCATGTACATTATTTAATTGCTGCAGTCTATTTTTAGAACATGTCCAGCAGAGTTTCATTAACAGCTAAGCAACTTTTTTTTTTTTTTTCCTCGATGACCCTGCAGGATTTTATTCAACACCTCGGTGTTTGCACATCTGCTCTGTCAGCACATAAACCATATTAAACTAGTAAAATGTGCAAACTCTACAGTCAGTGTCATGCTCACCTCGTTACAGTTACTACAATAATAAATGTTTTAATATCTAATATTAAATTGAAAAGTTGTCCTCAGTAAATAAAACTTGCAAAAAAGATTAAAGCTTCAGTACCAACTCAGTAAGAAACAGAGTTACAGTTACTTAATTTGTTTTATTTGAGTAACTTTTTGGAAAAATTTACTTTTACGAGTATTTTTACTTTGCTGTACTTTTTACATTTACTTAAGTAATTTTATTATAAAGTGTTTCTACTCTAACTTGAGTAAAATTTCTGGATTTTCTACCCACTGAATGAAAAACAAACATGTTTTAACCAAAAAGTCACCAGAAACAGAAACACCTGCAGTTTATTATTGAAAGAAACTGATTTGGGAATATTTTATTTTGCCTGATTTAGTTTTTTTTTTCTTTCTATTATTGTGAATTATTGTTGTTTTGGTCTTTAAAATACCAAAGGTTTCACTCAACTTTATATTTTGGTCCATCTGACAATGTAATTTTTAAATAAAATTAAATATATTGTTAATTGTAGATTTATTTTAACACCAAATCCCTTTTTTCTTGATTAAATTCTTTCATGGCTACTTTTTACTTTGAAAAAGTCAAACAATATGTTGACGATGTGCTACTCTTACTTGAGTGCAATTTTTGTACTCACCTCTGGTAAAAACCATAGTACTCGATCAGTATATATACTTTTAAAAACTGTTTACTCATGTTTATGATAGTACATTTAGTCAGTATGAATATGATTATATTTTTGTTATTTTTTCTCTGCTTTGTGATATTTTGTTGTATGATGTTTAAATGTTTTCTGAGCAGGTAGTTATAGAAAATTGGAATTTGTTCTCAATCAAATCATCTTGTTAAAGGATAATAAAAGAAACAAAGACGACTGACGCACTTTCAGCTTTTTTTAAATACATTTTTTAAACATAACTCATCAGCTGCGTTTCCATTGTGCGTTTTGACATTTCGAAAATAAGTTTGCTTAATGGAAACACACCAGTTTTAAAAAATTAAAATCATCTTTGATGAACAATTTTTTGCTCTAGAAAAATGTGAGTTTTTGGTTTTTGTGTCAAAATTGGTTTGTTTCACAAAAGATTTTTTTTTTGCATGAGTCACATGATCAACTGCTGGGTGTTACTTCTGTCAGAAACCATGAAGAAGAAGACAACAGCAAGTAGCTGGAGTTTATTCGCATGACATGTTTTTCAATTACTTATTGCTGGACAAATTATTCTTGTGTGATTTTAATTGCTCCTCTTATTTAATGGAAACACAACAACAGCAAAAATGACTTTTTTTTGGGCGCACTTTTGTAAAATGAAACGCAGCTTGTGATTTCCAATGAAAATATTTTGGTTACTCTCCCTGCAGAAACAGTTTCACAGTGTTAGATATTTTTTCAAAATAAATGTTTTAGGTTTAATTCACTGTCCCAGTAAACATAATGTGAACATCAGCTTGCATGAAGAGTGTTTTCGAACTTCCAGCCCCAGAGGAGTAATTTTGACTCTGCTTTAGCCTCTATAATCAGGCAATAATTTATAGTGGCTCGCCATCCTCTCAGCTGGAAACAAGTTTGACCCAGCTGGTCTCTGCCTTGAGTTTCTTTTCTTTTTTTTATGTCTGCTGCCCTCCTTTTTGCCAAGAATAATCATTAATCTAAACTGCTGAGAACTCAGCCGTTTGGAGAACATAATATTACTTTCTGGCCAGTCTTTTTATGTTCTAGTATTAAAACTAATAATGAACTATCAAGTTTAGAGACAGTTTAACTCATTGTGTGTCCAGACCAGCACCAGGGTGTAAAGATCCCATCACAATATCCCTGCCGGAGGGTAAAAAGCTGCTAGCCGACAATAATTAGCATTGGTTTTAGCTGTCATGTTGTCAATATGACACGATAAATCTTAAATATATGCCAGGTATATTAAAGAAAAAGGGACGCAGTGCTGAAAACTACGTAACAAGGTCGGGAAAAAGTATTAATTATGGAAAAAATAGCGCGAGAGAGAGAGAGAAAGGGAAGTAGTTCAGTCATGCTAGCTTGACTATGACAACCTTAACATGTAGATGTGCTGCAGAATTCAATGTGTTTCGGTTCTGTTAAAAAACAAATAAAGAAGCGATCCAAAGACCAAATCTAGTAGAGCACACTGCAAAAACACATTGCACACATTACATAAAGGGCTAAAACTGTTCTTTTATGAATTAACATGCCATGTTTCTAATATTATGTTAAGTGCGTGTAACTATTTTTGTAATAAATTGTTCTTTTTTATGATGTGGACTCCAGAAAGAGTAGTCGTCGTTACTGCAATGATCAATGATGACCCAAATAAATAAACAATAAATAGAAGTTTATAGTTTTTGTATGCAGCTGATCTAATCTAGCAGATTATCTCCTGAATTTATATGGAAACTATTAAGACAGAAAAAATAAAAAGAAGGCAGTAAACAAATGGCTCACTAGTAAATTTAATATAAGTAGCAATATTTTGGTAATTTAAATGAAACCAGATAGTTTAACCTTTTTGATTTCAGTGAGAAATTAGTTTAAAAAAAAAAGACGAAAGAGAGAAAGAAGGGAAGTGGAAGTCGAACAACTCAAGGCTCAGATGAGGCTCTTGATGCTGACGGCTGGGCCATCTGTGCTACAACACACACACGCACACACGCACACACACACACACAGTGGTGTCTCTGTGGCTGCCTTTGGCTTCTCACCTTCACTTGAAAACAAACAACTCAGCGTGACGGTAAATAAGACAGAAAGTGGAAGAATGCAGAGCAGCAAGAGAACAAAGCATCACTTGGGGTCACCGAGGAAAACAACAACAACAACAAAAAAAGAAAAAACGGAAAAAGATTCTGACTAAAAATGAACTTTATAAACTGCAGCAGAGCTGGGCACGACTAGTTACATTTACTTGAGTAACTTTTGAAATAAACACTTCTGGGAGTTTTTTTTTTACTAGGTTGTGATTTTCACTTTTACTTGAATAATTTTATTATGAAGTATTTTTACTCTTACTTGAGTAAAGTTTTTGGATTTTCTACCCAATGAATGAAAAACAAACCCTAACATTTGCACTTAACTTTATGTTTAATCCATCTAATAATGTAATTTCTAAATATTTAATGATTGATAATTTGATCGGTTTCTCAGTAACAGAGATGGGTAACAACTACTTACATTTACTTGAGTAATCTTTTACTTTAAGGAGTATTTTTACTCTTTCTTGTCTGGTATTTTTAGGATCGAAACGACAATAATTCAGAATTTTTCCAAATCAGTTTTTTTTCAATAAAAACTTCTGAAACTGTTAACACAAACTGCAGGTCTGTGTCTGAGTCTGGTGAATTTTCGGTTAGAAAATCCAGAAATTTTACTCAAGTAAGAGTAGAAATACTTCATAATAAAATTACTCAAGTAGAAATAAAAGGTTACAACCTAGCCAAAATACTCCAAAATGTAGATTTTGTTTCAAAAACGTTACTCAATAAATGTAATTGAGTAAATGTAACAGCTCTGACTAAAACACACAGTAAAAATTTGCACAGAAAAAGCCAAAAGCAAAAAAAAAAAACTAGATTCTAAGACTGTATTTAATAACAACATCCACCCAGAAGTTGTAAGAAGAAAAAAATAAAAGCATTGCAGGAGACAAATGAAAGAAACGTGTCAGGATGAGGCTGGGAGCTACCTAATGAGCCCAGCAGGCATGATGCACTACATGTAAACATTAGTAGGTCAGCCAGCACAGAAATAACTACACTGCTAGCATGTCAACGTCTTACACTCTCTTCCAGCCAATCAAAGCATTCTCCATTCTTCATGTTGAGCAATTACTAACAACTGCAGGGGGCAACGTTTAAAAAACAGCTGAATTTGTTTAACCGGCTGTGAATTCAGGTTACCGATAAAAACTGACTTTATATCCATCAGTGTCTCGGTTCTGCAACATCCCAGCACAAAAATCAACGGAGCAGAAGGGAAATATTAGTGGGAGGTTATTTTTAGAGCCTTTAGTAATTATAAATACTGACAGACGTTCAGCTGCTGATGAAGCTGGATTGTAAATGTGAAGGTTTTGCATTAGGAAGCATTTTATAGCTCATGCAGTCGGGGTCATATGCAGTACAGCCATTCATACAGTGCCACTTTGTGGTAAAACATGAACACAGCAATATCTGAAATTATTCAACAATTTAATTTCCTGAACCTCATTAAACTCAATTTAACTGTAAACTTTAAATAGTTTCAACAAATTGAACAAATAGTGTAAAAAAAAAAAATTTAATCAGCTCCAAACTGACCCGAGTGAAACTAATTTTGTACTAGAAACGATCCGATCCATTTACTATATTTCATTTATAAGAAGCTTTTTAAAATAAATCAACTCGTAATTTTGCCAATTTATAACAAATCTTGACTGATTTTCAGCAAAGTACCCGATCAAAACACTACAATAAGACTGAAACTTGGCACCAAAAGAGACGAGACAGTAAGAATTTAGATCAATAAGTTAAGATGCTTCATTCTTTAGTAAACATCTAGATTTATTTCTGTCAGTTCCACATGTTTACTTTGTGTAAATCACCCTGATTCTGCAAAAAAAAAAAAAAAAGTTGCACTTTTTACTATAAATAGATGTTAAAGTAATGCAAGAAATCAGGGGAAGCATTTAAAAAAGTCTGATTTATCTTTCAAGAGGGTTTTCAAAACTAAGAAAGCAAACACAATAAAGTATGCAGTCAAAAAATATTTAATAATACAACTTTTGTGCAGCTATTGCTTTAAATTAATATTATAACAGAGAAGATTTTTGCTATGAATACGGAAGAATATTAGAGCAAAACCAAAATCTGACGTTTTCCTCAGAATTCTGACTTTTGATCTCAGAAGGTTAAAATGAAGAATCAAAGTGAGAAATAAAAATAAGATTAAAAAAATAAAGTTCTGAGAAAAAACGTCAGAATTTCAAGGGAAAAAAAGTCAAATTTGGAGTTTAGTCCAAATTCTAAAAAAACAAACAAAAAAAAACAACTGAATTCTCAGAAAAAATTTTTGATATTGTGATTTTTTTTCCCCCCCTGAGCTCCTAATCCTCTTCCTTAAAACTCACTAAGCTATCATTATTTTTTGCACTAATGTTGTAATATTAACTATTTTGTAAAAATTAGATGAATATGTAAATCTGTCTTATTTACTTATTATGTGAAGCTGATTAAATGAAACCACACTGAAAAAAATGGTGATCCAACTTAAAAATAATTTCATTAACGAGTGATTAAATTAAGTTTTTTAACAATGCTGAATGAAGTTTGACAAACTTCATTTAATTACAAGTAACAAATCATGACTTTTTAAAGTTGGAGCTCCATTTTCTCCTTTTTTTTTAGTGCGAAAGCAACAAACTAAAAATTTTGATTCAACACCTGCTGAGCAACAGCAACAACGTTAGCTTCTGGCAAACAGTGAAATGTAGGAACTAATTATTTCAGGGTGAATGCGTTTGCCAGGGGGATGATTCTACGTCGCACCAGGACAGAAAAACAGACGATCTGACAGAGCTGGCTATCCTGAAGCTGCAGAGTCGCCTGACTTCAGTCGCTTTAATTATTTACAGGAAACTCTTTGGAACGCTGACAAAAAATCATGCAAGGATTGGATCGGATGAGCGATCTGGTTTGGCAGAACATCATGGAGTCCAAGACTCAGCGGGATAAATAAATAAATCAGTCTGATTCCTGTAACTGCTGTCTAAAAATGGAGCTGGAAAATAATTGGTTTTCAGATGAATTGTTTGTATATTTTATATCTCCTCTTGTACTTGTATATCTGCATATAGCAAAGATTAGTCATCCAGCTAATGGGATTTGCTGCTCAGGGTCGACCGTATAAATGATTGTAGTTTCCTTCCTACTACAGATAAGCAGAGCTGGGAAGTAACTACATTTATTCAACTACAATTACTTGAGTAGTTTTAGTATGAAGTATTTCTACTCTTACTTGAGTAAAATATCTGGATTTTCTACCCACTGAGTGAAAAACAAACATGTTTTAACCAAAAATTCACCAGAAGTTTCATAATTTTTTATTGAAAGAAACTGATTTTGTTATTTTTTTGTTGTTTATATAAATTATTGTCATTTTTGTCCTTAAAATACCAAAATGTCCACTTAACTTGATATTTATATTTGCAATATTAGCTTGTAAATCTGCACAGCACTGCATTAAATAGACTTTGCACGAGGCGTGTGGTTTCTCTGAAACAGTTAGCAAGGCACTAAGCTTAGTGAATCCACAACTTCCGCACCGACTAATCCGCTTCAGTTACTCAGCTGTTACTACACAACCTCTGACACAGTTCCCAAAAAACTGGAGAAGATTCTGTACTTTGATGCCCCAAAATGTGTAATTTTGTTTAAGGAAATGTCAAAAGCCTTTATATGCACTGCAAAAACAGAAACACTTCAACGCTGGAACAGAAAGATTTTAAATATCCAAAATGAATAAACAAAACAACAGAAGCAATAAATAAAATGAGTTACGAAGTCTCTTTCTACCAATTTTGAAATCAAAAACACCAGATTGAAGACCAAATACGGTAGAGACAAGAGAAAAACAACAAAAATCAAGCAAATGGAAATGATTGAGATCGTTTTAATTTATCATGCGATTAATTGATTTATTGTTTATCGCGACAGACTTTACAAGTAACCTTTCAGCAAGACATCAGAGCTTTTTTTAACGTAAATAATCCCTTCATGTTGACGAGAAAGTTCTAGTTCCATTGGGAGATTATTTCACTTATTTCACAAGTGAAAGGCACTGTGCCGTTACCTAGCAACGCCAGCCAAGCCCAGCCTGTTACCTAGCAACCCAGTTCTAGTTCCACTGGAAGATCATTTAATATTAAGGAATTATTAACTTAAAAGAAGCTAAAATGTTACTTGTAAGTTAGTTTTGTTTTATGCCAGGCATATTTAGAAATATAAAAACACACTGCAAAAACAGAAAATCCTACCAAGTATTTTTGGTCAAGTTTCTGGCACAAATATCTTAGTAAATTTGAAAAAAGACAAAACTAACTTACAAATCATATTTTTAGCAAGATACAGAGGCCTGTTTTAAGTCAAATATTCCTTAATATTGATGAAAAACTTCAAGTTTCACTGGAAGATTATTTCATTTATAACATGTCTTGCTACACGTAGAATAATCTGCAAATGGAACTAGAACGTTTTCATGAATACTAAGTAATTATTGACTGAGAACAAGTCCCTATATCGTCCTAAAAAAGTTACTGTTAAGTCAGTTATCTTTTTTCACGTGTGCTAAGATATTTGCACTGGAAACTAAACCAAAAATACTTGGTAAGATTTTCTGTTTTTGCAGTGTGATCTTTGCTGTGTTCAGATTAGATGTGATAATTGACACGACCTTTACCCTAAACCCCATTTTAAAAAATCCTGACGTGCTTCATGTAAAATCAACTCATTTAAAGCTAAATTTAAAAAGCACGATGCATGAAATTTTACTTTTTTTTTCATCAGTTATACTCTAACTGAGGAATAAAAGGATTAAATTAAATTTTTAAACCAAATAAAGACGTTACATTGTCTGAAGAAGTAGAGTTGCTGTGCTCCATCTTTAAAAGTAGCGCTCATGCATGCTGGACCAGCAGGTAAATCCAAAGCCTCGTCCCGGTTTTTTCCTTTACTTCACAAATCCTTTAAGACTTTTCATCTTTTGTCTCAAGTTTGTATAGATCGAGAGTCTTGCATTCCTTTGTTAGACCTACTCTAGAACCAGATCTCTCGTTTCCATCTCGTTTGGAGGTTCTGTCCCCCATTAAATCATGAGTTGGTCGATTCTCCTCCTCCAAGTCCCATCACAACGCCAGCCGGATAAAAGGTCAGCTGCAGTGACGCAGGGTGTCATTTTTTGGTAAAACAAAGTTTAAAAAAAAAAGCCAAATAAAACTGAGTACGCAGCAACATCATGCAGTAAAAGTCAGAGTGCACTTGTCTCTATTTTTTGCTTTTCGCTTCTTTGTCCGTCCTAAAATAGCTCCACCTTCGTAAAGTCTATTAGGAGCCTAAGGTAAGCCTCTTAGGAGGAACTCCAGCACTCCTGATGAATAATGGGACAGTGACAGAAAGGCCAAACAGCAATTACAGATAAAACCAGAGCTGCGTTTAAGACTCGCTAAATCAAAGAGGGAAAGAAAGAAAGAATACTTACTGAGAATGAGTCAAATACCAAATATTGTACGGATAAAATCAAACACATTCACTGCAAAAACAGACAAGTTTATCATTTCTGGCCTAACTTTTCAGTAAGATATAAGAGCTTCTTTCAAGGGAATAACTCCGTAATATCGATTAAATTTTCCCATGTTTTAAGTGAAATAATATGCCATTGGAATTAGTAATTTTTTAATGAATATTAAGAAATTACATACTTAGCTCTTAGCTTTTAAGTTAGGTTTGTCTTATTTCAAGTGTAATATATTTGCACTAGAAACTAGACCAAAAATACTTGGTAAGATTTTGTGTTTTCACAGTGCTGAGTTGAAAAACAGCCAGGATTTAGTAATAGTTAGTTGAAAACTGGTTTGTGGGTCTTCTGCTTTCTACCAGAGCTAACTATAAACAACCAATCAGAGCCAGGAGGCAGCTCTTAGCGCTGCCAATCACCCTCCTGCAGCTAGCGTAGCCTGTTGTGAATGCTAAGGCTAGTTAGCATACCCACTGATGATGACAGATTAATGAATTTCCTGTAATGGTGAGTTGTTTCTCTGCCTTTAGCACATTTAACAGTGACTACATTGAGCTTGATTGGCAGCACCAAGCCCCGCCTCCTCACTCTGATTGGTTGTTTTTGGGCAGCGGTGCATTTCTTCAGAGAGCAATAGCAGCACTGCGTTGAGTTGGATTAGATCGATCTTTTCACAGATTATTCGTCTCATAACACGACATGCTGACAGTTTATAAAAACCATATTTTTATAAAGTTGCATACTTTAACTTTGCTGTGACAATAGAAACGTGTAAAAGTAGGAATGTGCCGCGACGGTTTCCTGCAGTAATCTCAGTGTCTTGACCTCAGCCATCACCCTCTCACTTTTAATCCATTCGCTTAATCAGGTAAACCAGATTAAGCGAATGGATGTGAGATGGAATCCCTGCTGTCTTTTTCGCCAGGTTAGTTCGGAAAAGTCCACCGGCAAGATTAATGGGTTCGGGGGCTTAGTGGAGCAATCCACGGTTTTCAAGGTCACAAAAGTTGCCGTCTTTAACCTTGCTGGATCAGTATGACAATGCACCAACAAGATAATGTTGTGTTATAAAACAAATATGCAACTTGTGTGTGAAAATGCTAGCTGCTAATACCACAGGTATCAGGAAAATATTTATTTTATTGATACGTTCTCAAAAATAGTTTAATTTTTCCAAATTATAAGCTTGGAATCGAAGTTAAACGATTTTTCTTATGTAGGAATCTCTTTTGATTTATTAAAATGATCAACATCATTAGTCTATTTTATCATAAATCATCAAAAGAATAATAAAAGAGGGTACATAAATGCCTAATATATTAGCTTATAGCTTAATTTCCATCCTGATTTTGCTATGTTTTCTATCCTTCAGACATCAGCCAACTGGTGCGTTCCCATCGGGTCAGGCAGACTTTTGTTTGTCCCGTCAACCCAGTTTCTTGCCTCTCTGGAAGCCACACGTTGTCAAACTGACAGCCAGACGACAGCTCAAAATTTGCTTTAGCTTTGCTAAAAACAAAATCTGTTTCTTTGAGATAGAAAGATAGAAATTAGAGCACATGTGTCAAACTTGAGGCCCAGCGGCCAAATCTGGCGCTTCGTAGCTTTTTACGTGGCCCCCGAGGCTCCGAATTACTTCAACAAGTCCCTTCAGTTTCAACAATTCAACAAATCTCCACATTATTTTTTGATTTCACAGCAAATGTTCTCAAAATTGGTCAAAGTTTAAGCGGCTGCAGCCTCAGCTTTACTTGTTATAGTCCATAAATGATCCAGCAAGTAAATAAAGTCACATTTAACATCACACATTAGCGCAAATATTGCAAAAGTTCCTTGCAAATATTTCTAAATGGCATCACAAAATCTGCAAAAACAATCACAAAATCCTGGAGGAGCAGCTGTTTATTGATATTTTAACAGTTAAATTGGTTTTTATCAATATACTCTGGAACAATCGGCCCTTTAAGAACATTCAGATTTTCGGCCCAAAATAAAAATGAGTTTGACGACCTGAATTAGAGCAAAAAGTAAACGATATTTGGCTAATTTGACTGATCAGGTAAACCTTTGTGTATTTGCTATGACAGTAAAAACACAAAATCTTCTACACTTGAAATGAGACAAACATAAGATTTACTTTTTAGCAAGATATAGAGGCTTGTTTTAAGTAAATATACTTTTTTATTCATGCAAAAGCACAAGTACAAGTGATACAAAGAAGTGAAATAAACAGAACTTGGTTGCTAGGTGACGGGAGGGCTTTGCTGAGGTTGCTAGGTAACGGCGCAGTAGTAGTTGTGAAATAATCTACCGATAGAACTAACACTTTTTCACCAATATTAATGAATTATTTACCTAAAACAAGCCTCTACATCTTGCCGAAAAGTTACTTGTAAGTTTGTTTTCTTTTATTTCAAGTGTACGAAGATATTTGCCAAAAATACTTCCTTACACAAGGAAGGAAGTATTTTTGGTTTTATCAATATATTCTTAGATAAGACGACAACGTAAACCTGTAAGTTTTGCAATCATTGGATAAATTCAAGCCACCGCCTGGTTTGAAAGTTGTGTCTCACCTTCGTAGTGAGGATGCAGATGCAGTCCATCCTCACCAGTCTGCTTGGCCAACTTTCACCAAATCATCTCCCAGGACCAACTTCCTCATCCTGACAGCTATTTGTTGCTCTTTTTCTTTGTTTCTCAGTTTCTCTTGACCCCGTTTCTCCACCTGTCCTTTCGTCAGAGCGGTCGGCTAAATCAAAGGCCGCCTCGGAGACGTGGCAACCATGGCGTAGCATCTCCACCCGCTCTCTGGTTTCCCAGCTGCCGTCTTCGGTTAATGGCAGCCGGTTTCCACATTCTGACCTCGCAGAGGAGCGCACGGCTCAGAAATAGATTTATCTGTGTATATAAATATACATCCGCGTACGCACGCCAACCAAACTCAGCAGATAAAAAAATTAATAAATAAATAAAAATAAAACAGGCGGCATCTAGAGACTGGTGCACACACATGGATGAACGGGCAAACACTCGCAGACAGGCATGTGTACACAGACATGAGCACATGCAAAAATTCAGATACTACACACACACACACACACACACACACCACTCTCCACTGCTTTATCAGGTCAGGTCTCTGGTAGAAGTGGGGGTTAGATGGAGTGAACAGTGACAGCAGTATAGAAAAGATGCTCTACTTTCAACTTTGTTGGTAAAAATGATGTTGAGGCTCCTTAAGAAGCAAAAATCTTGTAAATTTTATTTCCTGACATGTTTTTAGTCACACATCATTAATAATAATTTTGTTTATTTTACTAATTTAATTCATTCTGATGTTTTTCAGAAAGCTAGAATATTAATTTTAGCTATCAAGAGGATTAACTTAGACTTTTTCACACAGAATACAAAAATATCGTCAGTTCTTTATTTTCTAAAATGTCAAGTTCATGAACTCAACATGACTTATTGTTCATCTGCAATTTTTGAGTCTAGTACCTCTTATCATTTTCTCAAAATATAAAAAAAAAACACTCAAAAATTTGGAGATTAATTTCAGAAATTTTCTAGAAAAAACGTAATTCTCCAAATTGTCTGAAATATTTTGTAGCTGCAAGTTATGAGCTCAAATGTAGCAGAAAGAAGAAATTTATCTCTAAGTTTATATAATATTTAAGTTTCATTTTTTACACTGAATTACAGCGTAACATTATTTTGTTAATGATGTTCTAATTATAAAGGTGGGAGGGTCCACCTTTATTTGTCATTGTTTTAATCGGAAATGAAAGGAAAAGCAAAGGTTGGTCAATCTGTGTATCCTCAGAAACTATTAGACCTTATAGTGGAATTAAAAGAAAAAAATTCTCTTTCCGGTTATAACTGAATCTAAGAGGCACATAAATGTCAACAATTCAGACCAGCAGGAGCAGACATCTTTTCACAGATATTGTGAAAATAATTTAAAAAGTACACCGTAGATAAGAAATACAAATGAATCCCAAACCAAATCTCCAGAAACAACAAGAAGTCAAAACCAGCGACTCCATTTCCATTAATCCTCCAACATTTTTTCCCTTTTTTGCATCCGACTAAACCATATTATTGTATGAAAGTGATTTGATAAAACTTGCCATGTTACATAATGTAATGCAAGCCATGAAAATGCAATTGTTTAAAAACAGCCAGCACTTTGCAAAGGAATAAAACAAAAAAAGAAAACTGAAAAAAGAGGCGAATGTTTTGTTTTTCTGGAAGTAAATCATAATCAAACTCTCTAAGGTCGTTCACCAAGCTTCACCAGTGAGTTACTTTCTCCACAGACACAGAATGAAGAAATGTTTTACCTTGTTCGCGGCCAGCGGGGCTGCGGGCGACTTGGAGCGGGTCGGTCCGTAGCCGGGGCTATCACTGGTAGCCTTCACCTGCCCAGTGCTGGTTGTACTGGGAACAGAAAGAAGAAAGAAATTTCAGTACATGAATTCACCAAAGTTTTTAAAGTTAATTAAAACTAACAAAATTACAAAAACTGAAATTAAAAACAGATTTTTGTAGTAAATAAGAACTGCAATTAATGGTGAAAAAATTTAAGAGGAATTGTATCATGCTTTTATATAACTATCTGAAACATACTGAAGTTATTTCCTTTGTTTTTGGGTTTTTTGAAGCCACAAAAGGTTTACGTCAAAATACGATGCGCCACACTCGTCCTCATCTTACGCTAATCTGCAAAATGGCGGACGTTGGGAGAAAACGCATGTCGGTTATTGTTCAGCAGTAGTTGAATGTTCTGTTCTTCGTGTGGGGAATGTTTGGCGTTGAATCTTGAAACATAAAGCGTTGTTGTCAGTTGCTATGGCAACGCGTCTGCGTGTAGCTTCGTCGACACACAGAGCGAGAAGAGAGTGGTCTGCTAGTTCAAGTATTTAGTACAGAACAGGAAAGTTTTCCATTTGATTACTCAATTAATCGATAGGGTAATTGATTGATTACTCAATTACTAAAATAATTGTTTACCACAGTAATATTACATCTAGGTCAGCTGTTTATTATTGTTAACTGTGTCCTACAACTCATTAGCAAAACTGTTAACAAATGTAATACTGCCACTGCTCAAACAGCAAGGAAATAAGAGCGCTAGCATACCTAAGAGGAAGTCCTTTGCTTTGCTTTGCTGTTGGACTCGGTGGACTTTTGATCTCGAATGTGAATTTTCCATGGCTGGGGCTTGTTGGACTTTTACTTGCATTGATGACGCTCGTTCCTGGATCTTTATTGATGGAAGCAGCTGCAAAAACAGCAGCTCCCGAGCCTGTACTTGGACCAGGACTGGTGGTTGGAGTGATGGTAGTAGGAGTAGCTTTATCTGGAGTGGTTGGTGACACAAGACCCTGGATGGTGCTAGAGACGAGCGCAGAGACAGTCACCAGGTTCAGGTCTTTAGAGGCAGATGGGTTTTTTGGGTTTGTTGTGCTCTGTGACTTTGCGTTGGTCGCATGCGAGTCGGTTCCGTTTTGCGATGGTTTAGTGGGAACATCGGGAGTTTCCACGCTGCTGACAGTAACACTGGAAGGCAACGCAGCAGAGGGTGAAGAAGGTTTGGAAATAACCAGCTCTGCAGACTTGGAGCTTCCTGGTTGGACTGGTGGAGGAGGAGCACGGTACTTTACTTTGGCGGGGTGAGACTGTGGTATGCTGGGCTGTCTTGTAGGAGAAGATGATGTTTTTGTCGGCGCTCCATCTTGGTTCGGCAGGGAGGTGGATTTGATAGACTTGGTCTTGCTAGGTTTGGATGGTTCTCCAGAGGCAGGACTCGAAGGACTTACTGGTGATTGTTCTGCTGGAGCTGGAAGTTTCTCAGAACATTGAGCGTCCTGCAGGATTGTCACCTCGTAGTACTCCTGTATATCTGCGGAGATATTAGATATTGACTAAAGAATTAATGAAACAGTTCATAAGAAGTAATCATAATTATAATAATAAACACCAGAGGTTACAGCACATTTCAGCAGCAGGGTCCTTCAAAGTGTTTTACATAATAAAAAAAGAAAACTACAAAGTTATAAAGAAAACACCAACAATTGAACACACATTATATTCTGGTGAGTGCCAAAATTATACACATCAAATACGTTGGTCAATGTACACCAGAGTTTTATTTTAACAGTATTATAGATGTGAAGTTTGTCCAAATTGAATAGATTTTACTTAATCATGGAGTTGTGTCTCTAGATAAAAATGTATCGAAGTTACGTTTTGCCGCTCTTGACAGTTGGTGGTTACCACAGCAACCAGCGACTGACAGCTTAGTTCTGTTGCCGTCGGTAACTGTGGTGTGTATTAGGAGCAGCTCCGTGTTTCTTTACAAATGTTATATTTTAACACATATTTTATTTAGACAACTTTAATCATTTTCAGAGTTTTATTAATGTTGCACTTTTTACCTATGTTTATTTTTTTACAAATATTAACTGTTGCTAACTCCTGTTGCTTTGTATTTTGTTTAGGGTTATTTATTGTATTGTATTCAATGTATTGAGGCAGAAGCTGCTGAACTGATGTTAACCTCCAATTTGATCTCTGTGTTTTTGCTGTTTTGCAGCAGCCAAACACGTTTTTGAGTTAAAAAATATTTAAAGTTGACAGAAAATTTGAACTTTTGTTATTGGAAGACTTTTGCACGTTTTTCTTTTCACATATTTGTTAAAACTTACATGATGCTCACCAGGCTTATAAAACACCATTGTTTTATTTCAAACTGGCTACAAAAGAAAGTACAGAGTTCTGCCCTTCTTAGAGAACGAACAAACTCAAAGCCAGATCACATCTGCTAATCACTCACCTTTCAATTAGCAAATGTCATACTGAGCTTTATGGTCAAGCTGCTTTAGCTTCCTCACCTTCGCTGCTCCTTCTTACAAGCCTCTTTGCAATCATGGTGTTCTCCGTCAGATTTAGTGACGGTGACGGCTCCTGTTCTCTTCTGTTCAATTCCTGCACAACTTAAGCAGGATCTGAGCTATTACTCCTCCAGCCTCAAATACTTTACATCATTCACTATAGGGTTAGGGTTGGGGTTAGAGTGGATACAATATGCACTAAAGGTATCACAGTTTTGAGATAAGAGTGGCAATTATTTTACTGTCAAAGCATCAGAGTTGGATAGGAACTAGTTACATTAACTTGAGTAACTTTTTTTAAAAATGTACTTTTACTATACTGTACTTTACACTTTTACTTGAGCAATTTAATTGTGAAGTATCGCCACTCTTATTTTTACTTGAGTAAAATTTCTGGATTTTCTACCTACTGAGTGAAAAGCAAATATCTAGATGCTTCTAAATATTTGTAGGAACGCAAATAAATAAATAATGTTTTCTTGTGTTGTAAGTAATTCCTGCAACATCAGAATACAAAACAGAACCGGATATGTGCAAATATGCCTGTCACAATAACAAACTTTTCTGAACGATACATGGTCCCAGAAATTATTACGATAAATTATAATATTGTTGTTTTGAGATCATTTTCAAGTAACATAATGTTAATTATGAAGGAACACATTCTCAAAGATCAATAAACTTTAAATTATATTGAACATTTAACACTGGAACTGGAAGACAGTTTAAATATAAAAAATAATAAAACAACAAATAAAATTAACTATGAAGTCTCTGTAAATAAAAATGGCCTTCAGAAAATAGCTACTGAGATTTGATTAAAATAAAACAATCTCTGAACATCTCAACGTTTACACTGCTAGCCAGAGATAGCTTGTGCACTGAGGCCCTCATGTGTACAGATGGAAAACTGCAACAAAACGTTTTCATGTTTTCATACCTTCAAAGGAAAAGTTAAAACAGCTTCCACTTATTAAAACTACTACACTGCAAAAACACAACATTTTACCAAGTATTTTTGTGTAGTTTCAAGTGCAAATATCTTATTACACTTGAAATAAAACAAAACTAAATTACAAATAACTTTTCAGCAAGACATAAGAGCTTGTTTTGATTAAATAATTACTTAAAATTGGGAAAGAAGTTAATTATTTCACAATAAGACAGTTTTGACTTATTAGTGGAATAATCTGCCAATTCAATAAAATAAGCTCCTATATCTTGCTAAAAAGTTACATTTAAGGTAATTTTGTCTCATTTCAAGTGTAATGAGGTATTTACTACAAACTAGACAAAAACACTTGGCAATATTTTGTTGGTTTTTTTGCAGTACAGCCACTTTATGAATGCAGCAGAAGGTGTTAAAGTTGTAGATTTTACTTCCCCTCCCTGTATGCATGCAAAGGCAATTAAATAATAAATCATCGCTCATATCAACAAAGCAAACTCCAAAAGGTTTGGTAACTTTTACAGCCCAGTAAGAGATAAAGAAGAGAAAGAAAACAGTGATGCCGCAAGGCTTTAGCAGAACATTTAGAAGAACGTCATACTTCTTCTCAGACTCATAATCACCAAACAACTGATGTATCCGCATGTATTTGAGTATGTGTATTTGATAGTACGGCATTGTATTTACACTTAGAAAGTACTAAAGTTCTACTTTTTACTATGTTTGGTTCCCTCTTGGTGAAATGTCTGTCTGAAGTAAAATTCATCAACAACATAGACACACTCGTGGTTTGTGAAAAATGTTAGTTTTTTAAATAAGCTTTGGAAATTAGCGCTGAAACAATTAATTGTGGCTAATTGAATTAATCATCAACTAATTTACGACTGATTAACTAACTACAGCACACAGACTCAAAAAAGGACATTTTCTGAACATATCAGTAATTAAGCAGTAATGAAGCCAGAACTGTGCAAAAATAGAAACATTTTGCAGTTAGGAAAAGAAAAACCTTCTTTTCTTAATATGTTTTACCCAAAACTCCTCAATTGGATAGCCCTGTGCTATCCAATTATTAATTAGTTAGCCCAATTAATGAAAATTTATAAAAAGTAATTATATTTTTAGACCAAAATCTGTAAAATAAAAAATGTAAATTTAAATATACAAATTTGTAACATTTTTACATTAAGATCTGTTGGCAGATCTTTCCTTCAAAAACTCTTTGATGAATCTAACCACATTTAATTTTCATTTGGGATTAATAAAATATTTTTGAATTTGAAATAAATAGCCAACAGATTAAGTGTTAATGCTAAATCAAGCTTTTCACATGTGAGAAGTATTTTTTAAGCTGCAGATGAATCATCTGCAATAAATCATCAAGTGTTCATTAAAGGAACTACAAAACATTTTCCATTATCATGATGCAACTTTAAATCAAATATTTTCATGCAAACAGATGCTGTTAGCTAAAAGTTTGAACTAATGTTCAGAAAATAGCTTTGCTGCAACTCTGGAATTTAATGCTAACCGGTGTTATTTTTAATGAGAGTAAAAATATTTTAGTATAGCTAAAACAATATATCATTAAGATACACATATTTATGATGGAGATGGTAGATAGATGATAAAAAAAAGTAAATTACATTTCTGCCAAAAAAATAAAAATTATTTCTCAACTTTTCAATCTGAGAAGTTTTCTTGTTTTTTCTAGAAAACGTCTGATATTAATCTCAAAATTTCAGAATTTTTTGGTGGAAATTTACTAATTTATTTTATCAAGAAGATTTTTGACATTAATCTGAACATTTCTGAGTTTCTTTTCGAGCAATTTTTCAACTTTTCAAACTCAGAAGCTTCTGAGTTTAATTAATCACAAAATCTCTGCTTGTTCTTTTTTTTTTTTTTTGACAAAAATTTCCCCCTTTATTTCTTTCCATAATGAGTTTAATGCACCATTGTACATACTTATTTGTGTATTCTTTCACAATTTGTCAGGATATTTTATAGTCCAAAACTCTTACTTTTAGATTTAAAAACGGAAAAAAATATCCTGGTTCATATTGTTGTGCAAAACGTTCTTACCAAGAAGAGCGCTGAAGAGTTGACTTTGGAAGACGTTGATGACTCGGTCCAAAGACTGCGTCAGCTGACGGTCTTCCTCTGCAGAACCCTGTTTGCTCCGACTCTGGTTCTGCTGTCTCTGGTTCAGTTTGACCCGGTACTGCTGGAGCAGCTCCAGGGCCCGCTGGGCATCTTATACGAATACATAAAATATGTCACAAATAACGTCAACATTACAAATTAAAACAAAACGAAAAACAAAGTAAAATAAGGAGATTATGCATTTTGCGTTAAAAGCCTTTATAAAACTGTAGATTATTGTGGTTTAAGAGCTGGATTGGATTAATCCTGGTTAAAATAAGGTGATTATACACTCAAATTAAAATAAAATAAAGAGTTTTCTTAAATGGTTTCAAGCTGATGTAAACTATCCTTGTTTTTAAAGTTATATTTACAAGAACAGCCTCAGTAATGTTTTTATTGAGGTGTTTTCTAATCTTTTTGTCAGTGTGGAGCAGTTCCTGCAAGCAACTGGTGCAGCTGGAAAATGCAAACCTGTAAATGTGTGACCTTTGAACTTTAGAAATAAACTTCATTTTAGTATCCTGGGTTAACTTGACTTAAAATGCAAACGCATCACAGTAATTTAAAATAACATTGAACATTTTATTCAATTTAGTCTTCCTTTTACCAAAACTTAATTGAATTGTTGATCAGTTAGTCGAGGAATTGAAACATTTGGTACAGTTGTTGGTTGCGAAGTCCTGTTGGAAAATGAAATTAGAATATTCATAAAGTGACATCTAAAGTTTTATTTCCATTTTTTGGACTTTATAAAACACAGCGGACTCTCCCAATCATCAAACATTGAGCAATGTGGATTATGAATCTCTAAATTTACTTTGATTTGAAAACACCAACACAATCCAGTCATGCTTGCTGCTTGTGACATTCTCTCTGCCCTACTTTTTTCTTCCACTCAACTTTCCATTAATATGCCTTTAATATACAGGACACCGAACAACCAGCCTACCATGTAGGATTCTTCTTTCTTGGTGCCATTTACTCTTGATTACGAGTCAAACCTGCACTCTTCTGCATGATAAGAGTGGGACATGACGCGACCATAACATTTTCTGTCGGCTAAACCCTTATTACTCATATATCTCTGTGCTTTGGAATCGTCAGCGTGAACTCCTAATGTCAAATAGCTTCTATGTACTTCACATATCAGAGCACTGAACAATTAAACCACAAACTGCGGGTGTTCCAGAAAAGTTTGTGCGCCGCCGGAAAGAGGATCCGACCAACGCGACGTTTTCTGAGCGCCAGAGGCGATTTGTTTGGAATAAAGACAAGCTGAGTTGTGAGATAATAATAATAATAAAACGGGAGGATATTTAATAAAAGAAGAGCTGAGTTACCTTTCTGTCGCACAGGCATGGTGACAGGCGCAGCGCAGCTTGTGTCGCTGTGTCGGAGTGTGTGTGTGTGTGTGTGTGTGTGTGTACAGATGTGTGTGTGCGTCTGTCCTTCCTCCAAACTGGGACACCGAAATGTCTCCGCAACAACTGGTCGCTTTAAGATAAAGGAAACTTGTTCAAAACAAACAAACGCGCTGCTTTTCGCTGACATAAACGATAAAACACCTGAACTTAGTAGTCCGTCGGTAACGCCTGACTTTTATTATTTATTTTTTCTTTCGCTTTAAAGTCAGTCCCGGTCAAACTAGTTCTCCTTTTCTTCATTCAGGTGTCTTGACGTGGTCCAACCGGTTTGGCCAACACACACTCACACACACACCTACACACACACACACACACACACACACACAGAGTCAGTAAAGAGGCTCTTTATAAGGAGCTTGTGTGTCCTCCTGGTATTGTGATGTTAAACAGCTATATTGTGCGCAGCGGATAAACCAGGGTGTGCGCTGAATCCACACCTAATCCACTCAGCAGAGAAAAAGATTTAGTTTTTATTCCCCTGATAGATCTGACTCTTATCTGTATTAGATATAGACTCGGAAAGCTGCATTTTGCCCTTATTGTGTTGGGTTTTGGGTGGATTTATATTTATTTGTTTTTAAGTTGGTGGGTGGTAGTGAAATGCTACAGGTGTAATCCAAGCAGTGGCCTGGGCTTGTTCATTCGTTCTGTCTGAAAAAATGTGTGGTTTGTAATTAAAGCTAACCTCTAGCCAAGGCTTGTTGCTGCAAAGTCTACACACACACATACACACCCATTTTTACGTCTAACCCAGTATAAATGCTGCAAATTCACAAAATCTTACCAAGTATTTTGTTCTAGTTTCTAGTGGAGATATTTTAGTACACTTGAAATGAAACAAAATTAACTTTAAAGTAATTTTCAGCAAGATTTTAAGGAGAAGTTGGCAGAGAATCCAAACACTTTACTCAAGAAAGAGTAAAAAGTATTTGGTAAAAAGTCTACTCAATTACTGAGTAACTGATCAAATTATTAATCATTTAAAAATGACATCATCAGATGGACCAAAATATAAAGTTAAGTGGAAATTTTTGGCATTTTGTGGACTAAAATGACAATTTATATAAGTAACAAAAACAAATCAGTTTATTTCAATAATAATAAAAAAAATCTTATGAAACTTTAACACAAACTGCAGGTGTGTGTCTGTGGTGAATTTTTGGTTAAAACATATTTGTTTTTCATTTAGAGTAGAAAATCCAGAAACTTTACTCAAGTAAGAGCAATGACACTTTGTGATAAAGTTACTTAAGCAAAAGCAAAAAGTACAGCATAGTAAAAATACTCCTGAGAGTACATTTTTCAAAAAAAAAAAATTACTCAAGTAAATGTAAATGAGTAAATGTAACCAGTGAACCATGCGAGCTTGATTGGGAAGGTGAAAGTTGAGGAGGAAAACAAAGCAGACAGACGGGCCAGAATCATGACACATTTTTGCCTTACTTTCTTATAATTTATTTATTGCTGTATTAGTATTGTTCTGTATTTGTCAAAGAAAAGTACGAGTGACGCTTTGCTGCCATTCATGAAACATATCACATGCATTTTCAGAATGTCCGAAACCAAGCACAAACTATTATTGATTCAGCATTGATTACCAAGTGCAGTTCTCAAAATCGACCAGTTTTTCTCAGAATTTCAAATGTAGCATGCTAACTAAGATATTTCTATCTGTTTCAGCTGTAACCAAACTTACAAATAAAACTCTTAGGTTTCAAAGAAACTGAAGGTTAAAGACAATTAAAAAATTCAGCACGTTGGACAGATTTGGCTGTCTATCATCAGCTGAATGCAGGTCAGAGTCTCTGGTATTGTTATCGATCCAGTCACAAGAGCTTATTGACTCTTGTGGTTGGTGAACAAAACACATTCTCTCACACACTCATTCCGGCATCAGTGTGGGTAGAAATGCATGCATCATTATGTAAGTGGGTTGGGCTCTCAGAATACAGAAGTACCATTTTTGTTTAAAGCCAGTGTGTAAAAGACAGACTAAAGAGGAACAGAACAAAAGGACGTGTGTGTGTGTGTGTGTGAACCAGGTTTTTATATCCTCGTGGGGACCTGTATACAATGTGGGATTGTGGGGACCATGGCTTCATTATGTAGCTGTGGTCCTGTGCGGTGAGGGGCTAGGTTTGTGATTGTTAGATTTAGGATTAGGATTGAAGTTAGGTATGTGATGGTTCGGGGAGCGTTAAGAGTTAGGCTGTAGAAAATGAATGGAAGTCAACGTAAGGTCCTCACAAGTCATAAAAACATAACTGTGTGTGTGTGTGTGTGTGTGTGTAATGTTAAACTCTATTGTTTATTGTCAGTCTTGTACAAAGGCTACTGATGCTGAGAGAGCAGCAGCGGGGAATGGTACAAGTCAGAAAATATATAATTAAGTTAAATTAGATGTGAAGGAAAGAGCGAAGAATGTCTGCCAATAGAATATAATGCACTGCAAAAACAAAGTCTTACCAAGTATTTGTGGTTTAATTTTGCAAATATCTTAGTTCATTTGAAATAAGATAACACTAACTTATAAGTAAACTTCAGCAAGATATTGGAGCTTGGTTTAAGTAAATAATTTCTTAAAATTGGGAAAGAAGTAGATTATTTCACTTATAAGAATTTTTTTGTTATAAGTGAAATAATCAACCAATTAAACAATTACTTTTCATCAAAATTCAAGAATTACTGACTTAAATTAAGATTCTATATCTTACTGAAAAGTTACTGTAAATTACTTCAAGTGAATTAAGATATTTCCACTAGAAACTAAGCAAAACATACGTGGTAAAATTTAGTTTTTGCAATGTAATATGCAATAACCTATTTAGAACAAGGAAGAAGTTTTACCATATTTTCAATAAGTTAAATAGTCTTAATTCAAAATTCACAAATTATTGATTTAAAATAAGCTAATATGTCTTGCTGAAAAGTTACATCTAAGTTAGTTTTGTTGCATTTCAAGTGTCTTAAGATATTTGCACTAGAAACTAGACCAAAAAGCTTTGTAAGATTTTGTGTTTTTGCAGTGTAGTTTCTCATTTTCAGCATGTTTAAAGTGAAATATCTTTAGCTGCTTAGGCAGACACAGGTGTTTTTAATTATAAAATTCAAAAGATATTTAAACCCCTCTAGGTAAGATACTGACATTTAATAAAAACTAAAGTGAACCTCACTTTAACACACACACAGGTCTGAATCCATGAAAAAAGACTGTCAGTATCCCTAAATCAAAGTCGGATGTAGGCACACTGACACAATTATTTACATTAGTTTTCTTAAATATAAGTTTATGTATGTGTAAAAGATGTGGATATTTTAGTTTTGTCCTCTCAGGGTTGATTTCTGAAGCAGGAGGGATGAACTGTCTGTCTCAGCTCAGATAAATGTCAAGGAAAGCTGAGAGGGACAGATCAGGAGGGATGAAAACGTTTCCAGGCTGTTAAACTAATGAACTAGGAGACAAAGCAGCATCTGCTCAGGTAAAACTCACAGGAAAACAACTGTGATCTACATTAATCTCTTATTTTATATCTAATTTTATATTATCTGCATGAACAAAACCTTAGGCTGGTTAAAAACAAGATTGAAATTGAACTTTTATGATGTTTTTAAGAAATATTTTAGCATCTAAGGCACCAAATGTTATATTTAATCAGATATTATAGTCAAATTTTAATCCAAGACATTCTTTAAAAGGCTGTTTTACTTCTCCACCATGCAATATGAATGATGGACAAAAGACACAGAACCTACTTCCTTCATCTGTTTTAAATATAACATATGCTGGAGTTTTCTAAAAAAGCCCTGCTTATTTATTTTATTAAACATTATATTAGGGCATATACAAACTCTAAAATATATTCTTTTATATGAAATAATTTATGTCATCTAAATTATTTTAAATAACTTACAATTCTGTAAATTATATAAACTTTTTTGCATCACGAGTCACGTGATCAACAAGTAAATTGTTATTACAAATTTGTATAATAAAAATTTTAGAAATTTTTATGATAGCAATCTGTAATATTTTAAATAATGAAGTAAAAAATATTTTAAAATGTTTATCTATAAAATACATTTTATAATTTTTTTTAATATAAGAATTGTCTTTATAATAATATATAAATAACATAAAAATGATATATTACATAATATACACTTTACATTATAAATGTGAATATAATTTTCTATTACATTTAACATAAAATTATATAGATTAAATGTATTTAATATAAATATTTAATAAAATCTTCCATTAATGTTTTCTCCATCGCCACTTTTTTCCATTTTTACTATTTAGCATTTTCTTCATCTCCATCCTCCATTCTGAAAATAAATAACATTTCAATAAAAACTTGTGTCCCCCCAAAACTAGAATGTAAAACACCAGAAGAACCAAACATTACCAATATTGACATTTTTATTATTTGTACAATAGAGACTTTATTTAGTACATTATTCAAAACACTTCTTATATATTGAAAAAATGGTACGTCCCAAAGCCCAAAATGGCTCCAGTATAATTGCTGCACAGCATTTTTTCTATTTTATACATATATTTTTTTGTTGTAAAAACTGTATCTTAAATAGTATGTACAGGTAGTGTCTGCAAAATGCATTCTAAACACATGATATATATTATATATATACTTCAGCAATTGCATTTCTTCGCATTGATACTCAAACTTAAAACTGGAAGGATTTTCAACTTGCATGTGCAAATAAATAAAGAAACAAATAGTTCTGTAAGATCGTCACTAAAATTTGTCCAACTCATAACTCGACAGGGTTTCTCTC
The DNA here is from genome assembly GCA_010277075.1 of Poeciliopsis retropinna. Lineage (NCBI taxonomy): Eukaryota > Metazoa > Chordata > Actinopteri > Cyprinodontiformes > Poeciliidae > Poeciliopsis > Poeciliopsis retropinna. Next base: position 3,006,282 of record VMRM01000003.1, read on the forward strand.
CTCAGAGGTCAAAGTACATTTTTGTCACACTACAGAAGAAGAAGCAGCATTCAAGTTGGGTACTGCAGAAAGCATGAGTACATTCACAATCAATATGAGTAATTTTAAATTATATTTCATTCACAGTTTATATACAGTGAAACCGTCCTCATTTGTTCATCTCTTATATCATCTAAACACATAGAAAATTGGTGTTTTTATAGTCATATACATATATATATATAATATGCATTTGTATAACACAAATTCACAATTACAGTAGAAATACATTTTTGTACAAGTTTTGGATAGTACTTGTGTAGGTCTTCAAGTCACACTGTGCGTACTTCTATCCATATCTTTGATACAAGTGTCTTTACAAAATATCACAAGTTTTGAGCAAAGCTAAGGTATATCAATATATTTAGAAAGAATTACCTGAAACATAGAGTAAAAAATAATTATATTATCAAACATTTGTCTCTGTTCACGTCATAATAACTTCTGATATTTCAAACTCTAAATAGGGTTCAATCTCTCAACCACAATATTTAAACTGTGCTGTGTTGTGTCCATATGAAAATGTGACTGACACATAATGGGCACAGCAAAGTGAAAAATGCTATCATATGACAAAATGTAAACATAAAATAAAACTTTATTTTTTAAAAGTTGTTACTTTTGTCATATTAATACAACTCTGTCAATCAATCTTTGGCCAAAAACATCCCAAAAACAGAATTATGAGTTGGTTTTTTTTCTTCCTTTAAACTTAATTTTCCCACTTCAGGCTACAAATATTCCAGGGAAAGTTGTAAGTTTACTGTGCATTGCAAGTATCCAACATGTGTACTTGTCCACATGTTGCCATTACAACCACAACCACATTATTCACAAAGTAGTGAATAATTTTGAAATAAAAAAAGCGTAGGAATACTTTTTTTGTTTAGATCTGGTCTAGTCCAAGTCTAGAGCAAATAATCTGTGGAAAGACATAATTAAAAGGCTCCTCAAACTTTCCATCCTGTTTGAGAGTAGGCTATTTTCAAAAGAGCAGCTAAAAATAAAAAAAATAAAAATAAAAATCAGTTTATAGATGTTTAAACTGGTAGATATACCTAAAAAATGTCAACATTTTCATTGAGTGAAAAGTGACTTTTTACTGTGTTGAAAACAACATGGTTCATTGTCTTAAAATACAATGCAACTTGTGGTTGTAACATAAAATGTGGAAAAGTTCAAAGGGTAGGAATACTTTTTTCAAGGCACTGCAACAACAAATGCTTTGAGACATAAATCTGTGGAAGAGGATTACAGGAAAAAAGAAAGAATTGCAACTTTTTTTCTGAGTTCTGACTTTTTTCTTTCTGAATTTCTGACTTTTTACCACCAGAATTTTAACTTTTGATTTCAAAAGATTAAGTTGAGTTTAAAATCTGAATCCTGAGATAAAAAGTTGGAATTCTGAGAAAAACGTCATAATTTTGTGACAAAAGTTAGAATTTTCAGAAAAAAAGTTCAAATTCTGAATTTAATATCAAAATTCTGAGATTAAAGCCAGAATTTTGATATTAAATTAAGATTCTTTCTTTGAGAGGCAATAGTCCTTTCCGAATAGATCTGATCATTAATTTGTGCCAATTTTTCCCATTAGTACATCACTGTTGAGCAACGACACCAGATTTCAGTTCAAGTCTCATCCAAGCCATGACAAAGCAAATCTGACATTTGGAACCAGAGTATGCCAAACAGTTCTCATGGAAAAGCATCAGCGTCTTCAAATGTCTGGTCTTTCAAGTCAGATTTACATGGAAAAAAGCCCGGCTATTGAAAAAATCAAACGTTTGAAAAAAGAAGAATCTGGACATGGAAGAAGACTGGACTTTCAAACAATGGCACAGTTGTTATCACTGGTGATAAATCAAGGAGTAGGAATTAGTTTTCTGTGATACAAATTGGGCGCCATAATGCAATAGTGCACAGGGGGTGCGAATGCAGTGTGGGAGCGTGGGGGCACAGGGCTCTTTTTGTGTTTCCCTAATAGTTCAAGTGAATGGCAGTGTGGGTGTAAACATTAGCATGACTTGTACAGTAGATGGCACTAGAGGACAAGGTTGGCTCAGCCGCAAATAGCTGCAGAAATATTGCTTTAGCTCTTTTCAACACAGCTGTGCAAGTGAAACTTTTCAAACCTAAAAACTATCAGCAATGATGATCTATGAAAAGGGTGTTCTTTACAGGTAAAACCGTGGTGTAGTTTAGAAAAAAATGAAATCCATTCAGAGAAATGACTCCTGTAAAATTGCAGGAAATAAAAAAAAAATCTGAATATAGTTTATTAACAGTTATATTAATCATAAACCTTTAGAGCTTTCAGTCTGGGCCCAACTGAGAGTGCAGCTCAGGAAAGCCAAATCTTCATATATGTACAAAAAGGCAGAAAGTTATCTGTACAGTGGAGGCAAAAAACAAAATAATAAATTAAATAAATACGAATGATGGGCGAGTCTTAAGAAAGAAGCTTTATAAAAAACAGAACTACTGACAAGGCAATGAACAAGATGCTACACATTCATTTAAAGCTGCAGTGTGTAACCTATAAAATATATATATTTTTAAATATTTGCTAAAACTGCCACCATTCTGTGAGTTTGTTATGAAACAGATAATCTGTGAAAGAAAATCAATCTTCTCCCTCTGATCCCAGAGCTATAATTGCTGTCTGAAGAAACGTACCACTCCCAACCAAAAATAACCAATCAGAACCAGGAGGCAGGTCTTAGTGCTGTCAATCACCCTCATGATCTTGCTGCTAAATGTGGTAACGGTAGAGAAACAACTTGCCATGACAGGAAAAACATTTTTCCGCCATGCTAACTAGCTTTAGCTGCAACTTGCTCTGTGGTAGCACTGCCAATCAGATGGAGGGTGATCAGAGTTGGGTAGTAAACAGTTACACTTGAGTAAAAATGGTAGTTTCAGACATTGTACTTTTTACTTTTACTTGAGTAAATTTATTACAAAGCATCACTGCACTTGAGAAAGATGTCTGGATTTTCTGCATGTGAAAAACAAACATGTTTTAATTTAAAAAATCACCAGACACAGACACACACATGCAGTTTTAGTTAAAGTTTCAGAAGTTTTTTATTGAAAATAACTGATTTGGGAAAAAAATTGTTTTGCCTCATTTTATTACTTATATGAATTTTTGTAATTTTGTCCTTTAATTAGCAAAATTTCAACTTAACTTTATATTTTGTTCCTTCTGATTGTCATTTTTAAATATAAAAAAATTGATAATTTGATCAGTTACTCAGTACTTTAGCAGACTTTTTACCTAATATTTTTTTATTCTTACTTGATGGCTACTTTTTACTTTTACATGAGTAAAAATATGTTGAAGCAATGCTGGTTTCACTTGAGTTTAACATTTGGGCTCTATACCCATTTCTGAGAGTGATTGACAGCACTAAGATCCGCCTCCTGGCTCTGATTGGATGTTTCTAGTTAGCATTGAGAGAGGTCATTTTCCCCCCACTGTTTATCTGTTTTGTATCAAACAAAACAGATAAATAGTGAAATAGTGACAGTTTCAATAAATATGTAAAAAAAAAAAAAAAAAAGTTTCATACTGGAGTTAACCAAAAAAGAAAAAGAAAGTGAAGGAAAGCAATAAATAAATAAATAAATCCTCCAATAAAAAATAACTAAAATCTGATTGGCTGATGAAAAAACTGCCTCATTTGAAAACAACCACAATATCCAAACTGCAGCAGCCCTGAAGGAACTGAAAAGTGTTGCATCCTTTCATGGTCCGTCCGTCCGTCAATCAGGTTGCTGACCTCTGGTAGACAGAAGAGAAGAGATGTTTCCCATGGTACTTTTGGCACTAGTATTTGCCTTTGGTTCAGCAATAGGCAAATAGATGTCTGTGTGTTCCTTTAAAAAGGTTACAAAAAATAAGAAGAAGAAGAAGAAAAAAGAAGGCTCATATGTCAGTTCCACAAGCCACCAGCAGAGGGCAGGTGGGGTAGAGTTGAATGGAGATGAGTAGAGATGGGAAGTGGGTTTGTTTGTTATAAAACTATTTCTATGACGTGCTGCCGTCTCTCAGAACCACCAAGTGCACGGTCCGAGGGAAACTCTTCAGCAGAGAGACGGCTGTCTCGTGCTCCATGTGTAAAAAACTATGTCCGTTAGCCTGCAAGGCAAACACGCAGCACAGTCAACAGCAATGTGTGTGTGTGCGCATGTGTGTATAGAGGTATGTGTTCTGCAGATTTTCCATACACATGTCAATGTGTGAGTGTTTTGTGGGAGGATGGAGGGTCACTGCCATCATTATCTCAGTAACACATCACTGTTGGGGGAAAAGAGAGAGAAGAGGAGGAGCTACACAGTCATGCTGTAGAAAGAGAAGGGGTAAAGACAAAAAAGGGTTTTCAGATGAGTTCATCCAGCTAAACTGTACAACTTTAGGAGTGAAGATGGACAACAGAGAGGAGGCGGGGGAAACATAGATGAGCATAAAGCTGACACTGATTTCTTAGCTGTTAATGTTCAAAAATATTAAAATTAACGTTTTAGCTGTCCTTATTTGTGCTTTGGGATTCAGTTTAAACGATTGCATTAAGCTACATTAGTGTTTCTCAAACTTTTTCAGGCTGAGAATCATCTACCCCATTTAACAAACAAACACAGACCACCTTAAATTGCCCCATGATAAAACAACATCAAAATTAAAATATCATCATTTGATTTTGGGCCAAATCAAAATCATGAATGTTCTTAAAGGGCCGGTTGTCCCAGAATGTATTGATATAACAAAACTGTCAAAATATAAATACATTTTTAAATTAAATAATGTTGAAAATCTTTTCAGTCTTTCTAGGATTTTTGGAGTATTTTTGTGATTTTTTGCAATGAAAATCAAAGTGTTTGTGGTATTAATTTAGAAATATTTAAACTTATGTATGACGATAAACGCAGCTTTTTATTACTTGCCATATCATTACAGATTATAACTTGACATTAAGTGAGGCTGAAGCAGCTGTTTACTAGAAGTAAACTGGAAGTTGTTGGTTTTGTGTGAATTTTTACGATAATTCGCAAGAAACAGAAGGGAGAGATTGATGTAATTTGACAGTAGACAGATAAAAACTGCTTTGATTTGATTGATGAAATAATATTTAAGCATGCTGTTATCCTCACGGTTCTATGCATGTCACTTCAGAGTCTTGAATTGAATCGTTCGTGAACAACGCATGAAAACTCAGCATCATACAAGTAATCACTTTACATGCAACACCTGGCATACCACTAGGGGGCGGCCGCGGACCACAGTTTGAGAAACTTTACGAGTTCTTCCGTAGAAAATGAAGGTGTCAAAGTATTAGCATAGAATGAAAATCTGTAAGCGTTTCATATCAGTCAACGTTGATCATTACTGGTTAACTATTTGTTTTTAATATATGAAATGCTGCCAAACTGGTGGTGTGAATATTGGGGTTTTTGTATTTTTAAGAAGTTATGAGGCTTGGTGGGGAAAACCTTAAGCTGCTGCCAGTTTCTCAAAAGGTTGTTGCTAGGTAACCAAAACGTGAGTGAGTTGCTAGGTAACCAAAGAGTGAGAGAGTGAGTTGATTCCACTAACCTTTGCTCAGCTAGCTGTGAGAGTGGCTAAAGCCTTTCCTCTGCCTACATCCCCCAGAATGCTGTGCGGTTCTGGATCAGAGTTCAGTGAAATTATTGAATATTCTACCAGATTTATTATCTATTGATACTGATAACGCGTTTATCTGCACATATATTGTTATTGATTAATTGCTTGTTTACCTAAAGTGCAAATAAATATGTTCCGGTTACCAGCATCGACTTCTACCCTGCAAAAACAAAAAATTACCAAGTATTTTTGGTCTAGTTTTTGGTGAAAATATCTTAGTGAGCGTGAAAACTAACAAAACTAACTTACAAGTAACTTTTCAGCAATATATAGCCACTAGTTTTAAGACAATAGTTCCTTAAAATTGAGAAAGAAGCGAATTAATTCTGTTATAGCAGGAAAGTTTGGCTTTGTTATCAGTGAAATAGTTTAAACAACATAACTACATGATTCATTATGAAGATCAGAAGATTCTTATTCCTATTTCTCGAGAATCTCTACAAGTTAGGACATATTACATTACATTATGGACTATAACTTATGTTAATCATGGAGTTTGTAGTTCATATATTACTTACTAAAGAATATAGCTCTAATATTTAAGCTTTTAAAACTAATGATGAAAACAAAAATGAAACAGTCGGGGGGAGAAAGCTCATGCCAGATATCTGTATGGTCGTGATATAGAGGCAGAATATAAAGCAGAATGAAATGTGGATCTTTTACATTATAAATCTGCATATTTACTGCAGCTACAGTGCCTATAAAACTCTCTTAGATGTTTTACTTTTTTTTTTTTTTATTACTTTCACAAATCAATCATGATTAACAAAGTTTGGCTTTTTTGAGAAAAGAAAATTTACCAAACATTTTTGGTATTTTTGGTAAAAGATATTTCTTAGCCAACAAAAAAATTAGTTAACAAAATGAAACCTGGAGATTCAGGTATTATTGACTTAGTGCAGCACAACACAGCAAAGGGAAAATGAAAATGAAAGCGACAAACGACTCAAAACTGCTCGCATTTTTAGTTTTCTCGCTCTCTCTGTTGCCGTAGTAACCGACTGACAACAGCTCCACTGAGGTTTTAGGATTCAACACCAAAAAAAATGCAAATATTTCCCACACATAAAAATATTTATGAAACATTTCTGTGTGAGAAATGATTTTTTATGTTTGCAGAAAAAAACAACAACATTGCAAACAAAACTGTTTTCGTTTGAGAAAACCACATTAACGGTTAAAAAATGTGTTTATTTTGCGATTATTAAGTGATCGTACAAACACTGTGGTGGCTGATTGCTCATTTAAACACCTGCTCTTCTGATCATCTGTCAGAGAGTTGGTGTGTGTGTGTGTTGCCATTTTTTTTCTAACTGAACTGAAACACATAAAATTCCACAGCACATCTAAATGTTGAGATAGTAAAAGTCAAGCTAGCATAGCTAACCTACTTCTGTCTCCTTCGCTAGTTTTTTGAATAAAAACTTTTTCCTGACCTGGTCATCATCTTGTCTTAGTGTTGACAATTTCATATATCATGTACACATTTAAGATTTATCTCATTTTAGCCAAAACCAATGGGAGTTATCGTTGGCTAGCGGTTTTGCAACGTGACTATAGGCACTGTATGTTGCTACTAAGATGAGATTTCATCCCATCTTTTAAAGGAAGACTGTGTGCTATGTCCTGCTGAATATGCTGCCTCGTTCTTTGAAAAGGTCGGATGTTGCTGACTGTAGCCTGACGTTATGTCGAATGGGAGGATGTTACCTGCAGTATCTTGTCTCCGGGCTTCAGTGAGGAGGCGGCGGGCCCGTCATGCTGTACCCTAGTAACAAAGATACCCTATAAGTCAAAATGATACACCGTTAGGACAACACAGGGACACGATGGTTTAGAATCTTTGCCTTTCTCATGCTCATCTCAATATCCAACCCAAAACACAAAACGAATATTTAAACAAATCAGATTTCTCCCTCAAAGGAATGAAAATACTGCAAAAGTACTATTAAGGATTGTTTTTGATAGTGCTATTTTTTTTATTTTAGAAAGTGCTGTAGCATTTTTCAAAACAATAGTTTTTACTGGCTAGAGCTAAAAATGTAGTAAAGAAAACAAAGAGCAAATAATTCAAGAATATGGGAAGGAAAATATGTGTGGGTTTGGAAATAAGTAGATATCAGCAATCACCCCCCCCCCTCCCCGAAAATGTTTTCTTTTCTCAATTACCCAAGGCAGAGATTGTAAAAACACCAACATCTTTTCACCCAGAGCTGAAAGATGTTTTCGAACACAGAGGAGTCAGACAATGCAGCTGCAGAAACTCCACACGGTTCAACAAGCTGCTTACATGTTGAACACAGATAAATGCGCCGTTAAGGAGGGACACGAGAGAACTGGAAACATAAAAAAATGATGCAGTAGTGACGGTGCAGCACCATCCAGGACACTACAGTGAGTGAGTAAACACAGCAACAGACACAGATAGGTGTTAAGTTGCAACATGTGGCAACACTGACAATCATACAGTGAGCCTCATGCATACAGTAAAATAATTCAATTATCCCGTAACAAACTTGGTTAGTTTCCCATGCAGACTCTTGAAAAGTCGATGCTTTCACACTGATATTTGCTTGGAGTCAATTAGCCTCTGATTGGATAAAGCTCACTGTATATTTTAAGGAAATATGCCATCAGCTGATATTAGTAACAGCGTAAAACAGTTGCACACAGAGCTGAAAAACACAACAAAGCAAGGAATTGTTCAAATGGTCCTAATCTGAAAAAAATTTAGAAATATTTTCCACAGAGTGATGAGATGTTAGCAGCTGAGTCAGAGTTAGCTTAGTGCGCAACAGTGATATAACAAAAGGGGAAAATAATCTATTTTTAAAAGCACAACATCCCCAGTGGATGGCTTCTCTGGTAAAAGAACAATTTTAATTGGACGACATTTTAGCAAAAGATTTTAAAAAATTGCATTATTATTTTTTTTTTTTTTGCAGAAACATAGAATGAAAGATTCATAAGAATGAAAACAAACAATATTATATCAATAATTTCTGTCTGTTTTAGGTAATTAGTGCCGCTGCGGAAGCAAAGAGCCTAATGTGTTTTTTTTAAATTATCCTTTATTTATTTAGTCTTTGTTCTGGAATGTACTATTATTTATTTATCTGTTTGTTTTCTATTTTCTCCCATCTTTCCCTCTTCTACCCAAAATATCTGTGACGCTGGATTATTCTAGCAGTATAGAAGAGAAAAGAAAAATAATAATTCAAAAAGAAAACAATTAACAGAAAAAGGTATATCCACACGTTAAACAATTTTATTGTTTTTGCTGTGACACCAGTTTATTATTTTGTGTTTTGTTTTGAATGTAAACTTCCTTGTTTGTTTTTTGTTTGTTATTAATTCTATTATCTGGTTCATTGTTTTGTATAACAATACATCTTTTTGGTTTTTGTCAGTCTGTAATGTTTGTTGTATATAGAAAAATCAAAAGAAAGTTTTTGTTTTCACTTATTTCAGGTAGCAAAAATGTTTTCTCGATTTGAATTTTTTATTTTGTTAGTTTTACCTTTCAGAGAAAATCCTTATATAGTATATATAGAGAAGAAAAAAGACAGAAAGGAAACAATTTCTTCTGAAAAGCAAACAAATCAAAGATCCAGTCGATATGAGGCGACCTTTCTTCTTACTGCGCTCTAATTAACCAGAACTGAAACGGACCCAGAGGTGCAGAGAGCCGCTACGTTTTTTAAAGCCAGTCCTTCAGGATTACTGTTGCTTCTCTTCAGACGCCGAGTAATGACTTCTGCAGGGCGCCAGCGATGGACTAAAGCCCGACCCAGAGCAGGAAGAGAATACGCCGCTGCAACTTAAACTTAATTAGGCGTCACATTTTAGTTCCTCGCTTAAATACAAATTAAAGTTGGTACTTGTTTTACAGCTGGTTGCTATTTATTGTTAGGCAACTCTTACTGAAAGCGTTACATTTACGCCTTGCATTGTACAGTATGTCCAAAGTCAAGGTTGTCAAACTCATCTGCATTTTGAAACACATCTAGATTATGAATGTTTTCAAACAACATATTGATAAAAACCTTTAACAAACTGTTTTAACGCTAATAAATAGCTGTGTGTGCATTAAATGAGTACTGCTCTAAATATCTTCTCACACTGATCCCTCCCTCTGGAATTTAATGATTGTTTTCTGGAGATTTATTAAACATTTCTGTGCTTAGGTATGGCAGTAAATGGCAGGTGGGAGTTCGCGTCTTTTATTTCTGCACCTCTCTGGAGTCCTGAGGGCCGCATAAAAAGATATCTGCCCAGATGTGGCCCCAGAACCTTCGGTTTGACACACCATGTTGGAATAATTCATTTCAAAATAATGCAAGCTGAACACTAGAGGGAGCTACCACACCAAGGATGTGTGACACTGTATTTCTGTAGCTTTGGTAATCAAAGCATTGGTGTGTAATTTTGTGAATTTAAAAGCCCTAAACCTGGGATATACAAAATACTCCGTTTGCAACATCCAGGGTAAATATTAGTGAGAAACATCAAAAATATCTGCTGATTCTTTACTCAGCAATAATTGTTTTGTACTGTAAAGCAGAGAGCTGCTATTTTAAAGCCCTTCATAGATTTACAGTGTTTCACCTGAGACACCTGTCTGCACGCTGAGACGCTATGCACAGGAGTTTGCAGAATAATTCGCTCTAATGGGTTTTATTGAGTTTTCCTGCAGAAGCAAAAGGCTGTAAAGTTGAAGGAAAAGGTGAGACCATCCACTTCTTTAAAATATTTTGCTGCACTTACAGCACAGCAGTTTTTGTAGAATATGTAGAGAATTATAGATTAAGTGGAGAGTACTCTGCAGATTCCCAATTAAATTAAATTAAATTTTTAAGGTAGTACTGCCACCTTAAAGGGGCAGTACTATGCATTTACCATTTTATGGTACAATCAAGTAACTACGTTACCTTCTGTTGTTAAAAAAATGCTATATATACCAAATATGACTTAAAATAAATTTTACTTTGTAACACCTTGAAATTGGGCCTCTGTCTCTTTAAAAGCTCTTTCTGTAACTCCGCCTTCAAAAAGTCATCCTAACATGGCTCCTCTATTAACTCTAACGTTTTGACCAGCGTTGCATAACGAGCTCAGCAGATGTGCGGTTCCACCAGGTGTTTGCTAATTGCTGCTAGCTAGTCTGAAGGGGCTGTGCCTTGAAGACGGGGCTAGGTCCGCCCAGCTGAATGCCGTGGGAGAATAAACTATTTCCGTGTCTGTTTTTGCTGAGTTAATAACATTATTACATGTTGTAAATCTCAAAAATGTCGATTTTACATAATAATGCCTTTTTATTATGCTTAAAAGTAAACCTATAACCTCTTCTCAAGTAAACAATTCCCACTTTGTGCTCTATAAATAACATTTTTAAAGCCTTAAAACAAGTTTTGAATATTCTGGTTCTAAACAGATGTAAGGGGAATAAGTTCAAGAGATAAATATGGAGTTAGGCTTTTTCAAAACCTGTAAAAAATATTATAATTCAAGATGTTTTTTTTATAGAGCATGCATTCTGTCATTACTTACTCAAAAAGGTTCATCTGCAGAGACTCTGTTGCCTCTTTATGACCAATAAAGAATAAAAGGAACTATAAAACAACTGCTGAAGTCAGCAGCTACCCGACCTTGATATAAAAGTTAAGCGACAGTTTTCTTTCTACCTACTTCACCATTTGTCGTCAGAGTGGGCCGTCCCGTCAGAATAAAACGTCATCCCTGAATCAAAGCAAACATCTAAAATCGCCCACAGCGCCCCAGAACCGAGCAGACGGCTAAAAAAAGCAGCTGCAGCTTTTTGTGTGCGGCGCGGCGCTCCTTGAGGCTGACCGGAGCGTCTTGTTTCTGGGACAGATCGCCTTGTGGAGCGGGCCTGGGGGACCTCCGACCCAACAGGCTGCCGCTGCAGACAGGCTCAGTCAAATTTAGAAGTCGATGAAAGACGTTGGCGCGTCTTGTTAGATTTGAGGAAGCCTGATGATGCTACAAGGCGGCTCAAAACACCTGCAGACTGCGGAAAATATGTTAGTTTTTCTACTAACCTGATGAATTACATTTTTAATACATTTAAAGGGGCAGTGTTCGTTTAAATCAGATCTTTGTCGCTTTGCATCCCTCATCAAAAACACACCCGGAGTGTTGCTTTGATATTTTCATTCATGCTTTAGCGATCCTTTGAGCTCCATGGCAACCAGTCGGATAGGTGGACGTAGCCCCGCCTCCGAGGCGCAGCTCCGCACCCTCCCCCACCCACTCAGCTCCTTCAGACTAGCCGGCAGCAATCAGCAATCGCCTCGTGGAACTGCTGAGCTCATCATACGAGCTGCTTTACCGATAAAAACGTTTTTAAAGAGTTAATAGAGAAGCCATGTTGTGATGACTTCAGGGAGAACGCGAGGATTTAAAGAGACAGAGGCCCAATTTCGAGGCATATTTGACATTTATAGCATTTTTTAACAACAGAAGGTAATATAGTGACTTGATTGTAGAGTTTGGTAGTTACTTGAGTAACTGTTTTGAAAAACATGTACTTTCACTTCGCTGCATTTTCTGCTCTTACTTGAGTAAAATTTCCGGATTTTCTACCCGCTAAATGAAAAACAAACGGGTTTTCACCAAAAATTCATCAGACAACACACACCTGCAGTTTTGGTTAAAGTTTCATAAGCTTTATTTTGAAAGAAACTGATTTGGAAACATTTAAACTGCCTGATTTTATTACTTCAGATGAATTATTGTTATTTTTGTCCTTAAAATACCAAAAATTTGACTTAACTTTATATTTGGATTTGCCTGATTATGCAACTTTTAAATATTAAATGATTGATCATTTGATCAGGTACTCAGTACTTGAGTAGACTTTTTACCAAATACTTTTTTACTCTTACTTGAGTAATTTCTTGGCTACTTTTTACAATTTGTGGTGACTCCACCCACCTCTGGTTAATTTAGCTACAAAATGCCACAAACAAACATAACCCTGCCTCTTTAAGTCAAAATAAGCCCAATAAATGAACCTCAGCTGTTCAGAAAAAGGAAAATATTCACTGTAAGTTAACCACGTCGGCCTCTCTGCCTCACAGACAAACACTGCGGTAACGAGCTGCAGTTTCCATGGCAACTCTGAGGTAAAGTCGAGGCGGCTGTGATTGGCTGCCAGGCCGGGTCAGGTCGTACCATGTCGGAGGGCTTGAAGGGGTTCCCCTGGCCGCTGATGCCGCCAGAGATACTGAAGCCGAGGCCGGGGTTCTTCTCTATCCTCACACACAGCTGGGCAGGAAGAGCAGAGAGAGACAGCTGGACGTGAAACACACGCACGGCGAAAACGGCAAAGAGCAAATGAACACGAGGAGGAGCGCTCTGCCGGCTATCTGGAACAACCAGGCCGCAAATAACGCCGCCAGTGTTTTGCTGTTTGGCATAACGGGAAGCTATCTCTTGCAACGAAAGGGGGGGAAAACAAGAAAAACAAGAAAAAACCCGGAGGCAGGTCGCGGTGCAGACTGGTGCAAATGACTTCATGTCCCTTTCTAAACTGGGACGGCGCTCTCCATCTGCAGAACGTTTCTGATTACGACTCTGGCTTGGTTTCAGCACAGACGGTGGCTCTGAGTTACTTAATTATCTCCACATATCACCAATGTTAGCTGCTTGTTTATCGCAACGACAAAAAGAAAAACAATCTTTCCGTCCTCGTTTCCAGTAAAATGTATTATTACTCCTGAAATAAGACAAATGTAACATGCAAGGAGTTTGTCAAGAAGATTTAGGAGCTTGTTTTTATTGGATAATTCCTTAATATTGATGAAAAAGTAGAGATTATTTTACTTATAACAAGATATTTTTTCCATGTCATAATTGATCAAATCTGCCAGGGAAACTGTTTTTTTTTTAAATCAATATTGATGAATTATTGACTTAAAAAAGCTCTTATTTCTTGCAGAAAAGCTACTTTAAGTTGTCTTATTTCAAGTGTACTGAGAAAAATACTTTTGTGTTTTTGCAATAATATTGGTCAAACAATCAATTCTATTATTGGTATTATTGGTCTAGTTTCTGGAGCAAATATGTTCGTAGCCTTGATATAATGTAAAACTAACTTAAAGTAACTTGGTAACCCATGTGGACTTGTTTTAAGTAAATAATTCCTCAACATTAATTTTAAAAAAACTTACTACCAGCACTCCGTTTTATAAGTGAAAGAAATCCACCAGTGGAATTAAATTATCACCTTTAAAGGAATTATTTACATAAACAAACTCCTATATCTTGTTAAAAATTTACTTTAGGTTTGTTTTGTCTTGATTCAAATGGAATAATATATTTGTACTAGAAACTAGACCGAAATTACCTGGGAAGATTTTGAGTTTTTGCAGTGATGTTGGTCAAGCGATCAAATATTTTGGTCTAATTTCTAGTGCAAACATCTTGGAATAAGATAAAACTTACAAGTAACTTTTTATCAAGATATAGGAGCTAATAAATAAGTAAATAATTCATTAATATTAACAAATAAAACATACTAATTCCACTGGGGCTTCACTTATAACAAGGTATTTTTCTGCCAGTGGAAATAGTTAATCAATATTAACTAATTGTTTACACAAAACCAGCTCCTATGTCTTCCTAAAAAGTTACTTTACAAGTTAGTTTTGTTTTAAATCAAATATGCTAACATATTTGCACAATAAACGAAACCAAATATGCTTAATTTTATGTTTTTGCATCAAAATCTGCTTGGGAAAAATCAGCCATTATTGAACTGGATGAATGCAAACGACTTTGTGCTTAGCAGCAGAACAAGGTTAGCACCTTCCCTACCTGCTCTTGGAAACCATCCGTGCTTTTCTGGCCTTTAGTCTGCAGCAGGCAGCGCGCGCTCTGAGGCCGGGGGTTGGTGTGGGTCGCCATGACGGCCTGGTTGCTGTGGGTCATGCCCTGATTCACGTGGTACTGCGGGTTGGTGGCCGGCTGATGGGAGGTGTGGGGGTTGTACTGAGATTGGTTTCCAGATGATGACAGCGCCATGGGGAGGCCGCCACTGGGGTACGCCTGGCCAGGGGAGGGAAGGCCTGAGGAAAACACGAAACAAAAACAAATAAAAGTTTGGTTTCTTATTTAGATTTCTGGGTTTCGCTCAGAAAAGTTGCTGAGTTGACAAGAAATTTAAACATTTGTCTATGTTTTGAAGACTTTTAAAATGACTTCTTCATGTGTTCCTGGTTATAAAACCATTTTATTTCTTTCCACATCGCAAATATGAAGTATCCCTAAATTACAAATACTTCAACAATATGACAAAATGTTAGAAAAGTCGAAGATTATTTATACTTTTCACTGCAAAAACACAAAATCTTACCAAGTAACTTTAATGTAGTTTCAAGTGTGAATATTGTAGAAGAGAAAACTTACTTACAAGTAACTTTTTTGACCTTGTTTTAACTAAATAACTCCTTAATATTGATCAGACCTATTAGCAATTTCACTAATGACAAGGGTAAAATGTCTTGTTATAGCTTAATTAATCTGTATAAGGAAGTAGTACTTTTTAACCAGTATTAGAGAATTATTCACTTTAAACAAGCTCTTCTGGCTTGCTGAAATGTTAGTTGTAAGTTAGTTCTCTTATTTCAAGTAAGACATTTTCACTAGAAACTAGATTAAAAATACTTCATAAGGTTTTGTGTTTTTGCAGTGCTGATTTTAGGCACATGGGTGAAAATGTCTTGAAATAAGAGAAAACTTTCCAGCAATAAAAATGAGCTTATTTTATCTAAATAATTTCTTAATATTGATGAAAAAGTCCTTGTTCCATTGGCAGGTGAATTCACTTATTACAAGATATTTTTCCCTTGTTATAAGAAAAATAATCTACTAGTTTTCTATCGATATTAAGGAATTATTTAGTTAAAATAAGCTCAAATAGTTACTTTTACTCATTGCACTTGTTTTATTTCAAGTACAGTGAGATATTTGCAAAAAAAAAAAAGGTATGATTTTATGATTCTGCAGCGCTGCAAGGCATTAAATGTAGAACACAGAGATAAGTTTTGCCGTTTACCCTGTGAGACGTTGCCTTGGTACTGACCCGGACCGCCTGCCGGTACCACCGACATCGGCATTCCTTGCTGGTACTGGCCGCCCTTGTTCATCATCCCGTCGTAAACCTGCTGGCCAACGACGCGGTGAGGCACGGTGGCCGAGGAGGAGGAGGACGAGGTGACGATCATGGTGTTGTGTGACTGATGGGAGGGGTTGTGTGAATGTCCGCCCTGCGGAAACAAGCAAACGACAGTCAGTCGCAATCACAACTATGTTGCCACTAAAATCAGGCTTTACATCTTACATTCACTGATTTATCGATCCGTTACCTTTTTCATGAGGTTCTCAGGCGGAACGTCTCTTCGACCGAGTGAGTAAGGAGCCCACTGGTTGCTCCCTGTCACCCCCTCCTGGTCATTATCCAGCATTGCAGCCTGCTGAGAAGGCGTCTGAGAGAGAGAGAGAGACAGAAAAATACTGAAAAGGTTCACAGCAGTAATTCTCCTGAGCTTCAGCTGGTGAGATTACACTTTTTAACAGGATTAAGGCTGGAAGATTAAACTTTCCAACTAAAATCAGTTAATTAACAACACAAAGAAAAGCATGTTTTGCTCTTTGGCTGAAACAAATATTGTATTTATTCTATAAATATCTTAAAAATAAGACTTTAACCAAAGTACTTTGATGCAACTTCTAAGAATTTGAGATTATTTCACTGAAACATGGATGCTAGTTCCACAGAAGTCATAATTTATTGGTCTATTTTTCTGTGAAACTGTAACAGGTTTAAAACTGTTTAAACCTGATGCTCACTTTAATCCGAATCTGGTCACAAATAGGCAGATTAGAGTGTTACTTCAATCTTTTCAGATCAAAAGTCAAAATTCAGAGAACAAAAGCCAGAATTTTGAGAAAAAAAAATTTAAAAAAATCAGAATTTTGATTCTAAATTTTTCAGAAAAAAAGAATTCAGAGGAAAAAAAAATCAGATTCTGAATTAAAAGTAAATTCTGAGACAAAAATTTTGATTTTTAGAAAAAAAAGCAGAATTCTTAGAGTCAGAATTTTGAATTTAAAGCATGAAATTTGAGAACAAAGTCAGAATTTTGAATTTAAAGTCAAAATTATCACTTTAAAATCAGAATTTTGAGAAAACAGTTTGGATTTTTTCCCCCAACAGCCCAGATCCTCTTCCACATTTTTTCACAGAAAATGTAGTCCACTTTAACAAATACTATTATGGAATATTATGTTAGATTCATATAAGTCCTGTGACTCTTCTCGTTGTTTGGATAAAACATGCAGGTTTAAACGGTGATATAAACAGTCAAAAAAACAAGCAAAGAATGTTTAATGTGGTTAAAACGACCACTGCCTGCAGCTCCCCAAAGCTTTTTGTGATCATATATATGCAGTGACTGTAATCAGGGCTTCAGTTCTCTCATCAGGATACTCACAGTGATGGCAGACGGAGGCGGAGGTAGTGGCAGCCAGCGGCCAGCAGGGGGCTCATGCCTAGTGTTATTGTAAAGGTTAAAGTTCAAAGTGGTGCTGCGCCCCTGGCCGTGACCCCCGCCCTGATAGAGCATGCCCAGGGTGAGCGTGTTGTGCTTTAGGACACCACTCTGATTGGAGGAGACAACATCACATGACATGGGTGAATGATGGGGGAGGGGAGAAGGGGGCGGAGCCAACACAGCGAGCCAGCACAGCTCCACAACAAAACAAATATACAAACAACAACACTGATATAAAACCAACAACAACAGTGCAGAGTTGCTGAAAGCACAGAAAAATGTTAGCTAGTGATTGGTCAATACGCACAAAACAGGAAGTGGATCAGTTCATTCCAGCAACTTTATACACAAGTTTTAAAATGTTACCGGAAAAGTTAAAAATTATCCAAACCAGATGTAGATTTTTTTGTGTATGACTAAATAAGAGTTATTTCTAGATTTCTTAACCTTTTTGTTTTGCCCAATTCTCCTGCTTCTGTCTGGAAGGAATATTTAATTTGGCCCAGACCGACGCACAAATTCATTCAGAAAATAAATAAATAAATCAGTGGAGGATGGTGGTAAGGAAAACTTTAAAAGCTGCTCAGCTAGAATAAGGAGGATTGGACTGGTGTAATACCAATGAATACATTTCCAAAGATTATTGAGAATAATATAAATGATTTTTGAAAAGCCATTTTTCTAGTACATTGTAAACATAACTGCAATATTTTGACTTTACATAGTTTTGTTTTCTTTTCAGAGATGCCTCCCCAAATGAATCTAGATCTACAATAAGGTGGTATGAATAATTCTGGCCTTAACTGTACCACAGATATATTATTTGAAAGTAAATATTTTATATTTGTACAGGGAGTTATTGTTTTCAACTTTACTAACATCTTTATACAGATGTGAAGACAATATTTTAAAAAATATCTTTGAGAATTTCTTAACTTTTTTCAGACAATTGAAAACAATTAAAAGGAATGTCAGCATTAAATTGGGTCAATTTAAAATACAATTCTTATAAAATTATTGGAATTTTAGAAAAGAGATGACACTCTATTAGCGCCAGTGTACATAGAAAAAGAGGAGCAATTTCCACAACAAAACTCAGAAATTTCCAGATTAATTTCAGAAATTTTCTAGAAACCCCTCCTGAAATTTCAGAGCTTGAAAAGTTGAATATTTCCAAGAAAAAGCTAAAACATTTTCAGATTACTCTCTGAAATTTTAGAGAAAAAGAAAGTTTCAAAAGGGAGAAATGTTTAAACATTTCTTGGCAGGAGAAGCTTCAAGGTAATTTTTGACTTTTCAAACATAGAAAAAAACCCTGAAATTTTGAGATTAATCTCAAAACATTTACTTTTCAAACTTTTCAAATATGGAGAAAAGAATCAGAACTTTTGAGAGTAATTTCAAAAAAATTTCTACAAAAAAAAGTTTCAAAAATGTTTGGCATTTTGATAAATGTTTTTTAGATTAATCTCAAAATTTCTGTTTTTTTTAACTCACATTTTCATCTTTTAAAAGAAAGAGAAAAAACATCTGAAATTTTGAAGTTAATAATAATAAAAAAGAAATCAAGAAAAAAGCATGGAAATTTGTCCCGCAAAAGTACAAAATGTTCTGAATTTCTTCCTAAAAATGTATAATTTTTTTGCTTTTTCTATCACATTGTCATCTTTTAACACAAAGAAAAAAAGTCTGAAATTTTGAAGTTAATAATAATAAAAAAAAGAAATCAAGAAAAAAGTCCAAAATGTTCTGAATTTCTTCCTAAAATTCTTTTTGATAATTTGAAAATTTTTGCTTTTTCTAGCAAATTTTAAACTTTTTAAACATGGAGAAAAAAATCTCAACTTTTCAGACTAATTTTAATTTTTTTTCGAAAAGTGGAAAAAATGTTCCAGGAAATTTCTGAGGTCTCAAAATTTCTTTGTTTTTCTAGCAAATTTTCAAACTTAAACATTTCATTGTTTTTTCAAGAATATTTTAGAGATTAATCTCAAAATATCTGAGTTCTTTTGGTGGAAATTGACTCCATTTTTCTATCTACAACGACCCTAAAGCGCCATCATATTTTCATCACTTTTCACTTTGGAAGAAAAAGAAAAGGATAACATGAGACAGGATCAGATCGCTTAGTAAAATGGAGATTTTGCTGAACTGAATGTAAGGAAATGTGACTCTTCAAGCACATGTCCGTCGGCGAGTGTGCGGCTGATCAGGCCGACAGCGACAGTGTGGAGTGGACACGCATGCAGCCGAAAACGAATCTCGTCAGCCTTACAACACAGACTTACACGGATACAGACAGAGGGGGCTTCTTAATGCTGTGTGTTTACGTGTGTGTGTGCTGTAGACATGTTTTCGGCTCTGGGCGGACGTACCCTGTCCAACCGTTTGGCCTCTATGTGCCTGAGGAGCTGCTGCCTCCAGTCGGCGGGCATCTTGGAGGTGATGTCCTCGGGTTTCTGCGGGACGACGGGTCTCACTTTGATGGTGTCCTCCGACGGTTTCTCGGGGCAGGTGGCCAGGGTGTAGTCGGGCGGCATCTTCTCCAGCAGGGCGGCCATGGTGGGGCGAGCCGACACGGGGCGGGCCTGCGTGGCGTCAGAACGTAGAAACACAAAGGGAAGAGCGACGGGAGTGCAGAGGATGGAACTGTTACAAAAAATATGTTTTTATAGAGATGCAAATGTTTCAGCATCTTGAGAAACCCTTCAAATGTTTTACATGTTTTAGAATATGACTGAAAAGAGGAAACGAGTGTAAACAAATAGAACATTTATTTAAAACAATTGCATAAAGTAAATAAAGATAGGTAAAAAATTTGTCAGGGTTTTTAAATATTGGTAATCGGCCAGAAAACTGCAATCAGTGCAACCCACCCCTGTCAGAATAATACATTATGCTGCACGATAAACTGACTGATTGAAAATTTCTGAGATTAATCTTAAAATGTTTTATTTTTGAGTGTTTAAAAAGTCAAAAAAATTGCTATAAAAACAAACATTTTACGATTAATCTCAACAGTTTTTTTTAGGACAAAAAGAAACATTTCTAACTTTTGAAATTTATATATTTTCATGTTTTTTTCTAAATAATCTCAAAATGTCAGAGTTTTTTTCAAACTACAAAATTTCTTCAATTCATCTAGAAATTTCTCAATTTTGTGGTGCAAATTGACTCATTTCTTCTGTCTACAACGGCCCTAACACAGTGTCACTGTAACGATTTTGAGACTCAAGATTTGTGTCGTTCATTAATACAAGCAAAATAAATGTAACAGTTAATGAAGAAGTACTTGAACACATCTGGAATATATCTACATATTTGTCAGAACATTCCAATGGAAACAGTTTTTATAATGTATGTATATTCTAAATATGTCCATATGTGAAAATGCTGTCAAAAACAGGGATGATTGACAGCGCTAAGTCCCGCCTCCTGGCTCTGATTACAGATGGATTTTTTTCACTATAACGACACAATGACAGTTTCAACAAATATGTAAAAAATACATTTTTATAAAGCCTAAATACTGCAGCTTTAAACAAAATGAGCACCGTAGTAAAAACTCGTAATTTGAGTTTTGCAAACAGCCACAGAGCCACCATGCGCCCTACTTTCTCCTGCTGAACGACAGCAGATGAAATGCTTCGCCATCTAATCAGGTATGCTGTTGGACACGTCTCTGTGGGTATTTTAGGAGCATCTGACTTGTAACGAACCCAGAATATCTTGAAGGGATTATTTATGAAGGAGTGGGTCTTGAAAACAAGGAAGCAGCAATGAACACCATCCTCGCTCTGCTCACTCACACCGAGATGATTAAAGGAAAGAATCAAGAAGCCGTTGTAATCCCAGATCCTTAAACCTCTCTGCCAAAATAGGCCATCTCTCTGCGTGTTCCAGGAATTATTACACTTACAAGCAACTGCAAAGGCTTGAGTTCAGGAATCTGAACAGCATCAAAAGAAATAAAATCTGATGTAATAGATGTAATAGATATTTTTGGGCTTTTATTCCAGATAGCAAGTGCTAGCCAAATAGCTAGCAAATGAAATACTTTCTCTGATTAGTCTCTGAATCTGTTGCAACATCCTGCCAGTCAGCTGGCTGAAAGGAAGCTTCAATATTTATTATTTCTTTCATAATACTGCTATATTGAGAAGCCACATAATTATCAGTAGAAAATTGCCACTGATAAGCAAATATTTCTTGATTGAGTAATTGTTTAAAATGTGACCTGCTGAGAAAGGAAATTAAACAACAGAACGCTTTGAAAAACAATAAGTTGTTTTATAAATGGAAAAACTGCTTTCACTTTAACTAAAACAAAAATTATATATCATATCCAATTATATATAAAGCTGATTTAAATATAGATGAAATCAAAACCCAGCTTATTAAGTAAAGAGAAGCTGCATTTTTTGCGTTACCTGCGATGCTCCGTACGTTTCGGTGCTGTAGCTCCTAGCAGACAGGGGGCGACGCTGAGTCAGACTTTTGGTCGGATAACCAATCATGGGCTTCTTCTGCTCCTGGTAAGTGGTGTAGTCGTCGTCGTAGCGACCGTTTCTCTTGTTGTGCATCATCTGATTTTGGTTGTCAGACATGTTGGAGAGGGCAGAATGGTCCATGGGGGACGAGTAGGCAAGAGCCCGACTGTAATGAGGCGGGTCCGTCTGAGTCCGAACAAATAAACCATGTTAGTTTGTTTTGATCAGAATCGATCAATTAAATCAAACAGCTGGAAGAAGATGCACATTTTGCACCATTTACACAAATGTAAATGGGTTTCTCTTTTGATAAGACAGAAAATCTTCACATATCAGATGCACACTGCAAAAACACAAAGTCTTACCAAGTAATTTTGGTTTAGTTTATAGTCCAAATATATTAGTAGACTTGAAATAAGACAAAACTAACTTACAAATAAGTTTTCAGCAAGATTTAAGGGGCTTGTATCAAGTCAATACATTTTTTTCTCGCAAATTTTTGACTTTAAGCTCAGAAATTTCCACCTTTTTTCTAGAAAATTTCTGACATTTTTATTAGAAATTTCCTAATTTTTTCTATCTGCAGTGGCTTTCATACACTGTCATACCTTTTCTTGCTGTATTTTAAATCTACTGGAATGAAAACACAAAAGTGATTGTATTTAATAGTCAGAAATATAAAGACTTGATTTTCTCAAAATACACTGTAAAAACACAAAATCTTGCAAAGTATTTTTGATTTAAGTTCTAGTGCAAATATTTTACTACACTTAAAATAACACAAAACAAACTTACAAGCATCTCTTCAGCAAGATTAAAGAAAAGCTAGTTTTAAAACAGTAATTCCTTAATATTGGTGAAAAGGTCCACCGGCAGATTACTTCACTTATAAAACCTGTTATAAGTTTGTTTTGCCTTATTTCAAATAAACTATGATCTCTGCATTAGAAACTAGACCAAAATTACTTGGTAAGATGTTGCGTTTTTGCAGTGCACACTTTGTGAAGAGTATAAAAGAAAACAACTGTAATAATTAGAATGTCATAAAAACGTAACAGGAAGGATTTGCCATCAGTCAATTAAAAAAAAAAATACTTCACCACAGCAAGATTAACAGATTAGGCTTTGATAATTGCTTTCATATATAGCAGAATATGTGTTGTGTGGATTAACATAAACACATTTTTGATGTTGCATATGTTATGCGGTGAATTTTAAAGAGGCATTATTTTCTTTGTTTTTTGACTGGCTCATACCTGATGCTTGTATTGAGCTTCCTGTAGCGCCTCCTGCTGGGCTTCATGAACTCTGCGAAACAAGGCTAGCTCGGTGGAGCTCACCAACGAGTCGGCTCTCCTCAGAAAGCCTGGCCTGGAGCGCTGAGTTGAGATGGTTTGCTGCTGCTGACTGGACGGGCCGTCCTGGTTGATCGGGGCTTGGGGGAATGAAAACATCTCCAGCGGTGGATACGCGCGATACCGAGGACTCACAAGCTCCTTGGGTAGCGTCTTTCCCGGTTGACTCAAGTAATCCATGGCCTTTGAGGAGTGGTTTACATAATCTGGTGTGTTGGGGAATGGAGGAGGGATCCTGCGATCTATAGTCACCTGATTGGGTAGAAAGTTCATCAATGAGTCGGTGGAAAGCGACACACTAAGCTTGACATTTGAGAATTATCTGAATTTACCCCCAAAATGCTGCATTTCTTAGAAACATTTAGAACTACGTTGCAACGTGACGTTATCCCACCCCTCAGTTTTCTGCTGGAGGGAAAAACCTGCTTGGCAATGATGACTACCATTGGTTTAAGCTGTAAATTTGTCAACATTATGAGCTAAATCTTAACTGTACGTGTGAGATGTGGTGATTTCCACCTGTCGACAATATAATAAGTAGATAAGCTCCAAGGTGTCACATTGCACCTTTTTAAATTAAAAAATAGCAAAGGAGAGAGAAGTCGGTCAGTTATGCTAGCTTGACTATGACAATCTTAACATGTAGATGTGCTGCAGAATTCAGAGTGTCTCGCTTCAATTAATTTTTTTGTTTATTTTTTAAAAGGCAACCAACACACCAACTCTGACAGATTATCAGTAGCACAGGCGTTTAAATTAGCTAATCCACCACTGCTGTGTTCAGATTATTACTTATTAACAAGAATCATCAAGCCGGAAACCATAAAATCGTGATCGAATTAACGTAATGTTCTTTGTGTGTGAAATGTTGTCGTGCTGATACGTTAGTGGAAGCTGTTGTCAGTCAGTTGCCATGGCAACAGATTTGTGCGCAGCGTAAAACCGACAGAAAGTGGCAGTTTTGAGTTTATTTTCACTTTGTGGCGCACTGCAGTAAATTAATAAGATTTAATTATTAATTTACATCTCCAGGTTTCATTTTGTCAACTGGGTTGTTCTATTCCAGAAGAAACATATATATATTTATTTATACATGTGCATTTCTGACCTGGGGGTTGTAGTTCTGGTCAAAATGATAGGCCTTGTGAGGAATGGCAGGTTTCTGATTTTGTCCAGACTGATTCTGGTTGCCGTGTCCCGGGAAGCCCAGCTCATCATCCAACATGGGGGCAGACTGAGACCGTGACATGCTGGTCTGCTCCATGGACCCAGGGAGCTCCGGGCGGTCCAAACTGGTCTGCTGCTCAATGGATGAACTGTAGCTTTCCATAGGAATACTGGGAAGAAAGATGAAAATACAAGGCAACGTCAGAAACTCAAAGATCCACATTTTTCTGATCAGTGAACGTATCATGTTAGAGATCTTTTCTACAGAAAGAAACTCAACTTTATCTACATTCAGTGTAACTTCAAAACAAAAAGGAGATGTTACTTACAGACTAATTATGCGTACTGAACTGACCTATAGACTTTATAGGAGCCAATGTCGATCTCATCGATGCTCTGGGACTTCTTAAACTTGGATCTGGTCTCCTTCATCATGGGGGAAAGTCGGTCAGAGCTTTTACTCATCACCACCGTGACCTTGTTTCCCCCGCCGACGGTGAGCTGATCCTTCCTGATCTGCTCCCCCTGGCTGTTGTGATACGTCCAGGATCCGGGCAAAGGTCCCGAGCCCTGCTCCAGTCTGGCAGTAAAAACACAGGAAGTCACAACAGAAAAACTAAAAACAGGCGCAACATCTGAGAGGTGTTGAATCGCTGTTCCTTTAGTCGGTACCACGATTCAAACTGTTTATTTTCAATCAATAATAGAAGGTTACTGATTAATTAAACTTGACTAATACATTTTTCGATTGACTAACGATTAACTGATAAGCAGCCATTTTCTTAAAAACCTAATTTTCTCTTGTGCTAAGGGTCGGCCGTCTTTACAAACAGGATCTCTTGGTAGAACAAAAAAGTAAAAGATTAAAAGAATTAAATACATGAAAAACTTGATAAAAATCCACTTTTCTCATTGGCATCGTAGGGATTTGATTCTTCTGAACGCCTCTGAACTGCAGGACTCAAGTCTCGGTTGCTGAGAAATTTTCTTTGATTTTTAAAACTTTTCTTGCTTATAACGCTCAAATACAAGAAATAATTGATAGAGTGGATCGCTTTTATATTTAACAGCAAAGAAAATAGTTTTTGTTTCAACTCAAGTCTGTTATTCTTTTATCTACCAATAGTCCTAAATGTTATTAATGCACACAACACTTGGGAGTAAAGAAGAACTTCTGTTTTTATTTCAGTGTTTGATTTTATTGGAAAGATTAAAATCCACTTTCAGAATCTGTAAATAACTCAAAACAAGTCGATAGTTTGGTAATGGTCTGTCACATTTACTTAAACACAATTAGAGAGACTAATATTTTAATTTTAGGTTGTTGTGTTATTGCAGGGTAATTTCAAGCTAGGTGGTTGGTGAGTTTTGTTAAATAGATTAAGTTTTCCTCAACTTGAAAACGTTTGAGAAACCTTTGCCTAACTCAGTGTTTCTCGATTCCGGTCCTCACGCCCCCCTGCCCTACATGTTTTAGGTGTTTCCCTTATGCCACACACCTGGAGTGAATATGCGGGTGATTAACAGGCTTCTGTAGCACTTGATGGTCATGCAATCATTTGAATCAGCTGTTCTGGATTAGAGGTACATCTAAAACATGCAGAGCAGGAGGCTGAGGACTGGGATTGAGAAGCGCTGGCCTAAGCAGACGTTGTCAGATAATCGATTGGAACTAATTTTAATCTAATAAACCAGTAAACCAGTATTAGTTGTACTAACTGTCAGCATCTCCAGTCGCTCACCTTGAGTCCATGTCCTTGCGGTCAGGATTGGGGCTTGAGGTTGGCGTCAGGTCCAGCTTTGAGGGGAAAGCAGTCCTGTCCTCCAACGGGCTGGGCGTCCTGGTCCAATTCTGCCAGGGGTTTTGGGAAGAAGGTCCAGATTGTGGGTCGTTATCCGGGGTGGAGCGCTGGTTGCCGTGGTAGGGGAGCGTCTGGGTGTCCAGCTCCAGGGGGACTCCTACGATTCGATCTTGCCTGAGGAGGGGCCGGCGACCGTGAGCCGACTGGCTGCGGGGTTTGGAGCCCAGCGGCGGATTACCCTGACTTGTATTAGAGGACGTCGGGTCCATCGGAGACTCCTCGGCGTCGAAACCCGTGTTGTCATAGTGCTGAGCCTCCGACCAATCAAAAGGCTCGCTGAGTGGACGCCGATCTCCCCGTTGCTGCAGCGTTCCCGA
Source organism: Poeciliopsis retropinna (assembly GCA_010277075.1). Lineage (NCBI taxonomy): Eukaryota > Metazoa > Chordata > Actinopteri > Cyprinodontiformes > Poeciliidae > Poeciliopsis > Poeciliopsis retropinna. The sequence continues at coordinate 3,032,759 of VMRM01000003.1, forward strand.
TGGAGGGGTTTCTCTCTGAGACAGCAGGGGCTTGGAGTCAATAGGCTTTGGGAATGACTGTGCAAGTCTACGAAAATAAAACATATTAGGAGTTACTTATAACGAGAAGAAACTGTTTCATACTGTAGTCAGTGCATTCATGAGCATGTGCTGTGCGGTCCGACCCACTGGCGCTTTCTCTCCATCTCCGATGTTCCTCCTAAACATCAACTGGGCAAAGAACCATGTTTGGAGTAATTATGTTTCTACGAGGATGGATGCCAAATGCAAGTGCCTTCAAACTCTTTTCACTGTCATTTGCATCTTTGTAAACAAATATGTTTTACGAGGATGCAGGCAAATAAAGAAAAAAAAAACAAAACGCACAGACTGAGATCTGAACAGACTTTGTGAAATAACTAATATAATGCTAAAAAAATGACAAAGTAAAAGTGGGATAGAAAGAACGGGAAACCAAGAGGAAGTATGTTTCTAGTGCAGGAGAAAAATCTGATTACTAACAGAGGATTATTAGATGCAAAAACTGTATTTTGTATCTGCATATGTTTATTTTTGAAGTTTCTCAGTCCTCCATAAAAATACACAAGTAGATTAACCGTAGATACTAAAAATAAAAACATAAATAAAAAACATAAAGGAAGGATACGCCTTCTCTTTTTCCTATTTGTTGATGACTTTCGCTTAAAAATTAAAAGATTTTCTATTTATTATGTACTTTAACTACAATTGCTACCTGATATGTTCAACAAACAGATATTACAAAAAATCTTTTTACAAGATTTAATCTCAGGTAAACACATATATTGAAAATGATTTGTCAGTAACACACAGTCTGACTTTAATAAAAACTAATCATCATGCCAGAGGCTATAATGCAACAGATTTGGATTACATTTTTTTTACTGCTGTTCATTACTGCGAGACAGAAACCAGATTCAAAACACGTTTTGGCATAAATTTTTAATGCGATTCTCAGTTCCACATACGTCAGCTTATATCATTAATGTGCAACACCCTCCGCAGAGGAACCATGCCTCTTTAATTGGTTCTTTTCATCTCTCTGTGCAAAAAGCAGCGCGCCTCCAAACAGTGGAGCCCACACAAGAAGCCTCTTCAAACCAGAGAAAGAACAAACTGAACGGCAATCTGCAGCATCTTAACAAGACTCTCTGACCTTCGCGAGCAAACAGATAGGCGAGAAGGTTGCACAAAGATGGAGGGGAAGAGAAAAGATGGAGCGAGTTGATGGATGGGTGAGATATGAAAAGATGGAGAAAACTGCAGGAAAAAACTTAATAGATGAGAATATACACTGCAAAAACACACAGTTTTACCAAGTATCGTGGAAATACTCTAAAACACTTGAAATAAGACAAAAATAACTTACAAGTGACTTTTTAGCAAGATATATGAGCTTGTTTTAAGTAAATAATTCTTTAATATCAATGAAAATGGCGAATTATTTCACTTATAATCAGGGGTGCCACTAGATTTTAAACACCAGGGGGGCTTAGTCCCCAGGAGATGAACAAAATTTCTCAAACAGCAACAAAAACAAAGAAGTTGCTAGTATTCAGAGTAACAAAAGCCTCTGCAATGCTATGAAATATTATTATAAACAGTTAATAAATATGATTAAATGATTGCCAAGCAAATGTTGTTCGCCTTCTAAGTAAGTGCAATTATATTTCCCAGACTGTTTTAATATAAAGTAAAGGGAAACTGACAGGTTTATGATCATATTTAATTGAAAAATGACATTTTAAATTGATATTATATTAAATTAAAAATTATAAGAAAAACACCAAATTATTCAAGATTATTGAGAATATTTTATGGGGCTTGGGCCCCCGTAAAATAGATCCTGTGACGCCACTGCATTCTCCCCATTTAAAAGTGAAATAATCTGTAAGTGGAGCTAGTATTTTATCATCAATATTAAGCAAGTATTCACTCAAAAATATACTTGTGAGTTATTTTTGTCTTATTTCAAGTGAACCAAGATGTTTCGTCTCTTGCAACGAGACAAAAAAATACTCCATAAAATGTTTTGTTTTTGCCGTGGAACGTGAAGCCGGCGTATTTACCTGTTGGTCCAGTGTGTTTGAGGGGCCTGGTCCTTACTGGGGGCGGGCAGGGCAGGAGTGTGTGCGTGCGCATGAGAGTGTGTGTGCGAGTGTGTGTTGGCGGATGGATTGGAGGAGCCCGAGGAGCCCTGGGAGGGTGAGTAGTCGGAGTAGGTGGCCGAGGAACCGCTGTGGTTCAGACAGTGGAGCTTATCGACCTCCTCGTCTGTCGATTCTGCACACAGAAGAACAAATGTCTCTTTATAAAATAACTATACAACACTGCTAATGACAGGATAAATAGCTTTGTGCTGCTGAAGGTCACATTTTGGTAGGTTTTACTGCAGAGTTTGGTAGTAACTACCGTATTTTCCGGACTATAAGTCACAGTTTTTTTTGTAGTTTGGCCGGAGGTGCGACTTATACTCCGGAGCGACTTATGTGTGAAATTATTACATTATTATATAATATCACATGTTATTTTCACACTAAACCGCCAGAGGGCGCTCTAGGCCTGTGTTGATAATGTGTGCGGTAGAAGCTACGTCCGGAGTTAGCCGAGTTGTTTACAAGCGACACCGAAGATGAAGATTTAGTGATTTGGAGTGACACGGATGGTTTGGTAAACTTGTTAGCATGTTATTTATGCTATAGTTATCTGAATAACTCTTAATATGTTATGCTAACATACCAGGCACGTTCTCAGTTCGTTGTTTGCCATGTAACATTAGCATACCGTACAATTATTCAGCCTGTTGTTGCCTCTATTCTATTTTTATTTCCTTTCAAAATGACATGTCTGTTCTTGGTGTTGGATTTTATCAAATATATTTTCCCTAAAAATGTGACTTATATATGTATTTTCCTGCTTTATTATGCATTTTATGGCTGGTGCGACTTATAGTCCGGAAAATACGGTAGTTGCATTTACTTGAGGGACCGTTTTGGAAAAAATTACTTTTAAGAGTATTTTTACTATTCTGTACTTTTTACTTTTACTTTGTTAATTTTCTATGAATTATTGCTACTGTGACTTGAGTAAAATTTCTGGATTTTCTATCCACTGAATGAAAAACAAACATGTTTTAACCAAAAAAAAAAAAAAATCACCAGACACAGACACACACCTGCAGTTTGTGTTAAAGTTTCTAAGTTTTTTTTATTAAAAGAACTTGATTTTGAAATTTTTCTTGTTATTTTTATGAATTATTGCCATTTTGGTCCTAAAAAGAAAAAAAAAAATCCACCTAATTTTATATTTCGGATGATGTAATTTTTAAGAATTACATCTGATGAGTTACTCAAGTAGACTTTTTACCAAATACTTTTTTACTTTTTACTTGAGTAATAGTTTTACTTGCGTAAAAATAAGTTGAAGTGGTGTTGCAGTTTTCCGATACTCTGCTCACCTCTGAGCTTAATGCTAAAAATAAACTATTAAACTACTTCAGATATTTATAGGTGACCTATTTTGCTTCCCTGAACAGATTCGGATCGGCCTAATGTTCATTTTTTAACAAAATAATTCTTACATACTGAGATTTCAGTCTGCTAAGTTCTTTGGTTGCTAGGTGACGGGGCTCGGCTTTGCTGGGTTGCTAGGTAACGGGCTGGGTTGCTAGGTGAGGGGAGGTGCCTGCTAATAGAGGAAGTTTTAAAAATTATTCAGACACCAAAAAACATAAACTTATTGCCAAAAATGTGCTTCTTTTTTTTAACTGTAGTTAAAAAGCAGTAAAAACGCAAGAGGAAGTACAAAATGTAATTTTATCATCATATGTCCCTTTTAAGGAACATTTTCACAGCTGTAAATTTGAATAAATTAAGACTGAACCGCTGTAGATGGACATAGAAACCAAATATGAAGCAAAGCAGATGAGCTGTTTGGGTTTTTTATTCTCTGTACAGCTCACATTATGGAGCTCTGATGAAGCTATTGTTTGTACCAGAGAAAGAGAAATTAACTCTTCATTGGAAGAAGCAATTAAAGCTCTAAATAAATAATTTCGAGCTAGCTGATTTTTTATTTTTTTTTTACAAGCTAAAATTAGCTTTGTTTCCTTCAGATGAAAGAAAATTAAAATAGGGCAAACTGCTTATACCAGGCTGCATTTAGAGGTTCGTTGAATCTCTCTCTGCAATGTGTTACAGTTAATCTGCCTCACATTGTGACTAATTGATGGACACCATTGCAACGTGCCTCACGGTTCCTAAAAATAAAACCATTAAGTCATCATTTGCAGCTTTGTGATTGCTTCTCTCTGCATGATGCAGTACCTTTCTTATCCTTCCCCAGCAGCACCACCTTTGGTTTGTACATTGGTGGCTCCACCAGCGTCGGCCTCATATCGGAGATGCGGATGTCATTAGGAGAGCCGCCCATCGAGTCCTGATCAAGGATAAGGAAACTCAGTCACTGTAACGCATGTCTAAATACGCCCAGTTCAGACGTGCAAAAGGAACAAATAAAATAAATAAATGAAGCGTTATTTCACTTTGAAAGAGTTAGAATACCAGCTTCAACTTCAGTGCATTTATTCAGCGCAAAATTAAATATCACAATTATTATTTTTTCTAACATATATTACACTTAACATCTCTGCACTGCAAACACACCAAATCTCACTAAGTAATTTTTGTCGTCTTTCTGGTGTAAATATCTCAGTTCACGTGAAATAAGAACCTTCCACTTGTATTAATACATTTTTTCTCTGTTAAAAGTGAAATAATTTGCCAGTGGAGCTAGTACTTTTTATTGTTATTAAGGAATTATTTTTTGAAAACAAGGTTCTAGATTTAGCTAAAAAGTTAGCTTTGTCTTATTTCAAGTGCACTAAGATGTTTACACTATAAACTAAACCAAAACTATTAATATAATATTTTGTGTTTTTTTTACAGTGTGCTGCTTAATTTCACAGTTTCTTTTCATCAATAGGGATTTCCACACTAAATAAAGATTATCAGTAAAAGAAAATATGTTTTAAAGTTTTGTATACATCAGGGATGCGATAACTATGAAGGTGTCAATAATTTTTTTTTTTTTTCAATGCATGTTTTTGTTCTTGGACATTAATTTCAATAATAATGTGTTCTATCCCTTCAATGACTGCATGAATCTTATATTAATATCAATCCCACAGGAAACACTTAACTCCTGCGACGGTTTTGTACCTCCGAACTTTCTGTCAAGTCCTCCTTGTCCTTCCTCTTGGGAATGTCAATGCCAGAATTATGCATTGATCCTTGATCCATTAGTTGAGACTGAGAGAAGTCCTGCATCTCTCTGTCCGTCACCTGGCAAACAGTTTCATTTCGTCCGTCAAATGAATCAAACACCTGCATCAACTGAGCAAAGTGAGAGGTTAAAACATGCAGAGGTCAAACATGTTTCATTTTCTCATCAACATCATGAGAAAGGTTCTAATTCAGGTGCTCTCACAGTTTCCATGGCAACATCTAAGCCTGACAAACACACTTGCAATGAGACAACATCGGTGTCTGACCTCACAAAACGCACGTCTAAACTTTATGGAAAGCGTTAAATCAGCAAACAGAGACGACATCATATGTAACAGCTGTTTTTTTGTTTTTTCTTAAAATATGATTTTCTTTTATATATTTGCGAAAACTGTCAGTATGTCGTGACAGTATAATATGAGTCAGACAACCTGTGAAAAGATCAAACTTATCCACTTCCTCCCTGAGCTGCTGTCTGAAGAAATGCACGGCTCCCGGTGAAAAAACAACCAATCAGAGCAGGAGGAGGGTCTTAGTGCTGTCAATCAACTCCATGAATGTGCTGCTATAAAATAAACAGTTTCTTTTGGTGATCAAAGTGTAAAGTTTTTGATGTTTTCTTGATAAATCTGTAATTCTGTATTTCTATAACGTAAAGCACCTTGAACCACCCTGCTGCTGAAATGCGCTATACAAATAAATTGATTGATTTCTCAATGGTGGCCACGCCAACTAGGGGCGAGAACACGAGCATGACTAACAGTGCTAAGCCCCGCCTACGGGCTCTGATTGGTTGTTTCTAGTTAGGACTGGGAGAAGCAGATGAACTAAAACTTTTCAGAGATTATCTGCCTTATACCATGACAGTTTCAAAAAATATTTTTTTCCTGAATATTTTAGGCAATATAGTGAATTCTCTGCCTGTAATGTTTAAATAAATCCAAATTTTGTAAAAACAATGTAAAATTCAGATTATGACATGAAATATTGAGGACGTTTCTACAGTTTTCTGCTGGTTTCTTACCTCTTTTGGGGGCAGGGGCCACGGGGGCTCGTACTGCTCTTTGCCGAGGTGTGCATGCTCCATGTTGGTTCCTGCTGAGGTGGCAGTGCCTGAGCTCAGCTGGTGCTGGTGCCCATGTCCCGGATGCATGCTTTTACCCACAAGACTCTGCACCGATTTGACCATGTTCTTCAGATCCTCAGGGTACGGCGTTGGGTAGCGCTTCAGGTTTATCTCCACCTGACGCCAACAGAAACCTTTAAATCAGGGCTGCCCAAACTTTTTGTCCAAAATTATAGATTCAAAAGATCCAAAAAATCGTAAAATCAAGACAATAAAGCAGTTAGATTTTCCGATGGTGTATTAGGGTCTTTGTAGATATAAGAAAAGGAGAATATTTGTTGAAATCTCATAAAACTTCTAAAAGAGCTTCTGGACATTCTTTAAAATAAATTTTTTGACATTTGAAATTCAGACATTTTTTTAAAGTTTTGTTGTAGAAATTTTTTGATATCTAAAAATGTAATTTTTTCCAGCAAATTTTCCTGTTTCTGTAAAGAATTTCTAAGGTTACTGTCACAATACACTGTAGCACATTTTACATGTTTGCTGTATTAAAAAAAAACCGTTGAGTGTTCATTTTCTTTTAGGTTTGATTGATGCATTTCTTTCAGTAATAAGAACATGATTTGGGTCACTTTCTTTAGAAAATGTTGCTATATTCAACCAAAGTTTAAAAGAGAATAAAAGCTGATTTAGGTGCAGCTTTTCAGTAAATGTCTCTGGATAAACTTGATTTTACCTTTTGTTAAAACTTAGTTATAAAAACATGAATACTTTGTGTTGTACTTTACATTTACAAACAGCAGTGTTTTACATCTTGTGTAAGAAAATTTTGTTGGTAATAATTTTTACCCTGCTTACAAATTAAAAGCATCCATCTACATTTAGAGGCCAAATTTGCATAATTTTTGAAATGCAGTTGGGGGCCTCAAAAAAATCAGTCCAAGGGCCACAAGTGGCCCCCGGGCCTCACTTTGGACACCCCTACTTTAAATTAAACAGTTAATTTTCTTTTTAAGATTCATTCAGCATTGTTTTAATCATGCTAGTTATTATTAAATAGATAAAAAAAAACAATTACAAAATATTCACAGAATTAGAAAAACAAAAAGCTGACCTTGACCTTCCCAGAGTTGTCTTCCTCGTCTTTCTTGTCCTCAAAGTCAAAGGCCACAGTCATCCTCTGCTGTCTTTGCTCTTCCCACAGTGTAGGATTAAAGCTGTCGCTATCCGACTGGTAATCTGTAAAAATACAGAGAAACGCAGGAGCATTTCATAGATAGGAGGGCAAATTTTACAGAGACAAACTGTCAGACATCCCAAATTCAACATTGTTAAACTGCAAAAACACAAAATGTTACCAAGTATATTTGGTCTAGTTTCAAGTGTAAATATCTTAGTGCACTTGAAATAAGATATAAAGTACTTAGAAGTAAGTTTGTAGCAATATAAAGGATAAAGGATCAATAATTTCTTAATACTGAAAAAAAGTACTTACTACAGATTATTTCACTTTTAACATGGGAAAAATGTTTTGCTATAAGTGAAATAATCATGTTGTAATGTTATAAAAACATTATTATATATATATATATATATATATATATATATATATATATATATATATATATATATATATACGTGAGTGGGTGCTTTGAAATAATATTGCTTCAGCGAAACCGAATCATGTTAACAAATATCCAAGGCCCTTATTGGAGATGAAGTTTAGCTATAATCATTTTTTCTTAATTTATGGCATATTGTAGCACATAAAAAAATCTCAAACTGGAAAAAAAAAATTCTAAAATGTAATATACTAAGAAGCATTTTGCATTTTAACAACAAAATAAAGGTTTTTATAAGCGAAATAATCTGCCAGTTCAACTATTAGGAAATTATTTACCTAAAACAGGCTCCAGTATCTTGCTAAAAAGTTACTTCTAGTTTAGTTTTGTGTTAGTTTTCAATCGTTGGTTCTAAACTTGCTTCAAAAACTAAACCTAAATTCCTTGGAGAAAATATTAAATCAACTTTGTAACTATGGGGATAATTATGATTTCTGTGTTGTGTGTGTTGAGCAGCAGCTATTTGTTACTCATACACTTTGTAATATTTGTGAAGCAATTTAAAAAAAAACCCAGATATTTTCTACCTTCATCATGCCTGGGCTGTTGTGGAAACATGTAGTTGGTCAAAACTTTCTGTTTGGTTTCAGGATGAGCTTCCGTCTGCAGCGGGATCAAAGCTTTGGACTGAAAAACACAGAAACAAACCGACAAACTCTCACTTTTTAAAGTTAGAGGAAACAAGCTGGACCAAATCTTGGGTCACTTTTAGATTACAAATTAATTTTACTGAATTTGTCGTTAATAATTTGTTAACACTAATATGATAAATGTCAATTCAGAGAGCACTGATAACAAAAATAACAAGTAGCCCTTTAATAAAACCTTAATGTGCACAATCAGTAATATATGCAATATGCTAATAACGTCTAAACTGAAATTTGTGGAAGTGTGTGAATACATTAGTATCAATTTTAAATGGAAATATATGTCTGCCTTGACATTTCATCAACATTAGAAATTTAGATGTGCTTTTGACTTTAACAGAGACCGTTGTAATGGCTTTTATTATAATTTATAGCATTTGATCAAACTCTAAAAGTATTAAAATATTCTGAAGCATCGTAGTGTAGATTGGAATTAAATTAGGATTTAATTTATCTGATATATAAAAGGAAAAGGGAAAGCAGTGCTTTGCTGCTAATTATCAACACTATGATAACTTGATAAGGTCAGGAAAAAGTTTTAAATAAGAAAATAGCGATGGAGAAGAAAGTAGGTCAGCTACGCTAGCTTGACTTTGATAACTTTGACATGTAGATGTGATGTGGAATTCAGTGTGTTTTGGTTCAGTGACAAAATTAAAAACAGGCGACCGTAACACCACCTGACAGATCATCAGCAGAGCAGGTGTCCAATTAACTAACAGAGGCTAACCACCTCTGTTAGCTTAGCTTATAGCAAGAGTAGCTAACCTAATACCACAGTGACCTCTTAGTAATAATCGCAAAATAAATATTATGAAACTGTAACGGACTGAATCTATGTGTGGGAAATGTTTGAGTGAAACATAAAGTGGCGTTGTTGTCAGTTGCTATGGCAACGAGTCTGCCTGTAGCCAGAAAAGGGTGTTTTTGAGTTGTTCTTTAGCGTTTTTTCTGCTTTATTTCTCCCTTTACTGTGGGAGAAATGGCATGCGATATAAATGTCTTTTTGCTCTCCAGCGTTGGGCAAATTTTCTGGATGTAAGCAACGACATGCAGGGGGTCCATGTGGCTTCGCCGGCATGTTCTCCTGCAGGGTAAAGGACAGATACCTGATTGTCTGAGAGCCACAGAGCTGCCAGATCCTTCAGCTTGGTGAAGGTAAACGGCAGATTCTTTAACCTACAAGGAAGACAGAAAGAGAAAGAACGAGGGGAGGAGGGAGAATATAGATGTTTCGTGTTCCCACGCACTGTACAGCCTGCAGAGCATGCAACCATGGCAACACACTCGCTGCCGGTTCCCACGGCAACCAAAGGCCGCCTCAGCAGTGAGAAGGAAAGCAGTGGAGCCTGCCATTGAGAAAGATTCGCCTCGTGACGACGCTGCTCACGCCGGTACCTGTTGTCGCTGAGGTTGAGCACGCGCAGTTTGGTCATCTGTCCGATTTCGTCAGGCAGAAACTCCAGCTTGTTGGACCGAAGTGACATCACCGTCACGTTCTTGCAGTTACCGATCTAACACAAGTTTACACACGCACACACACACACACACACGCACACGCAGGTTATCAGAACAAATGAAACGTTTGCTGCATTTTTTTTGTTTAACAAACTTAAACAAACTTTACTTTTGTGTGCGTAGCGATTTTGCATGTTAGAGCTATGCAAAGCGGTGCAGATTTTTGCAAATGCAAATGTGTAAATGTATGCAGCATCCATTTATATTCAAGTATCAATTAATATAAACCCATTGCAATCAATTGAATTCAGAAATCACCTCATTTTGCAGACACAAAAAACATGAACTTATTTTTACATGAACTGTTTTCAGAAGCAACAGAGACTCAAGTGAGAAGTACAAAAATGTCCAAAATGTGAAGTAGGTCCCCTTTAAATATTTCTAATTATTTTCACTATTTACACTAAAATCATATATGTTGTTTAACCTGAGATCTGCATCAAGTCAGTGTTAAAGCTGACATGGATTAGCTCACCTCCCGCGGCAGCTGTGTGAGGAAGTTCTCATCTGCAGCAAAAGTTCTCAAGCTGTGCAGGTAGCCGACGGTGGGAGGCAACGACTCCAACTCATTACAGCTGCAATCCAACTCTTCCAACAGAGATAGGCTGAAGGAAACAGCAGAAAAAGGACCAACGTCATTCTGAAAGATGCAGCATGTCTGTGGCAGTTTTAAAAACTTTTTCCTCTCTACAAATGGAAATTAATTCTAAAACGAGAAACAAAATCACTTTAATATCTAATCAAAGATCAATATTAATCCTCCTGCAAAATTCTGCTTTATTATTATAAAAAACACACAATGAGAGATGGGTAGTAACTATCTATCTTTACTCAATTATGTTTTTAGGACTATTTTTCCAATGCTGTACTTTTTATTCTTACTCGAGTAATTTTATTATGAAGTATTTCCACTCTTTCTCCAGTAAAATTTCTGGATTGTATACCCACTGAATTAAAAACAAACATGTTTAAACCAAAAAAGTCACTAGAAACAGATACACACCTGCAGTTTCTTATTAAAGTTTTCTGGGGTTTTTTATTGAGAGAAACTGATTTTTTTTAAACAGAAGAAAATTGCTTGATTTTGTCCGTTTCTGTCACTTATATGAATAATTGTCATTTCAGTCCTTAAAATAAAAAAATTTCCACATAATTTCTTACTTTGATTCATCTGATTATGTCATTTTACAAATATGAAATGATTGATCAGTTGCTCAGTACCTGAATGGACTTTTTACCAAATACTTTTTTAGTCTTACTTGAGTAAATTTGTACTTTTAGTAAAAATATGCTGAAGTAGTTCTACTCTTACTTGAGCAGAATTTTTGGGTACCAACTCTGCACAATGCTTAGAATAATAACTCACCAGCATGCAAAGAAAATGTGTATAAGTTTGTTTTAAAAATCTAAACAAAACTTTTTAAAACTTTTATAAATTTGAATTTGAAGCTATATTTCAAAACCAAGTGATGGCTAGTTTCAGTCTTATTAAATTATGATTATAATTAAAGATAAAGTCTTGAAATTAATCAACAACATTTTTACAGTTTTATAGATCCCATCTTCTCTACTGTAAAGAAAACCGAACTCCCCTTTATGTGTTTTCTCTGGCCTGACACCGAGGTAACAGCATGCTAATGCTAATGAGACAACAATTTTACATTCACGTACTGCCACTGTTAACATTACATTAGTCTGCTATTATTATTCCCAACAGACGGGACCATCTGGACCACCATGCTGTCTAGAGGGGAGCAGATGAGATGGGAGGAAACGAGAGGAGAGGTGCAAGACAAGGTTAGCTTATAGTGAATAGCATTTGTGTTTCCTATTGTGGTTTCAATTATAACCTCCAGAGAAAGGTTCAGCTAAGCAAGATGTCATTTTTTCAATCCAAATTTTCTGTTTTGCTTCCTGTAACTTTTCAAATGAAGTCACTATCTGGTTGGAAGGAAAGTTCAAGACGCAGATTTATATCCAGTGAAAATTAGCAAAAAAAAAAATTATACAGTAATTTAAGATAATTGAGAATCAGGTCTATATATATAATATCCACAAAAAGATTTAGGAGCTTCTTTTAATTCAATAATCTGTTATTTTTGAAGTACTTGTTCCACAGGTGCCGTTACCTAGCAACCCCAGCCAAGCCCAGCCCGTTACCTAGCAACCCGGCTCTAGTTCCAATGGAAGATTTTTTCTCTTATACCAAGATATTTTTCCCATGTTATAAGCGTAACAGAAATAATCTGCCAGTGGAACTTGTATTTTTTTCATCAATATTAAACATCATACTTCTACCTTCCCCACCATTTAAAGTGATCAAAATAATCAGATTTTTGCACATGAAAAATAGCCCAAAACAGAAAATGTTAAACTAAAACTGTAAAAGCTAAGAAATTAAAACAAACAAGAATTTTGTGTGTGAAAAAAATAGTCATTTTCGGGAAGCGGCAGCAATTTGTCTTTAGGAATAAATTACAGGGGTAACTACTTTCTTGTCTCCAGTGCATAAAAGTAAAAACCAAATGATAATTTCACAACTTTGCTTACAAATGTGAAAGTCTGCATAGTAAGTGCAGTTAGTCGGACTCTTGTCTTGCAGAAAAAAGGTTCTGGGTTTTAATCCTGGCCTGGGTTTTTCCCAGTATTTGATGAAATTCCTCAGCAGAAACATTCAATCTATCCACCATTGAGACAATCTAATTTTTATAAGCAGAGAAGGTCCTTTAATCTATATTAACTGGCTTTAAAATGACATATGTGGTTCAAAGCTGATGTTTAAGGCTCTTTAAGGGGTTTGAAGGAAGTAAAAAAAAAAAAAAAGAAAGAAAAGTCCAGACTGTATGAAGCAAACTGCACAACAATTAATAAAACTTATGTGGCTTATTCAAAAATCTAAAGAAGACAGAATAAAGGGGTCATATTCATCAGGGGTAAGAAAGACTTCAAACAACGGATACGAAACAATAAGGAGCTTTAAAGGGAAGTAATTAATCTACAGAACTACAACCTGGGACTTGTTCATGAAGACAGAAAGCTTTCAGAGTGTTCAGATACAGATCTTGCAAAGATGTTAAGCTTAGAAGAAACATAGTTTAATTGAATCTCTGCTATCACTCAGCGTAACTCTAAAATTAAGGAAAGAACTGAATGATTCTTTCCACAAATGAAGTCAATAAATGTATTAAAATCAAACAAACAAACAAAATAACAAAAATCGGTTTAAAAAGACCTACAGGAATCATTCCACATATTTTATTATTTGTATCTCAAATCGCTTTACAGAAAACATTTAATGTTGCTTAAACTTTAATTTGAGCTCCAAAAACAAAAAATCTTACCAATTATTGTTGGCCTAGTTTCTAGTACAATTCCTCACAAGTGATGAGAAGTTCCAGTTCCACTGGCAGGTTATTTTAATTATAACATGAGAAAAATGTCAGAGAAATAATGCGCAAGTGGAGCTAATGCTTAATTATTGATATTCAGGAATTATTTACTAAAAATAAGCTCACATGTCTTGCTTGGTTTTGTCTTATTTCATGTGTAGTAAGATACTGACACTAGAAACCAAAAGTACTTGCTAAAATAACTTGTATGTAACATTTCATCAAGATATTAGAGCCTGTTTTAATACTGATGATAAAGTACTAGTTTCACTGGAAGATTATTTCTGTTACATTTATGGAAAAAAACATCTTCTTACAAGTGAAACTGTCTTCCAGTGGAACTACAGCTCGGTTGCTAGGTGACGGGCTGGGCTTGGCTGGGGTTGCTAAGCAACCCGTCGACTGTGAAATATCCTGCCAGTGGAACTTGCACTTTTAAATCCAAAATAAGGGATTATTGAATTAAAATAAGCTCCTATACCTTGTTGAAAAGTTACTTTTGGCTTATTTCTAATATAATTTGCACTAGAAATATCTAGTTTATACACTTTGGATCAACATTATTAGCTTTTCCTTCTTTGCTCTTTTCTTTGGTTTATTTGGTTTGAATTTCCTTTAAAGCACTTTGTGTTGCCTTATTGCTGAAAATGTGCTATATAAATAAAATTACCTTTAAAAACTAGACCAAAAAGAAAAAAAATACTGGTAAGATTTTGTTTTCTCAGTGCATAACTTTACATGCAACCATTTTCGTTTCGTGTTTTTCAGTAATTTAATCGATCATTTTTAGAGATTAAATCAAAACTTTACAGATGAGGTAATGAGAAAATCTTTTTTTTTTTTTTTTTTTGAAATGTTTGCATGTAATTGTTTCGGACATAAAAAGTTCCCCACATTGGCAGGATGTGGTAGCAAGCGTCGATTCTCTGTATCTGCAGCACAGCTGAACATCTGTCTCTGAACAAGCCCTCGGATCCAGAAGGCTCGTGTTACTCACCCTTGCTTTGGCTTCGGACTAACGCCACAGCACGGCAGCAAACACAACACACAGACCCCCCCCAACCAATCATCAGCCAGCATTACAACACAGCAATAAACAAGATTAACGACCCGCCTACAAACCCTCATGAACGACTAAGAGTCGGCTGAGGGAGGTTTTAAAGTAAAACAAAACAAAGAATACCGCTAAGGTGCTCATAATCCGTAAACCTTTTTCACATTTTGTCACATCACAAACACAAGTTCTACTTTTTTTGGTAGCTTATGGTGGTGTATTTAGCCTCTTTTACTTTGAGGCCATAAAGTAAAATTGAGTGCAACCAATTGCGCTCAAATAAAACAGTTTAATCTTTCACATCCAACCTTTAAAAGTTTGAGCCATTTTGCCACAAAAAACTCATTTTCTATATACAAAGTTGGTTCAGAGGCATCAAAAAGGACAAGTAGTTTAATAATATTGAAGAATTAAGTCTGGAAGAACTGAACAAAGCACAAAATGATTCATTTAAAGTATTTTTACTGAAACAGAAATCTCTTAAAATCTAAACAATATAGATTGAGATTTTTTTTTTTTTTACATTTAATTAAAAATTTAAGGTAAACAACAATCAAAGAAAAAATTATTTTGGTATGTTTTCAATTATATTTCAATAATCAATTTTTGATTAAAAAAAAATGTTAGAAGACTGCTTTTCCATAACCCTAATGTTTCTCAATTGGAGTTGAAACTTTGGCTGGGCTATTTCAAAATGTTGGCTTCACTTCAAATTAGAATATCCATGTTGCTCAAATTAATAGCTCATCATCTAAATCAGAATAATTTAGGTTTTTACACCATGCAAATGTGTGCTACTTTGTGTCCTTCCATTATTTCGCATATCACTAAAAACGTTGACGTTTGTGATGGTAAAATGTGAAAACGTGAGTGGAGCATGAATGCTGCTGCAAGCTAATGTGACTTCAGCTGAAGAGTCAGATTTGTTTTGGTTTCTTACCTCCCAATGGTGTGAGGCAGTGAGGTCAGCTGGTTGTCATCTACCTTTAGAGTGGTCAGCTTCTTTAGCATTCCTGCAACACGTGCAGAAACATTGGTGCAAATTTACACATACGCAACTAAAAACTTTCATCCCTTTGGCTTTAAAGAGGCAGTACTTTGTGTTTTCCAGGCACATTGTGCCATTTTACAGCACAATCAACTAACTATTTTAACTTCAGTTGTTAAAAAATGCTACATAGATCAAATATGACTTAAAAGAAATGTTACTTTGATTTTTTTTTACACCTTAAAATTGTGCCTGTCTCTTTAAAAACTCCGCCTTCAGAAAGTCATCACAACATGGCTCCTCTATTAACCCTTTAACTACATTTTTGCCAACGTTTCACTGAGAAGTGGCTCCTATTATGAGATCGGCAGAGTTTCAGTTCCACCAGGTGTTTGCTAATTGCTGCTGGCTAGTCTGAAGGAGCTGAATGGGGGAGGAGCTGCATCTCGAAGGCGGAGCTAGGTCCACCCAGGCGTTTTGCACCGGGTTGCCATGGAGACTAAAGAATCAAAGAAACCCTCCAGGTATGTTTTGATGAGCTAACAGTCATGTTACATTATAACATGATGTACAGCTAAAATAAACGTTCCGCCCCTTTAACATCATCATTTACATAAATTACCACTTAATGTTTTTTAGATAATTATATGCGGATTTGTAGCAGACTGGCAGAAAATGATACAAGAAGACCAACAGCGGTTTTTTAGGAACTACTGTGAATAATAAACAGGTTGATTTTACGTACCTATAGAGTCCGGCAGGTGCTGCAGCATGTTGGAGGACAGCAGCAGATCTTCTAAGGCCTCACAGCCTGAGACGTCACTATCCAACGTCTCGATGCGATTCTTGGCCAAATCCAAGTACCGCAACTGGCGAAGCTTCCCTATAGACTGCAGGAGAGCAGACGTTAGAAGTTAAGGTCTGCGACAATGTGTCGTTTCTACTCCCAGGCTCCGATTTTGCTGCAAACCATGAAAGCTGTCTCACCCCAGGTATAGACTGTAGAGAGTTGTTATCCAGCCACAGCTCCTTAAGGCTGTGCATCTGTTCCAACACCTCTGGCTAACGAGACAAAACATGATTTCACATGTCAAATGCAAATAATGGGGAAAAAACAAGAAGCAATCGCATGAAAACGCTAATAAATCTAACCCAGCATCAAAGAACGCAGCCTGTAAGTCTTTAAAATTACAACAAATAGAAAAGAAATACTGGCCTGCCATTGTTTGGGTTGAAGTTTGTGACTTTAAAATGGCAAATTAAGTTTTGTGAATTATTCTGCGACCTTCTGGAGTAAAATTAGCAAACATCTCTCTACAAATGCAAGGAAACCATTGAAGAGTTTGTGTCGTTTGGCTAAGGCGCTTTCATAAAACCTGAACCGTTTTATGGTGATTTCTCAGGACGGGTTGTTGCGTACCAAATGGTTCAATTTATAAAAAAAGAAAAAAAAGTCTTGCACCAGTAAGAAGCAAAGTGCTAGAAATACTAATACAAAAAGAGACGTAAGGATTTCTGTTTGAACATTTTCAACCTTCTTCACTAAGTATGTTAAAAGCATTTCCATCTTCGATAACAGATAGTTTAAACCTGTCACAATGATGAGTACCCTACTTTATTTCTGCATTTAAATTACTACCCAGAATGCCACTGAAAAAGATAAATATTGGGTTATAACTGTCATTTGATGGTATTTCCTAAAACGAGAGAGAAACTCCAGATTCTTCAGCATTTTAGGTGAAAAGTTGAATCCAAAAAAAAAAAAAAAAAAAAGCAACACACAATCCAAAATAATAGTTTCATTTGCTAAAATCTTAGAGCCAAACTTTGGCAGAACTCCCAGCAGTTTTCTTCTATGTATCTAAACAGATGGTAACAACAGGTTTTCTTTAATCTCAGTGGTTCTGTTGTTTCTCCTTTTGCTTTTATTTCAGCCCAGCTCACAATCTGACGTGTAATTTAATCTGCATTAAAACGTGAGTGAAGCAGATCTCACCATTTCGGAGAACTCGTTGCTCCCCAGATCCAGCCTCTCCAGCTGTGTCAGTCTGTGGATGGACCTCACCAGAGGGAAAATGGAAACAGTTTTGTGATTTCAGTTTTATTTACACACGAACAAATATTCATATTCTCACAGCATGATTCCTTATTGAAAAGAAAAACATCTAAAATTCGAGGTGCAAAACAGTTGAGACGGTTATATTTCTATGTGTGATGGTAATAGAAACATACTAGTACAAGGGTGTCCAAAGTGTGGTCTGGGGGCCATTTGTGGCCCTTGGAGTGATTTTGTGTGGCCGATAAAATACAAATTTTTACTTTTTATTTTAAATACAGTAAAAGAACTACCACAGAATTTATTTTATGACAAAAATGTTAAGTATTTGTTTCTTCATAACCAAAAGTCTATGTAGTCTTTTACTGGAAAGCCAATTTTGCTTAGACTAAATCAAGTTTTATTTAATTTAATTAACTGGACTTAATATAGCAAGAGTTTTGAAATACGAACTTAAATCTTTTTCTTACAACAGAATAAATTTGCTCAATCAAACCCAAATGAAATTTCTTCTGATACAGAAAATGTCCAAAATAATTTAAAAGTTTTGGACATACAATAAATAACATCCATTTTCTACAAAACAAACAAGAAAGTGAGGCAATTTGCTTTAATGTATTTTAATGTTTCTATTATTAATTTAAGTTTGGACATCCATGTAGTAGTAGATAGTAATATTTATTTAAGTTTCTTTATGTTTGAGAGCTGCAGAATTATTAGTATTTTAAATCTGTCTGTCTCTTTCACTTAAACACACATACTAAGATGTACATATGGTGTCCTGTCTTACTTTGGCATGGTTTTCAGGTGGTTCTCTCTCAGCTCCAGAATCCGTAATTTGGAGAGCCTGAATAACAGAAGGAACAAAAGCCTAAACTTAATTCCTTTATTTGCACTCAGATGCAACAGTAGGGAATGAAAAAAAGGACTAAAATAAAAATAAGATCAAGTAAAAACAAAAAGAATCAGAAAATGCAACAGTTAAGTAGGAAATACAAAAACATACTTAGCAATAAATAAATAAATAAAAAATGGTGTGAAAAAAAGTTCAGTCCTAAAATCAGTGTTTGATTTTTTTTTTCAACAAATATCGTCACCAATGGAGCTCCAACTTCAAAAAAATTGTAATGATTTGATTACATGTAATCAAAATAAATTTATCAAATGTAATTTATTTATGTTTGTGTAACATCACAACTTAATCTTGGATAAATATAATTTAAATTAGATCAACAGTTTTTTCTGTTTTCTCAAAAAAACAAAAGCAAACCAAGAAAAAGAGTGCAGTAATAACATAAGCGTTTAAAGAAAAACAAATTTTTACTGAAAAAAAAAAGCAAGATCCCACAGCATTATTTAATAATGCTTCCTAAAATATAAGCTTTAAAATTGGCCTTAAGGGCATAAATCTCATGTGTATCTTATACATGGAAGGCGTCTTCAGAAATATGCTGTAACACAAAATTCAGCTGTGGTCTTTAAAAGCTTTACGAAAATGTCTTTGATTGTAAATAAATGTTTAATCCCCACCAAAAAAACACGTACACCAAAAACCTCAAAATCCTACCAAATATTTTCAGTCTAGTTTCCAGTGCAAATATCTTATTACACTAGAAATAAAACAAAACTAAATTACAAGTAACTTTTTTAGGAAGATATAAGAGTTTGTTTTAAGTCAATAATTCCTTAATATTGATTAAAAAGTACTGGCTCCATTGGCAGATTATTTAAATTATAACATGTTTCCATGTTGTAACTGCCAGTGGAACTGGAACCAGGTTGCTAGGTAACGGGCTGGGCTGGGCTGGGGTTGCTAGGTAACGGCGTATCAGGCGTTGATTGCGCAATAAACTGCCAATGGAACCTTTTAATCAATATTAAGGAATTATTGACTTAAAACAAGCTGATACTTCTTGCTGAAAAGTTGCTTTTAACACATGTCAAATGTACTGAGGTATTTGCACTAAAAACTGGACAAAATTACTTTATTTCGCGTTCGTGCAGTGGATCAATTCACCTGCCAAAGTTAGAGGGCAGATACTCCAGGAAGGCATCATTCAAGAAGAGCTGGGTCAGATTCAGGAGCTGCGTGAAACCATCTGGGAGTCTTAAAAGAGAAAAAACTCAATGAAAAACAACAGAAGAGGAAACAACCTGGACAATGTACTCAACTGGAGCCAGTTTCAAACATGCTAGCAGGAGCAGCTAACCACCGCTGGCCTGCAGATGACTCATCTGCTGCACAAGTGCAGCACAGAGACACACAAGACGCATTTTCCTCTGCAGCATTCTTCACTCCAACATCACAAAACAGCAGTAATTACAGCACACACCTGAGACTCCAGCGATAAACGCGTTTACTTCCTGTAAATATGCAGATCTGATGAGTGGACATAACGGAGCCAACTGGGCGCAAGACTGCATAGTGTCTGGATATTTTTTATTAATTATTATGATGCGTCTCACTTGGGTAATAAAAGAGGAAACAAAGCCTATATTTGTTTTAGAATCTATTGGATTATTTTTATTAATTTGGGTTCAGACAAAAATGCTTGCATTAAATCAAATTTTTCACATGAAAAATAAAATACTCCAGTCATTTTTACATTTGGTTTACTATTAAATCATCACCTAAAGCAGGAGTAAGTTAAACATCTCCTTTTTACTTTACAGCAATCAAACGTTTCTACTAAAATTTTGAGATAATTCTTTTGATTATGAATCTGAACTTTGACTGGGCCACTTCCAAATATTTAGTTCAAGTTACAAAAAACATGTTGGTAAAATAAAAGATTACTTAAGACCTAAATCAGTCAAAGATAGGCATAATTTTGGCTTATTGTACATAAATAAATGTTGAAATTAAGACAAAAGGTGTTTCAATCTAGTTTTAGTTTAAAAATTAACCAACAATGGTGTTATTTAAATTTAATTAAGCGGATTAAAAAAAACTACAGCGGTAGTGGTTTAGATCAGGCAATAATAGAGTTAGTATATTTGTAATTTTCTCTGGTTTTATTAAGAATTCAAAATAATTTATGGACAATTAAATGCATAAAGTTTAATTGTAATTTAATAAAATGAAATGAAAAAAACAATGATTTTATATAAACTCTATAGTTTATTCCTTAAAGAAACAATTTAGATCGTAAACTAAAGTTGGCCAACTCAACTCATTATTCAGAAACGAACAAGTTGTTTGGTTAAATGTTTTTATTTATTCTATATGCTTTGTATTATCACTGTACAAGCAAAAACTCATATTTGTCAAAATAGAGCTAAAGATTTTGGTCTAGTTTCTACTGCAAATATCCTAATACACTTCAAATAAGACAAAACTAACTTAAAACTCAATATATAGAAGCTTGTTTTAAATTAATAATTGTTTAATATAGGTTTTAAAAAGTGCTAGTCCCACGTAATGAGACATTTTCCATGTTGGAAGTTAAATAATTTGCACTTTTTCATCAATATTGAGGAATTATTTAAGCTCCTTTAGAAGTTATTTAAAATTTTGTTTTGTCTTATTTCAAGTGTACTAATAAGTTTACACTGGAAACTGGACCAAATGTAGTATTTGTGTTTCCCTTCAAGCCAACAAACAGAAATTATTGTTTTAAATTAATTTTTTATCTGAATTAAAAACCTCAAGAATCAAAGCAACTAACTAAAACAAATCCAAGTCAAAATCTGCTTCACTTTTTTCTCGTAATTGTCAATCCGTGCTCTCCTTTGTGACTCTAGACAACGTAGTTTTTTAGGGCGCTTTTAAAAACTTTGCACTTTGTAAACCCTGCGGCGGATCCATACTTCAACATCAAGTGTACAGATTTTGTGTCTACAAGCTTTAAAGAAATATTTTTTTCCTTCAGGACGTTAAAGAAACTTATTGTAAGGATACTTCTGAGTTACTTAGCAAGACTTTCCCCAAGCTGCTAAGTAGAAGCATTACAACGAGCTGCTATTTGTTTCAGTCAAACCAGGATAAAACGAAAGATTCAGGTTCATAGAGATAGAAAATATTTGGATCTTACTTGGTAATGGGGTTGACGCTGGCTTCTACCACAGACAGGCCTTTACAGCATTTTATATTATCTGGAAACTCCTGGATTCCTGTTGGAGTGAATTTTAATATCAATCAATCAATCAATCAATCAATCAATCAATCAATCAATCAATCAATCAATCAATCAATCAATCCATCAATCAATCAATCAATCAATCAAGTTTATTTGCATAGACCTGTTGCTGTGTGATGTTATGCATCCAAGATCCCGCCCCAATCTTCCAAAAAGCTGCTGGCTAACGATGATTAGCATTGGTTTCAGCTGTTAAGTTATCAATATAACGCTCTAAACCGTAAATGTATGTCTGACTTATAGAATTAAAAGGGACGCAGTGCTTTGCAACACTACAACAACGAGATAACAAGGTCAGAAAGAAAGCTGCGAGAGCGAGGAAAGTAGGCTACTTATGCTAGCATGACTATGAGAACCTTAACATGTAGATGTGCTGCAGAATTCTGTGTGTTTTGGTTCAGTTACAAAAATAAAACAGGAAACTTAAACACTAACTCTGACAGATCATCAGTAGAGCAGGTGTTTAAATTAGCTAATATATTACTGCTGTGTTAGCTTAGCTATTAGCAGCGGTAGCTAATCTACCACAGGTTGTTGCTTATTAATAATCGCAAAACCTAAGAACATAAACCTGTAAGGGACTGAATGTTCTGTTCTTTGTGTGGGGAATGTTTGAGTGTTTTTTGGTGTTGAATCCTGAAACAGAAAGCGGGATTGTTGTCAGTTGCCATGGCAACGAGCCTGCATGTCGCATCGTCGACACAGAGAGTGACAAAAAAAAGTGTTTTTTCTGCAATATTTTTTCCTTTGCTGTGGCGCATAGCAGTAAATTAGTCGTACCAACATCTCCGGTTTTCATTTAGTTAACGGAGTTGTTCTATCACAAGTAAAAGTCTTGTCTTTTTGCCCTCCAAATTTCTGTGCATCCACGAAATTTACAGATGTAAACAATAACATGCAAGGGGTCAACAGCACATTCAGCAATAAGGCAATTCAAAGTGCTTTAAATAAAAAAAGAAGTCAAAAACATCACACAGCCACCAATTGTGAAGCTTGTAGCAAACATTACATTTTGTTGAGCGCCATCATCAAAAATCATCGTTACACTTCAAAATGTGGTTTTTGTTTCATTTACTATAATTCAAAAGAAACTCTAAACAGGTGGGTTTTTACATACAGATTTAAAGGAGCTCAGTGTTTCAGCAGTTTTTAGGTTTTCTGGAAGCTTGTTCCAGATTTGTGGTGCATAGAAAATGAATGCTGATGATGTTTGGCTCAATAGCCAGAAGACCACAGAGGTTTGGGAGGTTAATATAACAACAGCAGTAAATTTAGCCGACTTATTTGTTTTTGCACCTTACCGTTTTTACTAATGTCTAACTCTTTGAGGTTAACCAGGCTGGCGATGGTGGTGGGAAGATTGGAAAGGTCGTTATCGGGCAAACTTAGCTTCTTCAGAGCCTGGCACTGGAAGAGTTGCTGCGAGAGAAAACAATGGAGAACAAAAGAATATTTTAATTGCATGAAAAAGTCAAACAGACATCAAACAGAACAGACAGAGAACTGAAAGTTTGCTGCAGGCTTGGATAAGCTGGTCTGTTTAGCTGCTTCGTCCCATAAATAATGCAGATTTAATTTTTCCCGTACAGTTGCCCTGGAGGACGAAAGAGTAATAAAAAGAAGCAGCATTCGGTATCATGTATGAGGAAATGCAGCAACACATAATGGTGAAAAGAGCATTGATGAAAATTTTAGAGGGTTTAAATTTTCTAAATGCCATGAAAAGATTGTTTAAGTAACCAAATATGTTGTATCACTGAAAGTTAATTCATAAAAACACAGTTTTGACTCAGTGGGGTTAAGTATTCCATGTTTTAGTAATCATATTAAAATGTTGAGTATTACAGAACACAACTAGATAATGATATAACTAATATTTGTATTATTTTTGACTTGTGTATGGAAAAGTTAAGAAAATAAATTGATAAATAAATAGATAAACAAATGTCATATTTTATAGCACAATCAAGTAACTATGTTACCTTGAGTTGTTTATAAAAATGCTACATAAACCAAATATGACTTTGTAATTTAAAGCCTCAAAACTGGGCTGTGTCTCTTTAAGAAGCTTCTGTTCTTTCCGTAACCTCGCCTTCAGGAAGTCATGGCTTCTCTGTGAACCCTCCATCAACATTTTTGCCAGCGTTGCTCTGAGAAGTAGCTGGTATAGCGAGCTCAGCGGACGTACGGTTCCACCAGGTGTTTGCTAATTGATGCTGGCTAGTCTGAAGGAGTTTGTCTCAGGTGTTTTGCACAGATTAACAGCTGCTACAGTTGCTAAAGGATTTCTCAAATATGCGTGCATTTGATGAAGGAATCACATTATAACACGATGCAAAGCTCAAAAATGCAAATTTTCCATAATACTTTCCCCTTTAAATAGTAAACATGTTGGTTGATGTCGTGGACAAATCAAACGTCTGTATTGATTTTATTTGTCCAAATCTTAGCAGCATTTCCACAGTCACATCCGGCTCTTCAGCAACTGGAATAAGTGAAAATGATGGCTCGCACCGGGCCATGCTCAAACACATGAAAAGGCCTGTCCAACTCACTTATCAAGGCCCATCAATCAGCAGCTAAACACAATCTTGGCACGCGTTGTCGCGGCCGAGCGTACTCTTTATTTATTCAGTTAAATGCACGTTTGGCCTGCCTCTCACAGAGACCTATTAGTTGGTCTCCATCCAAGCAGGCTAAATTTAGAAATCCAATTCACCATCTTTGTCATTTAAACCAGGACAGAATACCAATACATGTGACAGCCCGTTTATAAACAGCACCTTTAATTCTCCTTGAGATATCAGAAGGCCGTTTAGTCGCTGCTCGACCTGCAGGGCGCCGCCACAAGGCCGAGCAACGGGTCACGCAGTTCATCAAGTCTCAGAGCGCGTTTAATTGGGACTTCTTGTGATGAAGCGTTTTTTTTTTTTATTTTAATTTTATTTAACCAGGAAAGTGCCATCCTAATTAAAAACCTCTTTCTCAAAAGAGTCCTGGTCAATAAACAGCAAACAGCAAAGGACTGTAATTATAATTACACGATTATAATTACAGTCCTCTGCAAAATATTAATAAAAACAGTCACAGTTTAAAGACGTCCTGACTTGGAATAATCTGTTAATTTCCCGTATTTTCCAAAAACATGCATCCCCCCCCCCCCCCCCCAATTCTGTGTGTGAAAATGGGACACCACTGCAAAAACCACAAAATCCTACCAAGTATTTTTGGTATAAATTCTAGTGCAAATATCTCAGTACACTTAAAAATAAAAAAAATACTTAAAAGTAACTTTTCAAAGAGCTACAGGCTTGTTTTAAGTCAATAATTTCTTAACATTGATCAAAAGATGCTTTGCTCTATTCACGTATAACAAGACATATTTCCATAACTTTTCTTTCTCATCAATTTTGAGGAATGATTGACTCAACACAAGCTCCTCTGCACTAAACCAAACACACTTGGAAAGATTTCCTTTTCGCTGCAAAAGCAAAATAAGTGGAAGGAAATGTTAATAATTTACTTTTCTTTTCAAGTGAAACTCTGAACATCTGCAGCAGAGACACATTTTGATTGGAACGTGAAATTTCTTTGCTCAGACTGAATGGTCATTCAGCTGTTTTAAGTCTTGTTACATGTTTTAATCTGAGCCACACGAAAGGATTGAGAAAAAATATATATTTTGACTTTATTCTCAAAATTCTGACCTCAGAATTTTTATTATTTTTTTATAAGAATTGAGACTATTTTCAGAATTCTGACACTAAACACAGAATTTTGAAATTACATTTTTTTTAAAACATTTTTCTCACAATTATGACTCTTAACTCAGAATGCGAGATCAAGCCTCACAATCTAAGATTAAAGTAAAAATTCTGTGATAAAAGTCAGAATTCTGAAAAAAAAAGAATTCTGAGAAAAAATAAAATAAAATTAAGAAGAAAGTCGAAATCCTGAGAAAAAAGTTCCTGAAACACTTAGAAAAATCAATCAGTATAATGTCATTTTAAACCAATCTGAAGGTTGAATAATCTAAATAACTCACAAATGAGTTTCAGAATTCAAAATGTAAATATTTGATTTCCAATTAAAATCTGATTACCGTATTTTCCGGACTATAAGCCGCATCTACAATTAAAAAAAACAACAAAGAAACATATATAAGCCGCACCGGCTATTAGCCGCTTGGTTCAAAGGGGAAATAGTCTGAAAAATACGGTAAATGCAATAATTTAATGACATTAATTTGATTAGAAATACCTGCAGAGTTCCACCACTAATCAAGATAAAAGCTGCTACTTGTAAGATGACTTTATACAAAATGTTTTTAGAAATTGGAGCAAAAGCAGGTGAACAGGTGCTCACCTTGGGTAGTTCTTCGATCTGGTTGGCGTCCAGGTAGAGTTCCTCTAAGGTTCTCTCGAAGCTAAATATTTCCTTGGGGACCTGCTGAAGGCTGCAGTGAGAGTAGTCCAGCACTGAGATCACTTCCTCTTCACCACGGAAACAGCGGCACGG
Source organism: Poeciliopsis retropinna (assembly GCA_010277075.1). NCBI lineage: Eukaryota > Metazoa > Chordata > Actinopteri > Cyprinodontiformes > Poeciliidae > Poeciliopsis > Poeciliopsis retropinna. Next base: position 3,059,062 of record VMRM01000003.1, read on the forward strand.
CACCAGCCGGCCAATCAGCTTCCGTTTGGTGGTCATCTCCAGACACTGCACTGTAAAAAACAAGAGATGGGAGGTGTTTAATTTTAGAGATTTATTTCAAAAGATAACAATAAAAAAGGTTGAGGTGGTGGTAAAAAACCATATATTTGAATTAAAAAAAAAAGAACAAATAAACTAAAAAAGGAACACTTTGACTCTAAAATTAAAAATAAATCTTTACTCTTTCAATCAGTGCAAATTCTCACATCAAAAATATTATTATTATTAAAATACAACAATCACATTTGGACACTTTCTTGGTTATAATAATCTGGGATTGGCTCTTAGTGGCAGTGCACTGCAAAAACACAAAATCTTACCAAGTAAATTTGGTTTAGTTTGCAGAGCAAACTTGAAAAAACTAACTTACAAGTAATTTTCCAGCAAAATTTAAGAGATTGTTTTAAATAAATAATTCCTCAATACTGATGAAGAAGTTCCAGTTAAACTGGCAGATTATTTCATTTATAATGTGGAAAAATGATTTGTTACAAGTGAAATAATTTGCCAGTGGATCAAGCACTTAAAAAAAAATTAACTGGTTATTAACCAACTCTGGTTCTAACAGGATAAAGATTTTTATGATGTTTTTAGTACAAAAAACCCAAATACTTCTCTTTTTAAAAAAAGTTTGAGCCAGTGTAACAACAAGAACAGGAAACAGGATTTAGTCGTATGATTTTAAAGCTGCAGTACATTACTTTCATAAAAATATATTTGTTACCTATTTGTTGAAACTTTGTCGTGATAACAGCATGACACGGAAAATTTGTGAAAAAAATCGAGCTTTAGGTAGCGTTCTCCCAGTGTTAACTGGAAACAACCAATCGGAGACAGGAGGCGGGTCTTAGCGCTGTCAATCACTCTCACGCTCACCCTCTCGCTTATTCTTTGCTAAGCTACAGATAGCATAGCCACTGATGATGTTTTCCTGGAAGAGTAAGTTGTTTCTCCACTATTAACACACTGAGCAGCGCGTACACAAGCATGACGGACAACGTTGAGACCTTCCTTGCATTTTAGAAAACTGCAGCTTGATTTTTTTCACAGATTATCTTTCTCACAGCATTTTATCACAACCTGGTGACAGTTTTAATAAATACGTACTCAGAGGAAACAAAGTGAGCTCAACCTTCTGGGCACGAATGTGAAACCAAAATGTATTTGAGAGAGCCTGAAATGAGGTGTAAAACTGGGAAACAGATGCATGACGGAGGAAACCGCCGCAAACCAGCAGTTACCCGGCTCAAAGCAGGCCGAGGCTCCACTCCTCGACAGACAATCGCTCTTTTCATGCAACAAGCCGTATAATTAGACCAGAGATATAATTAAAATAGATCTTTTGTGATTCTGCGACAACATCACTCTGTTCCACAACTGTGTTTGAAAAGCTGCTGGCTGAATGGCAGAAGTAGGCTAAGCGTGCGCATTAACAACCTCCAGTGGGGATTCATCACCAAGAGTTGTCGCTTCACGCCCAAAACGTTCACGAAACCCAAACGGCTTCAGTGCCGGATCTTTTGAACAGAACAAGTCAAATCATGTCCAAATTTTGTTTTTTGATCATCAGACGTGAAGGAGAAGGAATCGTGGCGGCAAAAGAAGAAGACGCAGCTGCAACCAGTGTCAGTGTCGGCGTTGAACCCGGAGGTTTACTGCCTGGACAAACGTGGAAACTGCTGACCTGCTAAAAATATTACCAAGTATTTTCAGTACAAATAACCTAGTTAAATTGAAATAAGACGAAATTAACTTCCAAGGAACTTTCAGCAAGAAATATGTTGTTTTCATTCAAGCTTTACTTTAATTAGTTTGTCAGTAATTCCTTAAGTTTGATGATTTATTGATCCGCCTGCCTCTAGTTTATTTATCTTCCTGATATATTCCATAAAGCATTTGCTGAGATTACATTACAGGGGAAATCCATTTACACTGAAAAAACATAAAATCTTACCAAATATTTTTCGTCTAGTTTTTAGTGCAAATATCTCAGTACGCTTGAAATAACACAAGACTAATTAACATGCAATTTTTCAACAAGATATAGGAGCTTATCAGAGAAAATGATTCCTTAAAATTGTAGAAAAAGTTCCAGTTCCAGATGAATTTAGTTACAACAAAATATTTTTCACTTGTTACAAGTGAATTTATCTGACAATGGAGCGAGTACTTTTTCATCAAATTTAAGAAATTACTGACTTAAAACAAGCGACTAAATCTTCACAAAGCTGCAACACATCACATGTTGCCACTGGCGCAAACCACGAAGAAGACGATGACAGGAAGTAGCAGAAGGATCGTAAATTGCATGAATAATTGGGTTACTTATTTTATATAAACGCCGCAATTACAAAATTGTGTTGTTTTTTTTCAACATTAGGGGGATATTTACAAAGTTTTGAGCACATTTGTAATGGAAACATGGATAAATACCTGCAAATAAATGGCAACTTATGGCATAACAGGGAAGCTCTTACTATTTACTGCTTAATAATGTTTCTAATGCAACAAAAAGAGGAACTTTTTAAGAAAATACAGAGCAACAAGGACAGAAAACAGGCAAGTAGGGCATTCATGAGAGAGGACAGGAGAGCGAAAGTAAAACTGAAGGAGCAGCAATGCAGCATCACAGCAACTGGAGCATTCGCCCTCAGGAATGTTTCACAGAGAACAAAGCCGATCCTGACAGAAAAGCAGCAGCTGCTGGAAGAAAAACTGAGACAACAGAACGGCTCAACAATGGCCAAGATGTCAAAACTCTGGTAGCAGAGGAGAACTTCCTGTGTGAACCGAAGGCTTTTATTGGAGGAGCAAAGAACCCAAAACCTCAAGTACAAATAGAACTACTTCAACGTATTTTTACTCAAGTAAAGGTAAAAAGTAGCCGACCCAGAAATTACTCAAATCAGAGTAAAAAAGTATTTGGTAAAACGTTGACAGAAGTACTGAGTTACTGATCAAATGATCAATCGTTTAATGTTTAACAGTGACATCATCAGACGGAACAAAGTGTAAAGCAAAGTGGAAATTTAGTTACTTTAAGGACCAAAATTACAATAATTCAAATAAGTAACAAAATAAGGCAAAAGAAATTTTTCTTTCAATAAAAAACTAATGAAACTTTAACAAAAACTGCATGTGTGTCTGGTGAATATTTGTTTAACTCATGTTTGTTTTTCACTCAGTGGGAAGAAAATCCAGACATTTCACTCAAGTAAGAGTAAAAAACCCTGATATTTGTGTGATTCTGTAAATACAGGTTAGATTACAGATAAACTGAATTAATTTTAAGTCACGATTCTGAGCTCAAACGAAGAATTTTGAGGGAAAAAAACTCAACAAAAGCGAGTTAGCGGTTAGCATTTCTGACATACTTCCTGTTTGTCACCTCCAGTGATCTTTCACTCTTATTTTGTTTTTCAAAACAAATACTCCTTTTCCCTCTCTCTCTCTCTGTGTGTGTGTGTGTCCTGTCCTCCAGCAGCCTGACAGGGTGAATTCCCCCGAGCGCCACGACAGCCACCGCTTCACGTGCGGCCCTGTTGTTGCCACAGCAACTGCTGCCATGGAGACCGTCTCCCAGGAGCCGGGTGTATTTTTAATTCACTCCCTCTGCCATAAAACAGGAGCGCTCGCTCAGTGGGCGACCGCTCCACATTCGGTGGCGCTTAAAGTGGAGCCGGCTACACCAGACGCTTTTATAGCACCTGAATCAGAGCCGGGCTCCTGCAGCCGCTCACAATTAAACCATCACACACACACACACACACACACACACACACACAAGACTCTGAGAGAACCACAGGCATCCAGGCGCACACGCTCACTTACGTTATGATTTCTTGTGACAGTGACAGCGAGGATAAAAATGAAAATGTGCAGTTTGTTTGTTCTGTCTGGTAGCACTGAGTGGATAAACCAGTTGACAAATAGACGAGAGCCCAGACTGAACGGGGAGAGAAATGCTCCGTAATGCAGAGGTGTGATGATTTTTATTAGTTTGGAAATTGCTGCAAGCCAGTCGTTACTCACCCACTCCTGCCCTTATCTCCTGCCAGATCTCTAACTACTAATTTTAACACCGCTGAGTCAAAGTGACTCTACTGATGTATGCAGGTTTAGCAAATTACATTTGTGAACCGCTTCAGGACCACGGACAGGTGTGTTAGCACCTTATCACACAACATTAAATTTCATTACAAAGTTTTCTTCAGAGAAGATCTGGTTAGTACGGAAGAGGATCAGGGCCACTGGGAAAGCAGAAAACTGATATTTTCTGACTTTTTTTTCCCTGAGAATTATGATGTTTATTTCAGAATTCTGGAAAATTTTCCCAAAATTCTAGCTATTTTTTCAGAATTCTGGCATTGATCTCAAAATTCTGACTTTTTTTTTTTTTTTTTTGTAGAATTCTGACGTTAATTTCAAATTTTCTCAGAATTCTGCCTTTGATTACAAAATTCTGACTTTAAGCTCAAAATTCTAACTTAAATCTCGGAATTCCGATTTTTTTTCCCCCTCAGAAGTCCGACTTTCCTCCAGTCGGAATGCCGACTTTCTCAAAATTCTGACAGGTTTTCTCAGAACTCTGCCTTTGATCTCAAAATTCTGACTTTAAGTTTAGAATTTTGACTTTTTTTCTAAGAATTTCAATGTTAATTTCAAATTTTCTCAGAATTCTGCCTTTGCAAAATTCTGACTTTAATCTCAGAATTTTGACTTTTCTTGCCTCAGCAAAGGAGGCGTCTGGTTATGTTAACCAGATGCAGGAATAATTTAAATCCAACTTTCCTATTGTCGGAATTCCGACTTTCTCAGAATCCTAACGATAATTTCGGAATTCTGTCAATTTTTATCAGAATTCTGCCTCAAAATTCTGATAAATTGAAGTCAGAATTCTGAGATTAAACTCAGAATAGTCAGAATTAGTATTTTCTTTTTCTCTTTGAACCTAATCCTCTTCCATTGGGTAGGTTTATGTGCAACAAAATGTTGGTTGAAGACAAATTCATGGCCCAACCCATGCAAAAACAAAACAGAAGAAGACACATTTGTCATGAAGAATGAGCTGGAATGTCTTTTGCTTTTTTAACAGCAATAATTTTTCTCGTGGAATCAAAACCCAGTCCGGGGGAACCGGGATCCGAGTGTTTTCACACTCGCAGCTGGTCCGCTCCGGCTGGCGGCGAGGCTCCAGGTGGCACGACTGCAAAAACTCAATGACCCCCAAAGCACCGTGTCTAAAAATAACAACGAGCCGACGCCACAGAAAGCAGAGCAGCTGACAGCTACCTGCACCTAAAATACGGCAATCAATTATGGTCAAACGCATGAATGAACAAATACATGAAACATTAAAATTGGTCAAACTGTTTCTCAGACCTCAGGTTGTAAAGTGAGGTAAAACTTTGGGACGCTTCTGCTTTGGATGGCTTGAAGCAATAAATAATTTAGCATCAACTATTATCAAGCTATGCTAACATATTTAGCTATTATGGTTCAAAAGTTGCCAAAATTTTCTGTTACTCCGTTTCTGTTGTGAGGGGATTTGTTGACGTTTCTTCAGTTCTACAGGAAAAAATATTACAAGAGTAACGGTGCATTTTGTGGATGATTATCGTCTTTATTGTGCTTTTGTATTTTTGTGTTTTTAGCATTTTCCAGACAATTATTAGAAAAAAATCAGATGAAACAATAAAATATTGAAATGCTGGAAGGTTTGTACCAATAAAAACGAATCCTGGAATTAAAGTGTATGAACATTTTCAAGCCGATTTGTGAGATTTGGACTTTAGATATTATTGTTTGGACAACCGTATGCATTTAAATAAAGATACAATCACAATTTATGAAACCAGAAATCAAAGATAAAACCAAAACCTGACTCGTTTTCAGCAGCAATCGCATAACTTAAAGCACACAAAACTGCTTTTGGATGTTATTTGGCTAAATAAACTTTATTATATTAACCAGATGCAGTAATAATTTAAATATTTATGCTTACGTGTTTTTCTGCGTTTGACATTTGGTCGTTTTGCATCTTTTCCTAAAAGTTTTCAGAAATTCAAACAAATGTTTAGCAGGTTTCAAACATTTCTAGATCAAGTTTTTCACTCCTTGTCTGCGTCTCTTTCTCCTCCCCGTTTCCAGGCCACTCGTCTTTTTTTCTCGTTCTGTTTATCCTGGTTTGTGCTCAGTGGCCCAGTTCTCTCTGCACGTCTCCTCTTCCTCTCTTTCTTTCTCGTCTATTATCCCTCTCAGGCTCCTCTTGCTCTCGCACGGCTCATTCTGCGTCTGTCTGTGTTTAACTTATTTTTTCTTTCCTTCATTTTCCATCTTGCACTTCTACCATCTTGAATCGGGAAGAGTGCGTTCTCGTTTCGCTGCTGCAAATGTATTAAAAATAAGGTGATATTTTAATTTCCGTGAGTCGAGTGTCCAAAAAAGACAAACTTGTTTTTTATTTAGGGTCAACAGACCACAGAAAGTCACTTTTTTTATTTTAGTAACTGTAACAAAAAGTGGAAACTGATGATTTGGAGACGAATTAACTTAACAGAAATGTTTTTCGACCCAAAACCTTCTTATGCTAACAACTGCGTTAGCATACATTCCTGAATTAAATTCTCTGCAGTTTCTATATTCTTGCTTTACCATAATTATCGCAAATGTTGACTGGATGCAAAGTTTCTAAATAAGCTTTCAGACAAAGTGGTAAACTCTCAGAGCTGGAACTGATCTGACCGAAAATCTATTCTGCATTCAAAATTGACACGAGTCTTGGATCTACGGAGGAAGATTAGAGCCAAATGAAATGAAAAAAGAATTCTTGACATTTTTTCTCAGAATTTGACTTTAATTTCAGTTCTGAGATAAACTTTAGACTGAGAAGAATTCAGTTTTTCCCTCACAATTCTGATGTTGATCTAAAAATTTGGCATTTTTCTCTTAGAATTCTGATTTTAATCTCAAAATTCTGAGTTTTGATGTCAGATGATTAAGTTTTGACTTTTTTTTTTTTTTTTCAAATGTCCCTAATTGTCTTCCGTATTGGTCCATTGATCCAGCTTGCTGTTTTTATTTATTTGTGGAAACAATTCATATTTTCAGGATTTTTAAAATGTTACTATACGGTTTTATTGTTCTTGAGAGGATATTATCTTTTTTTTTTTTTTTTTTTTACAGATTATGCTTCACTCTTCATCTCCCTCAGCGACATCTTGTCACTTCTGCGTCCTCTGTTATGACACAACCTGTCATATTTGCTGCTTTTTGCCATAAATGACACAAAACAGATTATTTTCCTTACATTAATGACACCATAATATCACAACTGGGACGTAAATTAAACAAAAATGTTTCAGTTTCGGTTCATGCTGTCTTGCACGTTTTATTTATTTACACAGTTTTCTGTTCGGGGCAGATTTAAACCACTTTTACACAAAATATATAAAAGTTTAGTCGTAACTCTGAAATCAGGCCTATTGCTCAATAAATTCATGATAATTTAGACAATAAGCTAATCAGTTACTGATGTTAATCTTTTTTAAAAAAAGAAGTTTTTGACTTTAGTTATTAAAAAAATAGTTAAATCTTACTTTGTTTGATGCAACAATGGTGTAAATTCACTCTCCTCATAAATAAATAAATGCTAACCATGCTATTTTTATAAAAAAATAAATATAAACTGATACATCATGACTAAATGCTGCCAGACGTTCAAACCAGGAAATGAGGATCCAATTATTTTGCAGATAACCGATGACATCACACCGACTGTAACTCTTTTCCACATGGGTAACATTATTGATTAACAACGGGTGAATCTTTAATATTTTTGACAACAGTCCAGCGGTTTAAATGGAGTCAGAGGAGGAACGGACGTGTTTGTAAGAAAACTGGTTAAAAATCAAAGCAACTCAAAATCAACCAGTTTTTTTCTGCTAAGCTACATTCACAGAAAACCCAGGCAAACCTAATTTTACTTCTTTTTTGCACGTATTAATGTTCTCCGTGATACGTGCATCATAATTCGGCTCCAGAAGGAGCCAGACGAGGAAAATCCGGATGTAAACAATGACTGAAAATTATAATTGAGAGAGAAGTCTGCGTCAGTGAAACGACTCTCGGCTCCAAGCAGACCTTCTGCCGTCAACGCTCCACAGAAAAGCCGCTGCTATTTGCCTTGATTTCCTCTTATTGTCTTTTTGTGACGATTTTATCAGCTCGCTTTACTGAATAACTTCAAAATAAATCCAAGAAAGGTGGCAAACGTTATCGTTTCTGTACACAGAAATCCACATTTAACGCAAAGCAAAACTGGTCACTACAAACAATAATCTACATCACAACTTATTTCTAAAAGAATTGTTTCCTCTGTCAGCTTCAAATTTGGTGATAAGGTGACATCATATCCTGCTGATCAGAGGCTCCTTCCTGCGTCAGATGTGTGTGTTTGTGGTTGAAGCTGAGCTGCATTTCTTGAACAATCTCTCTTCCAAAGATCGTGTCATATTTGAGAAATAGCATCAAAACTGGCCAAATATTAAAAAGGACTTGAAAACTGAAGAGATCCTAAAGAAAATGTGCTTTAGCTACATTTTTATTGCAGGAGGAGAAAGGAAAAGTTTTTGTTTTTGTCCCAACGTTTCCAGATGCAGCCTGCAGCAGGGATCCTCTAACGGAGCGCTGCCACTTCAGTTCACGCATGACGGGGTCAAACAGTTCAGCGTGTCAAACTAAAGGCCCGGGGGCCAAATCCGGCCCTGCAAGGCTTTTTATGTGGCCCTCTAGACTCTAAACCAGCTGTGTCAAACTCATTTTCATTTTGGGCCAAATCAAGATCATGAATGTTCTTAAAGGGGCCGATTGTGCTTTATAAAACTTTTAAAATATAAATTAATTCTTAAGACTTAATCATATTGAAAATCTTTTGGGTCCCTCCAGGATTTAGCAATTGTTTTTGTCATTTTTTGCAATAAAAATCAAAGTGCTTGCGGTACTAATTTACTTTTTATGACTCGCCGTATCATTATGGATTATAACTTGACATCAAGTCAGGCTGAAGCAGCTGTTTAGTAGAAGAAAGAAATCCTGTGAACAATCACTTAAGACCCAAAAATCTGCAATAAACTCACAATTATGTGTGAAAAAGTGCAGCGATTCGTTGACCTTGTGTGAATTTACATGATGTAATTTGGTAGTAAATAGATAAAACCTGCTTTGATTAGATTGATAAAATAATATTTAAGCACGCTGTTATTTTGACGGTTCTGTTTATGTGTCACTCCAGAGTCCAGAGGGCCACATTAAGAAATACGGCGGGTCAGATTTGGCCCCCGCGCCTTCAGTTTGACACACCTGCTGTAAAGGAATGGCTCTTCTGTGACGACGAAACAGCAAAACCACGTAGAGTCAGATGCATCATAACTCACACGACCAGCAAATGTTCTGCTTGATTTTCTAAAAAATATCAAACTAAATAGCAAAAACTCACAAATTTACTGCAGCTACCATTCAACAAACAGACATTATTGGTGTTTCAGCTTATTAGAGGTCAAGAATATTGATCAGTTTTCTTCCAAAGGCTGATAATGGATACAACTTATTTGTCCAAACTTAACAAACATTCATCTTTAAAGCAAAATGGTCCTTTAATAGATTTATTTTTAGATTTATTTGTATGTGTAGTGACGGCACTTGGCAAATTGTAACGATTTTGTGTTTTTATGACGTAAAAGCACTTTGCGCTGCCTTGTTATTGAAATGTGCAATACAACGAAACTCGATTGATTGACTGATTGATTCTGAATCCAACACAAAATGAACAAATGTCCATCTGATTTAGAGTGAGAAATACAACATATTTATTGGTGATTTTTCACACAGAAATACTGATAAGTTTCAGTTTGATGCATCTTTGTAAACATTGCTAATATTGATGCCGCCCTGCAGCCTCTCTCTGAATCCATATAAGCACAAAAAACAGATTTCTAACCCTAATCTGAAATAGTATCAGATTTATGGCTTTTATTTCAAATTCGCCAAATTTTAACCCGGAAAAAGGAAGAAACTCCACTGAAAATTAAAAAAGAAAATGCTAACAGAGCACACATAAACACTTGTTTGGCAAAGGCATTAATTTGTAGCAGCTGCCAGCTTTAAGCCCATGTAATGGACAGAGAAGCTGTTTTAGCCACAACGTTTTTATTAGATTATGTTCACACACTGCTGCCCAAACTACTTATTTAAAAACTGAGCCAAAATTCAGAGTCTGAAGGAAGAAATCTAAAGAGAAACCATACACACAGATGTCTGGAACCACAGCATCAAGTCTTTCAGATGTTTACCTGAAAGCACAGAGACAACCGGAACAGATCATAGTTGCCATTAAACATTTATAGATTGTTTTTTATAGTGTATTTGGTTCATGCAAAGTAAAATCATAAATATTAAGCCCCAAACAAACAATGAAGCAACATCAGAATAACAGCGTTTATCCAGACAACAACAATCTGAGTTGAGACCAAATCACTTCAGAGTGACTCTTTATGATTCCTTGAACTAATTAGAATAGAACTGTTGCCTGTAAAAAGAACATGTTCATCACATTTTTGCACAAAATCATTCTAAAAAATAGACTTATTTTGAGCTCTTTTTCAGATTGAGCTGTTTCATGACCTCTGTCACTTTAAATGCAAATAATCTACTGTTGGCCACGCCCCCCCAACTCAACATTTACGCTCATATGTGACAATGGCTGCAAACAAATAAGCAATCACACAACAGTACATCTTTGAAAAGCAGAAGAGGAGCCTCCTGCACAACCGACAAGAATGCGGTAAATGATTTCTGGATGGTAAATCAACAGCAAAATGCTTGTGTTTTCCAGCAGCCATTGTACAGCAGTAAAACGGCGTTACTGCAGCGCAGCGCACGCTGAACGTGACTTAACAATTCGGAGGCGTTTGAATTTCCAGACGCCAAAAAACATGAACTTATTGCCTAAAGAACAGCTGGCTGTTTTCAGAAGTAGTACAAACAAAAATGGAAGTTAAAAATTATCAAAATGTGAATTTTGCAAAATGGATTCCCTTTAATCACTTTGTATAAAGATGCAATGTGTGCATTTAAAAGTAATCTAGTAATAGTGCTAAAAGTTTAGTGAAATTTTATTTTTAAATTAGGGGTGTCCAAACTTTTTGTTACGTCGGCCAAAATTGTAGATTCAAAAGTAAAAAAAAAAAGTCCCAACCTAAAATCAAGCAAACAAAGCAGTCTGGTTTTTATTGCAGATCCAAAACTTTAAAAGCATTTTTCCAACTGTCTGTCAGCGCCTTTGTAGATAGAAAAAGGGAAAAAAATTTCCACCAAAATCTGAAAACGTTTGTGATTAATCTCAGAAATCTTCTAGACCTTGAACATTTACTGGAAAATGTTTCAAAAGAAAAATTTTGACATTTGAAATTCAGACATTTTCTAGTTTTTTTGTAGAAAATTTCTGAGATTTCTCGCAACATTCCTGAGTTTCTTGGCAGAAATATTTACGACTTTTTTCTTTTTTTTTTTTTTGCTGTAGCAGATTTTGTGTGTTTTCTGTATTAATATAAACATTTTGTTTTCTGTTTCTTTTGGGTTTAATTGATTAAATGACTTTTTCAGTAATAATAACAAGATTTGGGTCACTTTCTGTCAAAACGTTTGCAATATTTAGCCACGTTTAAGAGGGAATAAACGTTTCAGTAAAAGCCTCTTAAGTTTTACCGTTTGTTAAAACTTGGCTATAAAAACTATTGAGCAAATACTTTGTGTTGTACTTTACATTTTCTTCAGTAAGAAAGACATTTTTTACCCTGATTCAAAATTTACAAATTTGTATCCTTCATGAATTGCAGTTGGAGGTCGCACAAAATCAGCCCAAGGGCCACAAGTGGCCCCCGCGCCGCACTTTGGACACCCCTGCTTTAAATTTTGCTGCCAAACCTTCAGGTTGGTGAAACCAGGATTCAGGTTCACCTTCACCTGAAACTCTCTCTCAGTGCGCACTGTGAGACCTGCTGCTATCTGGAACAACCTCTCCATCTTTCTGTCATCCCTCTGCTTTCCTCGTTCTCTCTCTCTCTCTTTGGCCAGGAGTCAATCCCTCTTTCCTCCTGCCAGCTGATAGCCGTGCATGACTGTCTGCATCTCTATTCATGCGTTCACTCCATCTATCACCTGCTGCTGCCTCTGTCACTCCCCTGTCCTCCTGTTTTGCCTCCTCTCTCTCGATAAAAACAGATAAAATCTTGCAGAGAGATTTTTTTTTTTTTTTTTCTGAAGGTCACCTTAACACACATATGTCAAACAGCTTTTCATTTTGGGCCAAATCAAGATCATAAAAGTTCATAAAAGGCCGGCTGTGCAGGAATGTATTGATAAAACAAACTGTTAGCATATAAATGCATCTGTAAAATTAAATTATATTCAGTCCCTCCAGGATTTTTGTTTTTGTGATACTAATTTATAAATATTTGCGTTTTTTATGACTCGCCGTATCATTATGGATCATAAATAAATAATCCAGCTGCTTCAAGTAAATCTGAAGCAGCTGTGTCGTAGAAGTAAGAAATACTGCCACCTGCAGGTGGGAGTAAACAATCACTTAGATCCAAAAACCTGCAAGAAACTCACAATTATGGGAATTTCCACGATAAAATTTGGTAGTAAACAGATAAGAACTGCTTTGATTTGATTGATAAAATAATATTTAAGCACGTTGTTATTTTCACGGCTCTATTCATGTGTCACTTTAGAATCTAGAGGGCCACATAAAGATCTGCGGCGGGCTATATTTGGCCCCCGGGCCTTGAGTTTGACACAAAAAGAGCCGTCAAGATAACAGCATGCTTAAATATTACTTTATTAATCAGATCAAAGCAATTTTTATCTGATTACTGCCAAATTGCATCAACCAGTCCCTCCAAAAATCAACAAATCCACAAACGTTTTTGCACTAATAGTTTATTGCAGAGTTTTGGCAAAACGTTTGAATAATATCGGACCTAAGAGACCATTTCCTCCCACCTGCAGGTGGCAGTGTTTCTTACGTCTCTTAAAGGCTACTTCTGCCTCACTTGATGTCAAGTTATACTCCATATTAATACGGTAAGTCATAGAAATATTTCTAAGTTAATACCACAAACATTTTGATATTTATTGCAAAAAAATCACCAAACGAATCACTGAATATTACTTAATCTTAAGAACCGATTTATATTTGAACAGTTTTCTTAGCGGGTTGCATCGATGCCTTATGGCGCAGCCGGCCCTTTAAGAACATTCTTTCTCAGCTTTCATTTGCATAAACAGCCTTTAGTATGTTCAATCCCGAAAGCTTTCTTTAACAGGCCGTGAAATTTGCACGTTGAACAGTTGCCACGGTAACCAGCGACTCAATTGCCCCCAAATTACCATAAAACCCTAATTAAGGAGAACGGGCTCTGGGATTATCTTTTAGCAACCGCACCAAAACGGCCCCACAGGTGAGCAGAACGGACCGGGAGGGGAAGCAGACCGTAATGTTTAATGTTTTGAAAAGCTGTGCGTTTTCTGTGGCTGCGGTGTAACTTAAAGCAGGTGTGAAATGTGTGAGGAGAAGGGAGTCAGGTGTTGAGACCTAATGAGTTTGCACAACAAATCCTGCGTATTGGAACAAACAACTCTCTGCCAATGGGTGAATAATTGTGTACTTTTGCTCTTACAACACTGGTTCTAAAGAGTAAAAATAAATAAAAATGGCAGCTTTGCTTTACCAGCGCACAGCTTATGAATGTAATTCATTTGACATGAAAACTAGCTAAATCAGGGGAGTCCAAAGTGAGGCCCAGGGGCCATTTGTGGCTCTTGGACTGATTTTGTGCGGCCCCCGAATGAAATTCAAAAATAATACAAATTTGTCCCATAGCTGCAGATGGAGACTTTTAATTTGTAATCAGGGTAAAAGTATCCAAACTTTGACAAAAGGTAAAACCAGGAGACTTTTACTGAAAACTTTCAAATCAGCTTTTATTCTTTCTTAAACTTGGCTAAAAACAAACAAGATTTTGAAAGAAAGTGACTCAAATTGCATCTTATTACTAAAATTAATCAATCAAATCCTAAATGAACTGAAAACTAGATGTCTTTCTTTTAATACATCAAACATGCAAAATCTGCTACGACACATTAGGACCATTGTAGAGGAAACAAACTAGTAAATATCAACCAAAAAAACTCAGAAATTTTGAGAATAATCTCAGCAATCTTCAACAAAAAACAAGAAAAGAAAGAAAGTAAATTTTTAGATATCAAAAAGCTTGGAAATTTCAGAATTTCGAATGTCAAAAACGTTCTTTTGAAAAAATTTTCCAGAAAATGTTCAAGTGATTTTGGAGGAAATTTACTACCAACAAAGACCCAAAAACACTGTCAGAAAATCAGGCTACAGTTTTTGCTTTATTTCAGTTTTTTTGGCCCCTGTGACAAAATGAGCGAAACGCTGTGAAGGTGTGAGAAAAACATTTTAAATGGTTGCAGAATATGAATCAGAGACAAGTAGAACGTGGAATAGGTACAGAAAAACATTTGTTAAAATATGTTGGTCAGTTAGAACATTAATGTTGTGCTGCTGTTTCTCCATCTGACAATATCAACATATCATCCACCTTATTGCTTTTTAAAGAGCACAAAACCCTTGCAGATATTCTCACTTCAGTTTTTCTTCTCTGATCTTTAAAATTTTAACAGCAAAAAGATTTTACCAAGTATTTTTGGTCTAAAAACTAACTTTTTATGTTATTACACTTGTAACAAGATGTTTTTCTCATGTTGTAAGTGAAGAAATCTCCCAATGGAACTAGTATTTTTTCATTAATTATTGGCTCCTAAATCATGCTTAGACATTACTTGTAAACTTCAAGTGCACTAAGATATTTGAACTAGAAACGAGACCAAAATTACTTGGTAAGACTTTGTGCTTTTGCAGTGAAGCTGGTGGCTTTAGCGACGTGTTTGAACCTCTTTGCAGATCAGAGTAAAGCCGAGCAGGTTCCCTGTCTGGACAGAGACAGGAGGGGTGCGCGATCTGTGAGGATCCGCCGGTGGGAAACCAACGAGTCACGACACGGGGCGGCTGCGGAAAATGTTTTAAAGTCGTGCCGAAGTCGCTGAGACGTTGCTCTAACGAGGCAAAGTCAGGCGGGATGGCCAGGAGGAGTGAGAGACTTCACTCCCACATACCTGCACTCCTTAGAACTGCTGAATCACGATTCAGCTGCTTTCATTGCTTATATTTGCTACTTTATTGTGCCATAGCAGCAAAACATATTTCATACTTCAATAACGGATGAAGATAAATGAAGCAAAATGTGATTTTCTGGTTATTTCTACTTTTAAATTTGATTTAAAACTGAACCAAACTGTGCAAAATTGAGATATTTTTACATTTCCATACTATTTCTGGAATCTTTTTAACTGCTGTGAAATTAAAATTGCTGCATATTACGTCTTATTACATTATTTCCACCCACTCAGACAGTCTGAAAATGCTAAGTATTGTGTTTTTGTTGCCTCACATATATTTATCAATACATTTTTATTTGTACAATACTTATTCTAGATTTCTTTTACTTGCACAAGTAACACTTTTATGTGTATATATATGCATATATGTGTATATATTTGTAGTTTTTCAGTACTTTTTTTGTATAATCCAGTAGCTAAGCAACATTTTGTTGCCAAATTCACTGTCGTGTTTTTGTGCAACGACAATAAACTAATTTTAAGTTAAATTATCTCATCTATTTTGCGTTAATGAGAATTTTTCATCACAATTTCACATTTTACTTTTACAGTTTGATGATGAAATCAACTCGGAATATTTCAGAAATCGCCATCCGACGTTCTGCTTTCTGAGTTTGAGGAGCCAATTTGTTTCTGTCAAGCCTGTTTGACAGCAAAATAAAAATACACACTTTGCAACCAAGGCGGTTGGCTTCTCATCTTTTAAACTCTAACTCCGCTGAGTAACAAAAACGGAGAAATTAACATAAATCAAAATGTTCAAATATCCAAGGCAAAAAGCATCTTTGAGTCAGGAAATAATTTATTATCATATCGTTTATTATTTATTGTGATTAACTTGTTATTGTGATAAGATTGTGATTTATCACTACAATTAAAACCAATCAGAACCCTCTAAAACTTTCCCTTTTAACATTTTTCTCAACTTTTTGCTTAATGAAACCATAAATAAAAATAAATAAATTTGAAAATATGATTAAATGTAGCTTTTGGGCGCAGCTTAGTGATACAAACGTGTGACTAGTGTCCACAAAATGCACTATAAACGGGAATGTTTGTGTTTGTGTGGCTGTAATAATAATAGTTAGTAGTAAATAGTCCTTATTGTCACTTTTAACTGATAAAACTTTAAGTCCATATTGTCCATTAGTACCATGAACACCACATAATCCAATAATAATGTTTTAGTCTGAGTAGTGACTGCTGTTTTTCAAATTATGTTTAATAATCTCTGCCTTTCGTGCTGTTTTAAAAACACTGCATAGGGACAAATAAAGTGAACTGAGTTGAACTGACGTCTGCATAATGTCGCAGTTAAGGGTTTTTTTCTGCGTGGCGTAGGCATGTTCTTTCTCTGCATGCTAGGATCTCTCAGGAGTAATCTGGCTTCCTCTGCAAAACATGCAAGTTTGGTTAATTAGTCTCTCTAATTGCCCTTGGGATTGAGTATTGTGGGTTTCTCTAAGGCCTTGTACACACATAGCCAGAGTTTTGTAAAAATGAATATTCATCTCCTCTGCATTGGGTAAAAAAAATAACATGAACCCGCAAAAACACGCCTCTGAGCGTTGTTTTAAACATGCCGAGCCCATAGGGGGCAGTGTAGCGCAAAGCTAAAGCCTGTCAGCCAATCAGATTGCTTCCAAACAACCAAGACTTCCTGTTAGGAACTAAATGAGACACCAATAGGTTGATTTGTGTGGATATATTTATACACTGATCATGTCAAAGCAAGTATTTGGGTACATTAGTGCATTATTTGTTTTAATAAATAATCTTTTTTCGTGATACTAAACTGAATCTGCACGTAAATAAAACCAGGGATTCCACAGCTGAAAATCCAACTTTGCTGCACCCAAATCAGCTTTTATTGTTTCTTAAACCTGGCGGAAAACAGCAAGCGTTTTGAAACAAAGTGACCCAAATTATTGAAAAAATAATTTAATCAATTAAAAACAAAAGAAACTGAATGTTAGATGTTTTTCTTTTAACACAGCAACCATGCAAAATCTGCATGATTAAGGTCATTGTAGGGGGAAAAAAAGAAAAAAGTATTAAATATTAAAAAGAATAATTTTCTACAAAGGATTTTTCTTTTGAAAAATTTTCCAGAAAATGTTCGAGATGTCTAGAGGTCTTCTGAGATTAATCACAAAATTTAAGAGGTTTTGGCAGGAATTTAGTCCTTTATTTCTAACTCCAAAGGTCCAAACACACCGTCAGAAAAATCCCTGTCAAGTTTTGCATCTACAATAAAAATCAGACAGTTTAATTTGCTTGATTTTACTTTTTTTGTTTTGTTTGTTTTGTTTTGTTTTTTGGCCTCCATCTTCTTTTTGAATTTGAATTTTACGTTCCTGGTATAAACGCAGCAACACGTTTACATCCATAACATTTCACGTAACTTCATAAACTGACCTGTTATTCTGTATTTTATTTATGTTGACCAGTTTAAAAAGAGGTTAAAACAGGCTTCACTTTTGAGACTATTATTTTTATAAAACAAAACAGAAAAGCTTGAAAAATCATTTTCCTTCCGCTTCACATTTATGTGCTACTTTGTGTTGGTTTACCACACAATATATCCCAAATGAAATGCAATGAAGTTAGTGCAGGTATTGCACTTTAAAGTCTGAAAGAACATGCCTCTTAAATTGCATAAACGTTTCTGAATTTCCCAATCAGGCAAAAAAATTCCTCTAAATTAGAGGAGCACGGTTCTCTTTGCATCTTTCTTCAAGTTTGCCTCAAAGTACGCAGCTTGTCCAAATTAAATTAAGGACCCAGTGAAGCCCTAACTGATTACCTTCTCTTTCACAGCTCCAACAATATCGACTGTTGAAGCCGCTTCAGTGTCAACAAGATAATTAACTTGTGTGAGAGTAAAGTTTGGGTGGTTGTCCTTTGTTGGTAAACAGAGCTCTAGGAAATATTCAAAGGAATCGGCTATTCGACGGTCATAATGTACGGGAATTTATATCACATGCAAATCACTTAGCTATGCATCATATCAGGTATTAATGCCTCTAAATAAAAAGAAAAATGCATCAAATTTGTGATTTGCTGCATCCTGAATGATGAGAAGCAGCAGACATGAAGCTGGAAGGAGACAAAAATTAGGAAAAATTCCCAGAATCCCAGAAAATACTCAGCGGCCATATTGTTTCTCCAACTTAAAGCGCAAAATAATTTGTCTGCTCTGCAATAAATTAAACAATAAAGAAGAAACGTTATAAACCAACGCTTATTTGGTTTATAAGGTATTTTATTCTGTTCCAAAAACAGAATAAAAAACTGTTTAATTCTATTTTTGAAAAAGAAATTGAATTAAATAGTACTCTATTTCAATCGGCAGCTGAACTACCTTACTTTTTAACAATAACCCTTATCTATTAACTAATAAAAATATGTATTTTTTCTTGTAAAATGTGGCTGGATGTCTTTAGCCCTATTTACTATGAAGTTAAAATAGTAAGCATTTTAACTTCATAGTAAAATATTTTACTATGAAATGTATTTTTTCAAAAATAGTAAATATTTTTTCATAGTAAAACCATTTCTGATATACATGAGAAAAAAACAGCAAACAGATTTTGGTCATTTTGATGCTTCAGACATCAACGCAAATTTTATTTCACAGTAAAATAAATTTTTATAAAAGAAAATAATAGTCACAACTATATAAAGGAAAACTTTGTGCCTAACACTGACTGACGCCTACAACTAAGCTGATTGGCTCATCAATCGGCAGCTCCACCAATCCCGGACGAGCCCCCATTTTTTTTATTAGCTCAACCAGGAAGAAGGAGAACTAAAATTAAAAACCGAGATTTTAAAGGTTTAACAGTTCAGTGTCTTTTTCTTAAACAAAATAAAGAGTAAAAATGAACAATTATCAAAAGTCAGAGTCTTGGATAAAATTGTTTCAGGGGCCAGAAAGGGCCCCAAGGTCACATAGTATGTGTTCCTGCTATGTTTCTCGTAGCAGGTATCCTCTTGGAATATTTTTTTCTTGTCCTTGCCTGTGTCTGTGTCTTGCCCTGCCACTCCCCAGCTGGTCCAGGCAGATGGTCGGCTTCCTAAGTCTGGTTTCACCTCAGGGCCGTTACTGTTAATGGGAGAGCAGCGACCAACAAGCTGAGGACAAGGCACTAAATAAATTTGATGTACCGCAATCGCAATATTGTGTGTTTTCTACATTAGGGGAATATTAACAAAGTTTTGTGCGCGTTTGTAATGGAAACACAGCTACCAACAGCTGATATCAAAACTTAAAATTTGCAATTACATTGAGATGTAAACTTGCTTACAATGTTTAAGAATGGAAGACCTTAAATTCATTTAAAATAAAAGATAAGCGCATTGAGGTCATTGGGAACTAAAACTAAACTAGGATTTCTAAATCAAAATGCAAAATAAATTAATTTTCATAGTTAAAACTTTTGTTTTTTTTGTGTAATGTGTCGACATTATTGGATGTGTTTCTCAAACCCTTAACAACATGATGTAACTACAGAAAATAAATGTAAACAAACTAACAGTGCGTTCATAAATCAAAATTAAAGCAACTAATCAATATTTTTAAGTCTGTTAATCCAACAAACTCACATCAGCAGTCATGTCACCGACTAACTTTTACATATTCATGCTCTACGTTTTATATTTTCACAACAATATGGATGAACGGGAATTCAGCTCACAAAGAGAAATAGCAGCAATGTTTGTTTGTGTCTCTGATTCATTTAACGTCACATTTTTCTTTATTTTAGTGCCAAGTCAGACAAACGTTCCTGGTTTTCACTGGACCTTTCCTGATTTTCTGCTCTTGATTAAAGCCGAGGAGCAGCGAGTGGTTCCGCCCGTTATCATCAAAATGTCGTGTGTCATTATGAATCATTTTTATCTCTTTCTGTTCCATTAAAATAGACACTGAAACAGAGAAATGCAACCTCACTGCCAACAATGGTGGCACCGATCCACTGAGGAGCAATTCAGCAATTATGAATTACCACAGTAGTAGTTGGATAAAATAAATTCAGTTTAGCTTGAGATCTACATGTAAAACAATATATTTATATTCCAATATATCCAAACTAATTTGAGTTAATTAAACTGAAATTGCATGATAAAGTAATGAAAGTCAGGGAGGATCTGTGGATTGTAATTAGTGAAGTTTTAACGTTTTAAAGTTGGGCTTAAAGATAAACAATTTCCACAGAATAAAGAAAAGAAATAGTGTTAGATTCAACCAATAAACTCAATAGAAAAAATGTTGTTTCTTATTTAATGTAAACGTCAAAATTGTGAAATTTTGTCAGGAGATTGCAGCGCAGGGCATTCTGGGTAAAGACAAAACGCAACGCTGCTCCATTTTTGCTTAAGTTTAGCGAAGAAGGAAGTTGCGCTCAGTGTCTTCTTCATGTCTTTTCCTTCAGTGGTTGTTGGTGCAGCGCCCCCACAGGCCAGGAGGGGAACTGATGACCCAAAAGGTCTGGGTAGTTTTACACAGTGCGGTGAGAAAGCAAACCAGCATCAGCTGAAAATGTAACAAATCTTCAAAATTGAAAAACTAACTGTGCATTTGTATTTCTGCAGAATAATTTCAAAACAAATTCTGGCCAGTAGGAATACGATTTGTGTTTTCTTAAGCAATCCTAATACGATTTATGTTCCAAAACGTAAGTGGGACGCGCAGACAGACTGCTCACTCCGGTTTTAGTATTTTGTGTTTTGCCCCAGCAATAGATAATAATGCCATAAATCCAGGGTTCTCCTCTGAGCACTAAACATGCAAACACAAACAGGTGATTAGAGGGAAAGAGCTGTTGTGCAGAAGCGATAAGACAGCAAAGAGCGCGGAAACTGAGACAAAGACAATCTATCTCTCACACTCTCCCTGTCTGATAGCTGTGACAGCTGAGCTGAGACAGACAGAGAAGGACACCAGGCAGATGCTGTCAGGATTACTCCCACTCTCTGCCTTTTCTCTCCCTGCTCTCCAAAAGTTTCTACGAAATGTGGAACACTTAAACCAAATGGAAAAAAGAACAACTCAAGCAGTTAATTGCAGCTGTTCCAATTTTTATTACATCTCTTCACTGCTAGTTCATTGTGTGTGTGAGATGTTGAGGTTATTTTTGCTACAGCTGGTCAAATGACTATTATTAAAAGACTCTGTTGCCTCAAAGTACCTCCATAAACACTGTGAGTCTGAAATGGATTCCAGTATTTTAAAGACTTTGGCTTCAGGGTTGCTCTTTGTCTAACGTCTTAATGTGGTAGGAATCCTCAGGCTGCAGCTTTTTTCCCCATTACAATGGCACTGACTCACCCACAGGCAACATATGGACCAGTAAACACAACATGCACAAAGACCCACTTCCTTCCTTCGGCTGCGTTCTGCAAACCGGCACAAAACTACACAAGCAAACCAGGCTGGACATAAAACACATGTGCAAAAGAGAGAAAGTTGAATGAGAGCATTAATTTATTAGCTTGTAAAACCAGAAATATTTTCCAAGACGTGTCACAATGTCCTAAAATCTGCTTGCTTTACAATGAAAGTGATACAAAATATGAGTAAATGTCGTTTTTAAGAGGGACGTATTAGTATTCTGACCTCTTCCTGCATGCCACTGACACAAAAAGCAATTAATTTCTTGTTAATTTCATATAAAGAATTTACATTTTTTATGTCTGCAATGCATTGCAGGAATCTGTGATAAACACAGAGATATTTCTAACTAGATTCCCCCCAGAAACCCAGCCAGGATTTTTTATGGCTGCACTTCTTCTACGCGCCACAGTGATGATAACGCTCCAGCTGAAAGGGCGGCGCGAACAGGAGAAAGTAGATTTTTCAGGTATCTGATGACTTTTTATTTTTACTTCCTACATTTTAAGAGAAATATCTGTACTTTCTACTCCTTATATTTTCACATTTTACTAACATGATGAAGAAATAATGACGGGAAAAAAATCCACAGCTTTCACCTCAAGTAGAAAATCGTAAATTGCGTTAATCTGACCAGGTTAAGTGTCACACACAGCACAACGCGAGCTGCCATCGTTTTCACTGTTGTCTTATAAACGGCAGCTGCACATTCTGCAGTTATTGCAAATAAAATGTTTTGCTTAAAAACAAGTGTAAACAGGGCCTGATGTTTTTGGGTTTTCTGCTTCTATTTGTCATATTTCTTCTGGTTTCCTTCCAGCCCTTCTTATCGTTTACTGTTAGCTTCCTGGACTCGAAGGGCACAGAGTGGCCATATAATAAAAAGGCTGCATAAAAACACATTTTATACTGTGCAGTGGGTCAACCATAAAGAAAAATTATACGACGGTCAGCTATTTCACTTTTGCAACCACCTCCACCTTAAGTGGAAGTTAAGTTGCACAGTTAGTTTTTGTGCTCCATCACTGAGAAGACTGGCAGCTTAAAATAAGATTAGCTGCGTTTCCATTGACCATAAAATTGCACAGAGATGCCAATTTCGAAAAAACAAATTTAAATGTTTAACTGAAAAGTTTTAATTAAAACTGCAACGGAAACACATATTTTGTGGAAAAGCCAAAGAAGGCGAAAGGAAGTGGTAGCATCATATGTTTTTTAATGATTTATCACATGAGCAAACTTATCCATGTGTGATTTTAATTGCATTTCTTATTTAATGGAAACAGTTTTTTTTATATTAGCAGATTATCAACAAAGTTTTGCGCACAATTGTAATAAAAACGCAGCTTCTGATACCCAGAAACACTCTGCTAAAGAAGCTGGCTAATTTTGGAGTGCTGTAATAAAAAATGTAAGTTTAAAATTGAGTGGAAGGAAAAAATTTTGTAAAAATAAATAAATAAAGGAACATCTTTCTACCAGGCTGCAGTGAAAACTGGTCTTAATGTAGAAAATACCACAACAGAATTTAAAGTTAAAATAAATAAAATAGTGACATATATTCATCTATATAAGTTTGAGTTCCTTCGTTAACCTACGACAAAAATGGTGGCAGCAAATAGAAAACCCTGCAGACGGCAGAAACAACGTGTCACAGTGTGAAACGGACAGAAATACCGAGTCGTGTGACACACCTTGCTCCTGTTGGATGGTTTAATAACTGCAGTTAGCTTCAGCCAGAATATTTAAATGAGCCAAAGCATGTTTTGTATCTGCTGCTCTACTTTCATACGAAGCTCTGAAGTTCATACAGAGCATCGCTGACCTCCCTGTTGTCACTCGCGGGTCGACCTGAGTATTTCTGTCGCTGTCACAACAGATGAAGAGAGGCTTTTGTTGCAACTGAAGATTAGCAGGAGCCTCACAATCTTTCCAGGCGGCGTGTTTCCAAAAGACAAGAAAAACAGAAAACCCGCCCGGTGGACCATCGCAACACAAAGCGAAGCCTGAGAACTGGAACGACTTGATTTGGTAAGTATTTGGCATTTTCAGCAACAAGACAGTTCAGAGTGCTTTACATGAATTAGAAGGAAATACAAACAAAACCAAAAGAAAGAAAAACAAGTAAAAAAAAAAAAAAAAAAAAAAAATGTTCCAGTTGATTTGGGTTGCTAAGTAGCTAAATGTTGGTTCTCCATGTTTGATTCTCGTTCTGGGTTGCAAAATGCTCCATTATTTATAAACTAACAGGAGTTTCTCTAAGTCTTGCAGCGATATTAAAAGTATAAAGCGAAATGACGGCCTGAAGTAATAACTACTCCTTATTTCCTAAACTAACAGGAGTTCCTCTAAAAATAAACAGACGGGATGGAGAAATGAAAACATCAATTTAAGACGTTTCAAAGACGGAAACAAAAATAGTTAACTGACTATAATTATACAATTTTAATGTGTAAATATCTAATTTGATCAAATTTTGTCCAAAATACTTGAAAACTGTTTGTAAAGGTTTTCATAAACAATAATCGCAAACATATTCTAACAATTTTCTGTTTGGTTTTATTTTACACATGTTTTATCTAATTTAAGCCATATATTAAAAAAAAAAAAAAACAATGCAAGTGACATAACTAAGGCCACACTGGTACCAAAAAATGGAATGAAAACATCTCCACTTTCACAAAATAAGTCCCATTAAACCAGACAAATGAAAACATGCGTGTGATAAATATATCCTTGGGTTTGGAGGAGCTTCACGCAGCCTGCAGTTCAGTACACGCTGGGACGAAGACGATAATATTTCTGTCTGTTCCTCCTCCCTCTTCGCTCAGGATTGAACTGCTCTTCGCTTTGCTTCCTTGAAACCCTACAAATATTTCTTTACACGGATTTGGTGCTGCAGATCTGAAGTATGTGAGCTCCAGGCGAAAATGAAACGGCTCCACCAGCCCCAGTCTTCTCTTATGGAGATTAATTATCCTAAGACTTCACATATGTCTCTGCTTTCTGAATTTCATAGTTCCTATGACGTTCGTGAATATGTACGACTGATAAAAAGAAAATCAGTAGATCTCTGGAAACACAAATAAATGTTTCGTGTTGGTTATGTTGAACAACAAACGTTTCATTAACTTATTATTGGTTGTTTTTGCTCCAAGTCTGTCTTTGTCCTGTTTCTTGTTCTGCTAAAAACACAATAAATTGTGCCAAAAATTACAACGGTGACCAATTATGTTGCTGTTTTAACACAATCTTTAAATACTACATCCATTTTGGCACAACAATGCAAATTTGCCCCCTCAAAGACCAATACATTTTAATTTTATAAAAACTGGAAGATATTTAAAATATCCAAAACAAAACAAAACAACCATAAACAATAAATAAAATGGAAATTTAAAAAAAATGCAAACGAAACCATCAATAAAATGTATTGTAAACAAAATTGGCCTTAAAAAGTTTCTCCAAGATTAGCAAGAGCAACACTGAAACGTGTTGAGAGCTGAAATATCAGATCAAAACATAGCAAATATGCTAATATTGACAAACTGATCCTTATTAAAACATTGTGAAAGAAGCAGGAAACAGTTAAGAAACGTATAATAAACCAGAACAATGCAGTAACTTTCTTAAGCTGTTTAACTCCGTGCAGCACAATAATGCTACTCCAAACAGTCCGAACAAACAGCAGCATCCTGGACAGCGCTCACATGAGAGTTACCGTATTTTCAGACTATGAGCCGCTGCTTTTTCCCCACGTTTTGAACATTGCGGCTTTTCTGTGGATTTTTCTTCGGCCGCCAGGGGGCGCTCTGTAGCAGGAAGTGAATCATTGGAAGTCAGAATTGGAAACCAAAGAAGAAAGCGATGATTTTCAGTTAGAACAAGCACATGCTAGCAGGACAACTTAGTGAACGGGAGCCATGTGGGACCCAGACGTGTTTTTAAATTTTGAGCTTTTTTATTTAATACCAGTTTGAAACCTAGCAAAGTATTA
Organism: Poeciliopsis retropinna; assembly: GCA_010277075.1. Classification (NCBI taxonomy): domain Eukaryota; kingdom Metazoa; phylum Chordata; class Actinopteri; order Cyprinodontiformes; family Poeciliidae; genus Poeciliopsis; species Poeciliopsis retropinna. The sequence goes on from VMRM01000003.1 coordinate 3,084,813, forward strand.
ACTACATTTTTTTTATTTTATTTTAAATGTAAAATCTATTGACATATTACACAATTTTGGCTTAATCACTCCTCTAAGAACAGTATTCTTTCACTAATTGTCCTTTCTGAGTTTGTATGCTCCAGTTAATCGTTCCATCCATCCATCCCTCCATCCATCCATCCATCCATCCATCCCTCCATCCATCC
>VMRM01000003.1:3087500-3202500 GCA_010277075.1 Poeciliopsis retropinna
TCCTTCCATCCATCCATCCATCCGTCCATCCATCCATCCCTCCTTCCATCCATCCCTCCTTCCATTCATCCATCCATCCACCGTTATTCTCTTTAAATGTCACCTAACTGAAACGGCTTCCTCTGTGGAAAAGTTGCCACATGGAGACTAATTAAACTCGACTTTCCTTGTCCTTCAGCGAGCCACCGGCAAACTGACAACACCGATATGTCACGACTGAGGCGCAATAATTTTCATCGCCATCATCCTCGAATATATATCACAATCCGCCCTCCTCGTCACATCGCACACACACACACAAACACACTGCAGATGCACTGGTATCTCTGTCCCCCCCTTCCCTCACTGGGTCTCTCTCCCTTGGCCTATCACCATGACGATTGGAGCCGGTACCATGGATACAGTCACTAGGCAACGAGCAGCATCAGCAGCAGCAGTGGGAACAGAAGGAACGGCAGCGCGTCCTGTGAAAGCTTCAGCGGAGCAACACCACAAAAAAAAAAAAAGCACAACTTTTCTCCCCACCTGCGGGAAACGGCTTACTTTGAAGACGACATATTGATACATCAGAAGATTAATTTTATGTCACTCAGCCCTGGCATGCTATATTTAGATCGTCAAAGACTGCACACCATCCTTGATGAGGCTGAAATGGGTTCAGAGTGTGGCTACGACAGATGAAGCTGCCAGAATTATGTAGACGATCCAAAGAACGCACAGGAAACCCGAGACTGAAGGCGCACAAGTTATCACTGGCGTTCAATAGCAAAGCAAATATTGAACATTAAGGACGTCAAGACAGAACTGCATGTACCACGGATTCAGCATTCACCGTCACCAGCGACTCAAATGTAAAATGGAGCACACATGCAATCGCAGTTATTATTTGGGTTTTCCTGCCATAATTTTAGTTTGTATTAAGCATGTTAGTGTTACTATGATGTGCATTTTGAAAGTAGGAACTAATATCAAGCATGTTGGTTCTGCTGGGGCACCAGAAAAAGATGCACCGCATGGAAAAAGCAAGAGGCAATTTAAGTTAAAATGATTTAATTTCTACCTCTAATGAAAGGTCAACCAGTGAGGCATGTTTATATAATTTCCTATGTATTTATTGTATCTATTGCACCATATCATTTAAGTTTATATTGTGTTTAAGTTTGATGGCAGTGGTAGTGTTGGCAACAAGGTGGTGCTGGAAGAATTTGCATCTCACATGAAAGCTGACTGGAAGTGATACTGGGTATTGGTATCAACGTACGCTAAGGTTTTCAAAAGTAACGGTCCCAAGACCTCAAAGCGTTCCTTCATACCGTTCAGTTTAATATGTGTTAATTACTTCTGCTTCCATTACAAATACAAACAAAACTTCGTCAATATGTCAATATGTTGAAAAAACGGAATCATAGCAAGTTTGTTCACGCGGTTTTTAATAAATATTCCACTTCCTGTTGTGTTCTTTGTCTTTTCCGCCAGTAGTAACATCTTGTTGTTGATCATATGACTCGTGATGTGAAAAAGAAAGTGTTTTTCTCACTTTATACACGAATTTGGATGTAGAAGAAAATCTTTATATTGAAAAACGTGAGGTTTTATTTTAAATTGCATTAAGAAAATGTATTTTCAGATTTCCTATTTGCACAGTTATATTGTCAGCAATGAAAATCACAAAGAAGAATGTAATCCAGTGCCTCTTTACTCTTCCTAGGTTATTATGTTTTACATTAACTTGCAGCTCTTTGGAAATATTTCAACACAAGCTGTAAAAATAAAGCTGGCAAGTTCAACCTGAGTGGAAAACTGTTTTAAATGAAAACTAAAAGATTTTATATTGTTTTTTGTCTTTGTGTTGATTCTTACTCAAGTCTATCATGCAGTGAAAAAGGTATTTCCTCTCAATAAGGATAAAAGCTGCAGTATCAGTCTCTACCAATGCTAACATTATACAAGCTTTATACTTCACGTGATATAAATCAGCATTAAAAGCTTGAAATATGTCAAAACAGGCATCAAAAATAAGAATTAATAATAAAAGGATCATCAAGGAGTTTGGTGAGTCATCAGGCTCAGCTAATAGTCGTTGTTATTAAAGTGTGCATCATTATAACATGCATTACACATCTTAGATCAGCGGCGTCCAATCAAAACTCTGATTGTTCTTAAAGGGCCGGTTGAGACAGAATGTATCAATAAAACCCACTGAAACGTTAAAATATTAATAAATATCTGTGATTGGTTGTTCTTGGTAATCATAATCAAATTATTTAATTTACAAATGTTTGTGAGGACTTTTTGTGATATTTGCACTAATGCATATGAAATAAATGTGACTTTATTACTCGCGGCATCAATCATGGCTGAGGCAGCAGTTAGCTAAACCCAATATTTCGGATCAATTTTGGAACAAAAATTTGCAAGAAAATCATAAAAATTGTGGGGATCTGTTGATTTTGTGTGAATTTTGCAGACTTGTCGATGTAATTTGGAGCCTAGAGGGCCACATAAAAAGCCACGGCGGGCCACATCCGGCCCCCGAGCCTTGAGTTTGACACGTTACATAGGTCAGCAAAGTAATTGTTTAATCTGAATGGCATTAAAAAGATAACAAGGCCCAGTTGATTAGTTAGCTTGTTGCTAACTGCTATCTCCATTTATTCTGATTCAAGAGTAGAAATTGAATCAGTCAAGTTTATTTGTATAACACATTTCAGCAAAAAGTGCTTTAAAAAACTAAAATTATTTTTTTTTTAGCTTTATATCATGTAATAATGCCGTTCCCTGATCAATCGGAGTGTTGCTTTGAGACATTGACCTGCAACTCGTCCACACGGCTCCTTCAGACTAGTGGCAGCAGCAATTAGCAAACAACTAGTGGAGCTGTAAGCGTCTTGGGTTTATCACAAAGTGCGACACTTCATAACTGGTTGTAAACGGCATCATGGAGAAGCCTTGTTTGATTAACGTGTTGAAGAGGGGAGGGAGCTCTTAAAGAGACAGTGTCCAATTTCAAGATGTCAGGTCCGACTATAACACAAAGTCAAATTGAGATTAGGTTATTTTTTTGTATATATACAACATTTTCATAACAACTGGAATTAACAGACTGACATGATTGTGCTATAAAATGAGACTATGTGTTTGGAAAATGCATTATACATATTACCCAATAGAAGAGTTGCACTGGTAAATAATACCATTATGACCACTGACAGGTAAACTGGAGTCACATGCAATGTGCACTCTAAAGGCAGATTGTTTTGTTCACCTATACTGGGCCAAAAAAAAACAATCAGAAAATTTCTATCTTGTGAATTTAAGAACGCAAACCCTCAAAAAGGGGATAATGGTTGATGACAACGCAATACTGTTGTTTATGCTTCAATCAATAAATGCTCCATTTATGTTTCAAAATGCAATCAAACACAATTATTATGTGCTACCTAGCAGCATGGCTGCCACACTTAAAGTAATTGAAGTTGTGTATTTGATGAAAGGGAAATTTTATTTGTTTTTGTGGCTCTGAGTCATGGCAGTGATACATTTACAGACCAAAAAGACCCATAAATTCTGTCATTTTTTTCATCGTCGTCATAAGTAATAACAAAATTACAAGCCTAGTACTCACTGACGAGACAGAATAGAGAAACCAAGTTGAGCACCCACAGGGAATGACCCAATCTGATAGACGTGGCGCTCAGAGACGTGAATGAAACTAATTCAATTTGCAATGAGATGGCACAAAATGGCATTAGAAGTGGCACGACGAGATGAGCTGTGTGTTGAAGGATGTTGCAGGAAGGTCTGACAGCATGTAGACTCGTTAAAACCGCTTCACAGGGTTTGATAGGGGTGGAAATTTGGGCGTGCATGAGGCGAGGCGGTTCAAATGACCTGCATCTTTTTTACACCACAATCACCAACATGCTGACTTCAGTTTTCCTCTTTACTCTCCAAAGGAATCTAGGAATGATTCAAAGAGCAGAATATTGATTTTTCAGTGTCTACCTCATCTGCAAACATCCAAAGACTTTATAAAGATTGCATAACTTCAGTTCACTCATTGATATAGTGCCAATTCTCAGCAATTTGTTGAAACAGGGGATGCACTTCAGATACCGATACCGATATCGGAGGTTTAGTATTGGATGATGCAGAAAACAATGTTGAATTAACTTAAAATTTTTTGTTTTATGCAGCAAATGCAGCAAATTACTAATTTATTTGATAACTCTGCACCGTTACAGCACTTAAATCCACCAATAGCTCGGTCAAACATGGAAAAACAACTTTAATTTATTCAGCCAGCGCAATAAGAAATAATTAAACTGAAACTGACAAAAACAATAAACCGCAAAAAACCTGCTTTCAAATAGTTCGGAAAGTGCAATTAATTTAAATATAATGCAAATAAACCATAAAGCAAGACGTTGCTCAGAAGACACATGATCTAAATTATTTTACAGATGTTAAAATCATCTCTAACATAAACTAATGTAGCAAATAATTTTGTAATTACTCAATGGACACAAACAGGAAAGCCAAAGCAAACTGGTGCTTCAACTGGTGGTATTTTGTCTTACAACATAAAAATATATATATTTCTGAAGACAGAAAATTAAAAAAAAGCCAGAACTTATTCACAAAGATAAAATACTGCTATATGATGCCCAACACAGACCAGGAATAACGCAGATTTTCTACCTTTTCTCCACATTATCTCATAGAATACAGGAAATTGGCCAATACTTGAAAACATCCCCATTTCATTATAGAAGTGTAAAGATGGCTGATATCACAAGAACATAAAAGTCAAATTTTTCTCAGCAGAACATCATGTACTAAAACCATAAAGCCAAAGAAATAATACACACGCAGAAATAGATATTATCAAGATCTGCATGTCTTAATAACTGCAAGCCGGCAGTCGCAGCCGCTCTTTGTTTATATGACCACAAAAGACAAATCTCACATTCAAGTGTTTGCAAATCACACAAACTAAGGCAATTAGTGGCGCTTGCATAGCCCTGCTGAGAAGGAAACAGATTAAAAGAGTCATCTTATGAGCAGCGCTTTGAAATTAGAATTAAATATTCTCTTTGAGCGAAACCGAGGCTAGTTTAGCGTGAATTGTGAGTCAGAGAGGACCGGGCAACAAATTACACCATGCAATGAAACAGAAAGCATTAAGTCCAGAAAATAAAATAAAAAATGGTAATAAACCATTCAACCAGATGGTGAACAAAAAAATAAATAAAAATCCTGTGCCATTACAAGCTTGTAACAAGTGTGACAGATTGGTAAGGCTAAAATGTGTGCTAAATAGGATAATAAGCAGTACTACCTTAGGGTAGAGGATTTAACAGGTGTGTGTGTGTGAGGGTGTGTGTGTGAGACACACAGAGAGAAAGAAAGACATAATGTTTGAAACCATGATTCCATGTCAAAATGGCAAAGTATATGACTCTGAATCAGATATTATGACAAATAGATAGATAGATAGATAAAATATTTACATATAATGAAGAAAAAGTATCACTTTTAGGCTATTTTAGTGAGCTAATTTACTAAAAATGCAAATTTATTTTATTTTATGAGCCAAATTTTCTATTCCTCTCTAATGGATTCAAATCCAGAATTAAACTTGTGGTATGATTTTTTATTTATTTATGTATTTTTTTAAGTACAATCCCGGTGAAACATCGGGAAAATGATCATCTGCTTCACTAATCAGATGATCCATTCAGGGATCCCAGCTTGAATGAGAAATACTGCAGCAGGTTTGTGTCACCCTGTTGGTGCCTTACGTGGTAACGCGGAGTAGTTATCCATCTGGCAGGATGCTGCTGGCGAATCCGGTTCTTAGGGAAAGCTCTTTATTTATTGGTCCCTGTGGGTTCTGCAGCATCGAACGGGGATCAGTCGAACCGGTCCGAAACCGGGACAGGCATAGAGAGCGGATGAGACGAGCGCGTCTGGTCCCACGCTCATTTTTAGGAAGATTTTAAATCCACTTTCACACAAAGACGGCGCGGTGCATCCAGTTAGTTGCTAGATGTCCTCGGTCCAAAAGAGAAAGAGGAGAAGAAGAAGAAAGATGCGGGCACACCCCGCAGAAAGAGAGATGTGGATGATCGGACCTGTGACCGACGGAGAGCAGAGGCGTTTTCTCCGCTGCAGGAATAATAATAATAAAAAAAACAGACCCAACACGTTCAGCAGAAGCGTCTCCTCCCATCTGTCCTCCGTAGAGAGAGGAGAGCGAGAAGAGAGCGAGGCATTGCGAGGAGATGGCTGAAGATGGAACCGGGACTCGCGAGTACGTGCGTTTTGCGCTTGCGCACAAGTTTGAGCTCTTTAATTGTCCGCTGGTTTTGACTTTACGCGAGAGACACAAAGGAACAAGAAGAGAGGGAATAATACGGCAGGTATAAGAATTAGGAGTTGGAGTTGAATCAAAAGGCAGTTGCCATGTTTTTGTTGGAGAAGCTTACAATTTGTATTTGTTTGTTTGTTTTAAACTGATTAAATTAAGGCAGATTTAGGAGTTTTGTTGTGTTTGTTCTGTACATTTACATGACAACGGCACAGTTTAAACGGGTGCAGTGGATCTGAAACGTATCGGTTGTCTTGCCAACAGAGTAAATTGATCTTTTCTGGCGGGTAATCCAGGCTCATGCATAGTATAACGCAAAACAGCTGCTTCCTACAAACCACAGAAGAAGAAGAAGAAGAAGAAGAAGAAGAAGAAGAAGAAGAAGAAGAAGAAGAAGAAGAAGAAGAAGAAGAAGAAGAAGAAGAAGAAGAAGAAGAAGAAACTACTGACAATACTGGTGTAACTACAATTAGTGTTTCCCGTAAGATTCGATTCCCTCACCGCTCTGCACCGACCAGGTAGCAAAACACACCTGTGCTTGTTCAGCGCGCTTATCTAGAGAGCTACGGACACCGCGAAGGCTCAAACAACGTGTTTCTGCGAAGTTATTCCACTTTTTTTTCCAACTGCGCCCTAATCAGACGCACAAAGTGCGTGTTTCCCCCCAACGGTGCCTGAGCGGAAAACGCCAATCGACATGCTTTTAAGTAGAACTTTTTTTTAAACACAAGCGCACTTAGTTCCAAACACTCTAGCACCAACTAGTGGCGTGGCGTGAGCATTACATGCTTTCGATGTTTGCTGTTAAAACAGAGATTGTAATTAGAATGTCTTCATGTAAATGTAATAACGGAAATGGAACAAAAACTCCATTGTTGGATCATTGTCGTGTAAACAAGGCCTTAAACCTGCCGCTTATGTTGCAGCGACCAAAATACTATTTTTATCCACGGAAGAGGATTAGAGCCTCTGTTTTTATTTCTTTTACTTTATTTTTCTTTTGCTGTAATAGACCATTTGTTATATGTATTTGAATGTATTTTTGACACTTTTTGTTAAGAAAATAGTACAGGTGAAAATGTACACATCGTTTTATTTTACCAAATTATGTGTATATTTACTCAACTTTTGTTTTTTGTTTTTTTGCTTTATTTATTCTATTTTGAAGATTGTAAGACCTTAACATCAACATTATCAATGTCCGTGGTTATTCTTTATTTTTATTATAATATTGTGATATTTGTCATTGAAGATCCATTATGTATGTTAATGCTATTTATTTGAGATAAAGTTAAAAAAGATTAGAGCCTCTTTTATCTTTTCAATCGTTTTCTCAGAAGATAAGTCAAAATTAATTATTTTTTTCTTAATTAAATGCAAATTACCCCCCTGAATATAATATTTTTTGTTTGACGGTTGTTAATCGATTCATCACAGATTCATCATTTAATCATTTCAGCTCTATTTCAGTTAAAATGAGTTGAATGCACACTTTTGTAAAAACATTTTAATTACCATGTCAATTTCCTTTACAGACATGCACTATTTTCTTGTACCAAATACTACAAATTTCCCCTCTGTAATAGCAGCCTCAAAAGGAGATTTTGAAAAACCTTAAAAGAATTGTTTTAATCTATGTGCAATTATATATTGTCAAGGTTTCAGCGTTAAAAATGGATGTAAAAAAAATAGACATTTGAATATGGATGCACTCCAGATTCAGGGGCGGCTGGTTAAACTATAAGGCTTTTCAGTTAAGTTGTGTGGGTTGCTGCAACTGGTGGAGCTGCCAGTCGGGTACTGGCACACCATTGGTTTGCTCAATAACCAGTTTCACTAAAGCGTAGCCTCCAGGTAGTTCTGTTGTCTTAATTTTGTCCCTGTTAAAGCACAATACAAAATCCCTGCAGCGTCACTCCAGTTTATAGTTTCCACAGATCAGCATATCCAATAAGATCTTAGAAATTTAGAAATACATTAAAGATTAATCCTTTTTTTTCAGTTATAAGTCGTTATAGCATTTATTTGTTTTCTTAAACAAATAAAGACTGTATGACCCTCAAGTCCAGCTGGTTGACTTCACAAAAGACAAACTCAGTTTCTCTGTATTTATTCAAACAGAAAGAAAATCTTCTTATGGCTGTACACATTAAAACTACAGAGCAATGGCTCGCAACGAACAGCTAACAGCAGTTGTAAAACTGCACACAGCTAAAATGCACAACATGAATTAGTTAAAAATACACACAAGACATGGCAAACTGCGCTGTAAACCCCGCATGTAGCTAGAACTGCCTAAAATACATGTTAAAATATAGTACTTGCAACGAAAACATGGAACTGATGCAGTTACAGAAAAAGGGGCGGAGCTGACAGTTACCGGTTGCCACGGTAACCACCAACTGCCAGAACAAAATGTACTGGTTTCTCAATTTGTGAGTGCATGTTGTGCAACGACCAAAACAGAACCAAGGGTTTGGCACTGAGGTAGCAAAATAAATATGAAACTACCTTCATAACACAATACCCGACAGTTTTATACAAGTTTTTTAAATTAAAAAAATATTTAAATAATGCATTTTTGTTTGCATTTATGTAAAAATACGACTACATAATACTACTTTGTATGGGTGTTTAAATATACAGCCTAAGACAATCACATCAGAAGGCAGTAGTTATGTTTTAATTGCTTTTTCTAAAAAAGAAAAAAAATTAAAAGTGCGGCTTTGCATTCAAGCAGTAAATGTGACTAATACACAGAAACAGAATGCAACCCAGTGGTAATAATTTAATATTATAATAATTGATAAAAGCAGAAAGCGCTCAGGGAAAAGTGGTTTCTGTGGATTGTTTTGGTAAAATTTGAAACGTAAATCTGCAGTTTAAGGAGCTGCTCTTGCTACGTGTTAAGCTAACCCCTGACTCTGCAGCTCTGCCTCTTTCTACTCTAACTGTGACACATTATCCTTCTCCGTGCCAGTTGGCGGTGCCTGGTTGAAGCTCCAGTTAGGCCCAGATGGCAGCACTGGGATTCTCCCAGATTGACTGAGTTTGACCACAGTCTGCGAGTAAACAGGAAGCTGGCCAGCCTGTCAGTGCGAGTCATCGTTCTCTCTGTCTCCAGGCCTCGCTACATGTCTTCTTCACTTGGACGTTTTATCAGATTAACTTGAGCATAATCACTTCCAGGGTTGAAATGTCCTTCAGATTAATCCAAAATGGTTCGTTATTGCAGAGGTTTGTTCTGGTTTGCTCCAGCAGCGACGCTTGTAAAAGACCAGTTTCAACGTATTATCTGTCCAATGTGGTTTGATACGGTTGTATGCAATATAACAGTTACAAATACATAATTTATACTTATATTTATGAAAATTATAAATACATATAATTGTATGTATTTGTATGCATTCACATAGTTCTTATGTGACGTCACATTTCCGTGAACTTTATAACTGACAGCCATCTTGGTAGGCCGCTGCTATGGGGTTGCCATGACAACAATAAAGCCACAAGCTTAGAACTGGACGTTCGTTCCTAACAGTATAAGTACAATACAACTATTATTGCATTACGATTTTTAAGTATTTTATCCATCTCTGTGTAATACTAAGATAAATATCAGTGACATTTACTGTAATACTGTTAGCTAAACTAGCAAAAGTAGTTTAGCTTATGTAGCATTTGTTTACAAAATAATGGAATGTGTTGTTTTATGTATCCCTTTCACTGATTACTGAAATAAAAGAAATATTTTGCAAAAATACTAAAGTTGGCAATTTCTATGCTTAAAATCTGCTTTTTATCAACTCTTCTCTGTATTTTTATATTCAGACTGGCTGTAATTTGTATTTATGTCTCGCATTTGCAACACCAAAAGCATATTTTCTATTGTACTTGCACTATAAAACAGATGATTGATGAAATTTTTCCAAGAATGATGTGAAATTACTGTCATATATTGTTCTTTATTAAATGCAAGTTTCAAACAAAATAGATAAAAAATTTTTTATAAGTTTTCTTTAGGGAAGACTATTTATTTGTCTTAAAAGTTTTCATATTTTGTCACATTGCAAAATAATTGCAGTGCATATTATTAAAACTTTATGTGACAGACTATCAGAAAGTACAGTCAACTGTAAAAGATTTTATGATACTAAAATATAAAAGATTATAAAGGGACTATATTTGTATTTTATTATATTAACTGTGATGTTCAGTAGATTAAACTACAGGACCAGAGTTTTAAATGGAAGGAAATTTCCATCTTTAATTAGATGCTACAGAATAAAAGTTTTGTGCCAAAACTTCAGTAGTTGCTTTATTTGTTTATATTATTACCTTTAAATCAAATTCAGTCAGCAAATCTGGAACAAATTGCTGCATAAGACTGTTTGTATTTTCTTTTTTGTTACGCTGACCAGAGAGCTGCAAACTAAATTGCCCTTTTTTGTGATAAATAAAAGATATTTTAAAGCATTTAAAGAGGATTTTCAGTAATTTTTTATAAAGAAACAGAGAACATGCTACAAAATATTTCTCACTTTACTCAATTTGTAACACATTGTTGAGCTCAATCCCTTTTTTAAGGGCCAAGTTTTGCCCACAAATCCTATTTCTGTCTTTTTGGATTCTGCTGATTTTTCCCACCTATTTTAGGCAGATCAGGTTTAGAGAGAGCTGAGCTGAAGGCTGTGCATTTCTGGAGAGTATAATTGTTTGAGGCAACAAACTGCAACTTCCTCCATATGTTATATCCGTTTGTTTCTAAACGGTATCTGAACAGTGTACCATTATGCTCAGATTTTCTCTAGGGCTATAAATAGGAAAAAAACATAATGTGGAGCTTTAAAGCGCCATGTCATGAGTTTCAGATCTTGGAAATGTGTCAATTTGGATCGCTCTGGGATGCATCTATGACTCCAGATTTGCATGCGTTAAAGCAGCTTGGCAGATTTTTCTGTAAAATCAGCCAAGCTCACTTTAGATATACAGATTTTCAGCCTTATAAATGTAATGTTTCTGTTTGCTTTTTTATGTTATTTTAGCCCTGTTGCCTTGCAGCAAGAAGGTCCTGGGTTCAATTCCCAGCTCAGGTTCTGTCTGCGCTCTTCCTGTGCATTGTGGGTTCTCTCCGGGTACTCCGGCTTCCTCCCAGTCCAGAAACATGACTGGTATGTTAACTGGTCAGTGTGTGTGTATGTTTGTTTGTCCTGTCTGCCTCTGTGTTGCCCTGCGACAGACTGGTGACCTGTCCAGGTGACCCCGCCTCTCGCCCTGAACGTTAGTTGGAGAGGCACCAGCACCTCCCGACCCCATGAGGGACAAGAGTGTTAGAAAATGGATGGATGGACTTAAACGAGGTAAAATGTAGCCCTCCCAAAACAAGTACAACATAGAATGAGATTTATTAAATAAGGAAAACCTAAAAAACAAACCTAAACCTTTGATTTGGTTATGGCCCAATATCAGATTTGGTCGAAAAACATTATCACAATATAAACTTCATATTCAAATTCAAAACTACTTTATTGATCCCAAAGGAAAATTAAATGATCAAATTAAATAAATCAATATCAATTGTTGTTGTTGTTGTTGTTTTTTACATATCTGAAATACTACCTAACTGGTAATATGACCTTTCCTGTTTAATCCACTTTTCTTTCCAGGCTGTTTTTCTGAGGATTGGTGGCAGAACCTTAAACCGCTGCTGCGCCGGTCACTCAACAGGTTGTTGCTAGGTAACCAAAGAACGAGCGAGTTGCTAGGTAACCAAAGAAATTCCGCCAGCCTTGCTTAGCTAGCTGTAGGAGGTTGAGCAGTTGAAGCCTTTCCGCTGCCTACATCTCCCAGAATGCTGTGCGGTTCTAGATCAGAGTTCAGCGACGTTCATAAATTGTATAATCCAACATAATATCACATTATTTTATAACACGGGGTGAATTATCATCACAACTCGATTCACATTCAGCTTAGGGACAGAAAAGGATCTTTAACTCGGCTACACACACACACACAACCACACACACCGCTGATTCCCAGAGAGACAATAAGAGTATGAGATGAGACCCTGCAGGTAGCAGGATGTCATGCTGAGAGTTGACAGCTTGCTGCAAAGCCAAGAAAAAGAGTTGTGTCATTAAATCACTGAAGCTTTAACAGTTGCTTTGTGTTGAAATCATCCCTAAGTTAATGTTGCCAAGCAACAAATACAGTCTCAGGCAGTAAGAGGACCTGCAGCCAAAAATCGCTTGGCAGCTAAATTTTGCAAAAAAACAAAAGAGGAACTGGAGGATCAGAAGCTTTCAAAGAGATTTTGGAAATAAAAAAAAAATAAAATGAAGGTCAGATTCCAGCCATTTAGAGGACAGGATGTGCAGAAAAGAAGACAGTTTGCATTTTATAAGACTGACATGGCAAGTATGTTCTCTGGTTTTTGTTCATTTTCACATCCACCTCCATCAAAAAAATGATCTCATGTTAAAATCAGAACGCTGGCTCTTTGTAAGGCAGCTTGAAAGAGAATGGATATGTCCTGTAAATCAAATTTGTGTGCTGAAAGTAAAACACAACCTAAAATAAATATGCCCATGCATATATGGCATAATAAAGATTTATGTTTTCTGCATTTTTCTGTCCCATATTAATTTAATTTCTCAGGGATATTGTAAATTAAAAATCAGGTTTCGACAAACAAAAGCTTTACGGCGTAGTGTAATAGTTTTGTTCCATTTTTCATGGCAGGTTTGATTTAATTCATGTATTTTCAACCATAAAAGGCAGTTTAAGGTTTTGTCGCAGTATTTCATCCTGATTTTGGTTCAGACTTTAACAAAGCCACCCCAAGACTTTCGGCCTTGACTTGTTTTTTCTTTTAGTTATTTAGAGGAGTTGCATTTTACAAATGTGTGCAAAACTGTCATTAATGTTGAAAAAACATCGTTGCTGTGTTTCTTTTCATGTGTTAAAATAAGTTTGCTCACACGGTAAGTCTTTATAAACACATGCTGCGCCGTGCTCCCCCAACTACTTCCTGTCTTCTTCTTCTTCATGGTTTATGTCAGTGGCAACATCTGCTTGTTGGTCATGTGACGCAAAAAAAAAAAGTGTTTTCACTGCAGTTTTGAGAAATAAACCAATTTTGATACAACCAAAAAAACAAAACAAACAAACAAAAAAAAACGCCATCCAAGCACCAAAACCTTCTATCAAAGAACAAATTCCCGTTTTTCCATTAAGCAAATTTATTTTCAAAATGTCAAATTGCGCAATTAATTGGTCAACGAAAACGCAGCTTGTGAAACATAAGGAGATGATCTGATAGCTGCATATGCACAATTCATAACTTGCAGAAAGTTACTCAGATCCCGAAGCAACAAAGCAGCTCCGTACCGACACACGACAATCCTTTCACTGAAAAGCTCCGAGTTTCACGCCAGACTGATGGATGTCACCGATTTGTTTCTCGTTTGTTCAGAAAGTCCTGGGCGAGTTCTTAACCTCGATAAGCCAGAGCTGAAGCTGCCTATTGAGTCCGTTTGCAGAAACACCAGTTGGGATAAAACAGGGTGATGGGAGTGGCTAGAAAATTTTAATTAAATTCAGAGCCAGACATTTGCAAACAAATGCATCCACCAGTTTTCATAAATAATCCATCCATCCATTTTTTTCCACCCTTGTCCCTATTGGGGTCGATCTCCAGCTACGTTCTGGGTGAGAGGCGGGGTACATCCTGGACAGGTCGCCAGTCTGTCGCAGGGCAACACAGAAACAAACAGGACAAACAACCACACACTCACACCTAGGGAGAATTTGAAGAGACCAATTAACTTGACAGTAATGTTTTTGGACTGTGGGAGGAAGCTGGAGAACCCGGAGAGAACCCACGCATGCACAGGGAGAACATGCAAACTCCGTGCAGAAAGACCCTAGGCCGGGCATCGAACCCATGACCTTCTTGCTGCAAGGCAACAGTGCTACCAACTGTGCCACTGCGCAGCCCTTAATAAATAATATCAATAATAATAATTATTCCTAAATTGGCACTTTGTTGGTATCTCAACAAAGTTAAGTTTCCTTTATGACGCACATCATTCAATAAATAATACAGACAGTTAAAGTGTTTTTATCTAATGTTAAACATGGATTTCAGGTGGTGCTCTGTCAACTAATTAGAAATACATTTAATGTATTATGTCTGTTGTAGTCTTTAAATAACTCAACCTGATCATGCAAATCATCCAAATTGATCCTACTTATCCAAAAATGCAGTGAAGTTCAGTTTATTAATTAAATTGGTTTCTATCCAGGCAGATTGCATGGACTTACTTACGTTCCCTCCTCCTGGACGAGCGTGTAGCAACAGCGGCCTGTCGCTACACGCTGAGCATGCATTGGCTGAGCTTTTGCTGCGATTACAATGTGCTCACAGAGCACAGGCGTCCTGCAGTAAAATGTAGATTTAAAATAAAACAGGAGGAAAATGTAAATATCGATGCTGAAAGTAACCACTTCTACAAACTGCAATATTTTCTGATGATCAACCTTTGACACACATAATAACATAATAATCTGGGTTTGTCGTTTCTCTTTTCCCCATAATGTTTTCATGCTTCATTGTGTCTCATTTGGCACTTTGTGAATGGAGGTTGCTAGGCAACTGGGGTGCAGTAAAGCATGGCAACGTGAGGTTTGTATTTAGGCTTGTTAGGAATTGAAACAATAGCTTTAAGTACTGTAGAATAGCACTTGGCACGTTACAATAGAGTGTAGCAGTAGAGTAGTGTGATTTATTTATATATATATTTCACTTTTGTTTGCAAGAAGAAATAAAATCAACCAAAGAGAAAACAATGTGAAATTACGGCACTGTAATCACATGCTAATCTTTGGTTTTATTTCTAGATAAAATGGATGTTAGCTCTGCAAAAACTTGTGGAAAAACAAAAATCTAAATTTAGTAAATTTTATCTTGTATTTTTATTTTATCCACTGCTTTAATAGACGTGTTAAAATACACTCACTAATCATCTGTGCTATTGGAGTTCGATTAGCTGCAACACCACTGGTGTAAACTGATGTTGTAAAAAATAAAAATAATTTTGAAAGGAAAAAAAAAATGTAAATAAATCTAAAATATTTTTAACTACACTGGGAATGGGAAAAAAAATATTGATAACCTTTGCAAAACTTCTTAATAAACCTTGAAATTACAGAAGTTACTAGAGTAAAAAAGTATTTGGTAAAAGGTTTACTTGAGAATTGAGAAACTGATCAAATTACCAATCATTTAATATTGATAAAGTTACGGTAAGTGGAAATTTTGGTATTTTATGGACCAAAATGACAATAATTCAAATAAGTGACAAAAAAATAGTCAAAATAATTTTTTCCAAATCAGTTTTATTTCGATAAAAGACAAATAAAAACTGCAAATGTGTGTCTGTATGTTTGTTTTTGTTTAAACATCTTTGTTTAAACAAAAACAAAAATGTTTTGATGCTGATTTTTGTTCAGTGGGTAGAAAATTCAGAAATTTTACTCAAGTAAAAGTAGAAATACTTCATAATAAAACTACTGAAGTAAAAGTAAACGCTAAAGCAAAGTAAAAATACCCTTCAATACATTTTTCTAAAAAGTTACTGTAACTGAGTAAATGTAACTAGTTACTACCCAACACATCACCAAATAAGTTTATATGTTTACATTGACTTTATGTATCAGAAGCATCAATGTCAGCCAAAAATTATAACAAAATAAACAGCAAAGAGTCTAAAAACTAAATTATTTTATCACACAGCAGTGCAGAGTGGTTTTAAATAACCAATGTGTCTGTTACAGAGTTATTGTTACACCAGTCGGATGTAGCTTTATGTTAAATCTTTGTTTCATCTAACTTGACTCCAAATTTAGAACTTGAATTGGAAGATTAGGGTTATGGCAGCGAGGCTGTCCAAACTCAAAGATAAATGTTGAAATTACCAGTGGAAACAATGACTAAATAAAAATCATCTGCTGATTATTGAAAGCAATAATAATTTAAATATTAGCAGCTTTGTGAATATTTCTTTATTGCAGTTTTATTATAGAATCATCCCTAACTCATTTTCTATCAGAAACGTCTTGATTTCATTTAAATAATTGTAAATCTAAAAGTGATTTACTGTACAGTCAGTTTGACCTACTTAAATACAAAACACTTGCAAAATATGGAGCTTGTCCCATATATTTCTGTCTTTCATAGCACAAAAATGTTATTTTAAACAGCAGATTGTCAACAATTAGCTTTCTATTGACGTTAAATCAAAAACATACTAAATGCATATTTTAGTTTGGATAAATCCAACCGCAACTATGATTATTGGTGTAATACAAAGGAATAGTTGCTGAAAAACACAACACATAATCATGACCTAACTTTAGCATTAGCATTTATACAATGGTAAAACACAAAGACACGAAGCTTTTAAAGATTTCACAAACTGCCACCACATGCAATGATTGTGCTGCTGAATCCTCTGAGAGGATTTGTCGCGCCAGTGAGCAAAAATACTCGACACTATGAAACCTTGCTGTGACAAATGACGCTTTTAGTCTCCGCTTGCAGAGAACCCGGATTTCCCCAGCGCCGCTCTTTGCCACAGAATCGTCTGTTTATTACCGTCTGAAACGGAGAAGCTGTGGACGGACTCCTGGTGGATTTGAGGTAGTGACAGTGAAAAGGTCAAAGGTCGGACATTTTATTGCCTCATTACCAAATGTTCTTGTTATTGTTTGCTTAAATCCTCAGATGCCGTTAATAAAGGCTGTGTGACGTCACGTCATACTGGTGGACAAAAAGCTGATGGTTTCAGCTGTCAAGTTAACAATATAACATTTTTTAAAAATGCATAAGACAACAAGAAGTGGCAGGAGGATGATTAATGACTTTTCACATTAAACCTCTGCGTGATTCTAATTGGGTTTCTTATTTAATGAGGACATTAAATAACAAAAAAAGTGGAATCGCGTCTCAATTTTTCTTCCACTTCTCAATTCTGTCATGTCCGACTTTATGTTGGCTGTTTGCTTAAAATGCTAATAAAACAAAGTTTCTCCACCTGATCAGAAACAAAACTGAAGTTATTATCTTTGGACCTAAAGAGGAACGATCTAGAATCAATGCAAAGCTTCAGCTATTACAGCTAAAAACCAGCAATCAGCAATCATCACCACACCCGAAATCTGGGTGTGGTGATGGACTCTGACCTCAACCTTCAGAGCCACATTAGCACAGTTACAAAGTCGGTCTTCTACCACCTGAAGAACATTTCCGTGCCCCAGCAAGATCTAGAGAAACTCATCCATGCATTTATCTTTCATCGCCCTGATTACTGCAACAGTGTCTTCACTGGTCTGACTAAAACTAATCCAGGACGCTGCTGCTCAGGTTCTGACTAAAACCAGGAAGCATATCACCCAGTTCCACAGTCCCTCACTGAGAGAATAGACTTCAAAATCTGGAACAAACTTCCAGAAAACTGCAAAACAGCTGAAACACTGAGATCCTTTAAATCTAGACTAAAAACTTACTTAGTTAGAGTTAGTTTTGAAACATAATAAATTAAACATTTCGATTTGTAACGACTGCAAAATGTAATGTTTTAACTGTTGACTGTTCTGACTTTGTATTTTTGTGTTTTGATGATGTAAACTCTTTGAAATGTTTTATTGCTATACGATTAAAATTTGATTGATTGATTTAGTTTGTTAGTAAAATGTCAAAAAGTTGTATAAATACTTTTTTCCTTTCCAGAGCACTCTGTCTAAAATATTTTCGCTTTCTGCTGGTTTAGTTTCTGTCCATTCTGTTGATGTATTTTTAATATTTAAATAAAAAAAACACCATATGCTCTGGAAACAAAGTTACCTTCATGGGAGGATTTTTGGTTTTCTTTCTCCTCCTCACATTTTATCTCGCTCTCTGCCTCTCTGTGCCTCCTCTCTCCTTCTGACTTGCGTCAGCACTTCTGCCTGCTGATGAATATATGAATGAAATTATTACTGAAAAAATACACACACACACGCAGGCAACTTTTCTCCAGCAAATCCACCACATGAGCTCATGAAGAGATAAATATTTAAATAATCTCTTCAGCATTAAAATTAACAGAAATTCTTTTCTTTTTTTATCGTCAGGTGATTTTCTTTGTTCCTCGTTCATTTCTTTTTATCCAGAGCAAATATTCATCCTTTTGTTTCCTAAAACATGTTTTTTCTTGTAAGTACAGAGGACATAATTGACCTTTAGATCCCAGATATGATGGATGAAGGACAAAAAGCCAAAACTGGAGAAAAAAAAACAAAACAAAGAACGCCAAGATGCGGAAAGAAACTCCGACGGTTAATACCTTCAAGCCGTCCCTCCCTCCTCCGTCTTTCGACTCCTCTAACTTCATTCTGTCTTTTTGGTCTCCGTTCTTCCTTCATTTTGCTGTTTCTATGGCAACCGTTTATGCAATCACAGAGGAAGAAATGATACCTGAGGGGAGCGAGCGAAGGCAGCCAAAGAGCAAACAAACAGATGAAGATTGATACGGAGGACATTCACCTCTGCGCGCGCCAACACGGCAGTCCCGTAACGCGCTTCACAGACCAGCGTTAAAGAGGAAATGTGAAGAAATGACCGTTTATAATTTCAATGCAAAGTGTGACTGAACCAGCTGCCCCCCATTTGCAACATATAAAAGCAGAGAATAAGAAAAACATTAATTATTAACAAAAGTTATCTGCTTTTTTCTGTCCTGTGAAGTGTAAAAGGTTTTTATGGGAGTTGGAGAACAACTTCAAGTTGGCCCACTTCTTGATGTACTAAAATCAAACTGTGAATTATTTAATAATGCCCTCTTCGCTCTTCACTGTTTGGGAAATGTAATGATTAACACGTATCTACACAGGAAGTGCTTTAACCTACATTTTCAGCCATCTGTCTCATAAAATACATGTGGCAATGTTTAAACCAATGCAAAGTCTTATATTCTACTTTCAAATGTGAAAACTTTTAGTGTTTAAAGACTAGCAAAAGCAAAAGAAAAAAAAATGGCAGCACTTTCTGTTTACCTTGCTTGTGCATCTCTAGAGATTATTTTTAGGCTTTCTTTAGACACAGCTCTGAACGGCAGGAAGGAAAAGAAGCAGTAAGTCGGACCAGAACGACGAAAAGGAAATGTTTAAATGTAAAGACAGAATATTTATTTTACACTTGAGGATCAAGAAGCCTTTAGTTTTACTGCTTTAGTTTTACAGTGATCGTCAGCGGATGCAAATCTAAATTTTATTTTTATGTTCTCTGCTATGAAATTATTGTTTTCCCACAATAAATGCAGCAGTTTTACAAGATCAAACAAGGTTCAGTTCACATTTGGAAACTGTTTCCAAAATATCTTTTGGATATTTTGGAAACAGGTGAATCTTCCACAAATAATGTGGTGTCATGTTGGGTTGATCCACAAATACCGAATCACAAATAGGCCGGATTTTATGGTGTAATGTTTGTAAACTTACACATTTAAAATTAAACTAAAATATTTAGATTTATTTAACTTGACATAGAGAAAACAACATCTGTGTTAATTTTTAAAGCCATATTTTCGCCATGTTATTCACACATTTATAAATGTTGGAGTTCCAAACTAAATATTTAATTCACAATATGTAGTTTACAAACTTCATATGTAGCTTTCAATTAAAAAAAAATAGTTAGGAAGCTAAATATTTAGTTTGCAAACTAAATGTTTAAGTCTGAGCCAGGGGCGATTCTAAGATCTGACCTATTTTGATGTGTTGATTTCAGATTTAATTTGGCCAGAATGGGAATTGAACCCATGACCTCAGCATTATTAGCTCTGACCATCTGTTTTGATTTTTTGAAGACTTTGCATTTTATTTGGCAAGTTTGGGGATTAAACCCTTTTCCAACATTTTTTATTTTGAAGTGTTGATTGTTTTTCAGAGCCATTTTTATTTTGAGGTTTTTATTTTATTTTCCATTGTTGTTTTATTTTGAAGTGTTGATTGTGTGAAACACTTTAGATTTCAGTTTGGAGTTATTAGAACCATGCTTTAGACTTCAGATGTCCAGTTGCTCGTGGGGATCGATCCGACGTCCTCAGGATTTATAGTACGGCGCTCAATCAACAATTCAAAATAAAACAACGGAAAATAAAATACAACCCTCAAAATAAAAATGGCTCAAAAACAAGATCAACCCTTCAAAATAAAAAAATGGCTCTGAAATACAATCAACACTTCAAAATTTAAAATGTCTCAAAAATAAAATTTTATTTAAAAAATAAAATAAAATCACTACTTCAAAATAAAAAAAAAATTGCTTGAAAATGAAATCAAGACTTGCTTTTGAAAAAAAAAACGGAATATTTTTTAATCAATGAAAACTCTTCATGCTCTGACCAGCTTAGTTTCGCTCAGCATGGTGCTAATAACTCCAAGGTTGCAGGTTCAACCCTCATTCTAACAAACTCAAATCTAAAGTGTTTTACACAATCAACACTTAAAACACAATAAAACAACGGAAAATAAAAACCTTAAAATAAAAATGGCTCAAAAACAGGATTAACCCTTCAAAATAAAAAATGGCTGGAAAATGGTTTAATCCCCATACTTGCTAAATAAAATGCAAAGTCTTCAGAAAATCAACACAGATGGTCAGAGCTAATAATGCTGAGGTCATGGGTTCAATCCCCGTACTGGCCAAATGAAATCTGAAATCAACACATCAAAATAGAATAAGGCTGGAAAATTAAAAAGGATGAATTTTTAAAAATACGTTGGATCGATCCCCAGAAGCAACCGGACATCTGAAATCTAAAACGTGATGTGTTTATTATAGGCGTGTCTATCGGACAGTTATGCATCGGTTCAATACGGGACGCACATTTAATGGCCAAATATGGGACGACCCCGCATTTTACGGGATGGGTGGCAATCCTATTCAGAGGTGCTGAGATACAGTTTTAGGGCTAGAAACGCCTCCAGTCTGAGCTAAATATTAAGCTTTCAAAATAATTATTTATTTTGCTAAATAAATATTTATTTCCAAACTAAATATTTGAAGATTAAATGTTAAGTTTGCAAAATAAATGCCTATTTCCCAAACTAAACATTTAATTATATAACTAAATATTTATCTTACTAACCAAATATTTAATTAAAAACAAATAAAAATATTTTCCAAACTAAACATATAATTTTCAAACTAAATATTTAGCTTACTAACAAAATATTTAGTTCAAAACAAAAATTTATTTTCCAAAGTAAACATTTCATTTTTAAACTAAATATTTTTGCTTACTAACAAAATATTCAGTTCAAAACATTTTTTTCCAAACTAAACATTTAATTTCAAACTAAATATTTATTTTGCTAATAAAATATTTAGTTCAAAACTAAATGAAACTTAATATCTAGCTCGCTAACTAAGCTACATATTTATGTTCAAGCTAAATATTTTGCTAATATGCTAATTAGCTTGTTCATAAGCAAAAGTGGAATATCAAAATAATTCCTCATATTATCCAATAAACTTAATTTTCTAATGGTGCATAATGGTTAATTATAGCAGCAATTACAATGTATCATCATTGAATAAATTTAAAAGATGGGTCTTTAAGTTAATCTTAAATTCTTTCACACATTTTTATTATTTGCTCTTTTTTGACTCATATTATGGAATTAGTGAGTGAGTCATGATTTCAAAATGTCCTTCAAAGCAGAAGAAAGTTGTGTTTTAGTGACTGAGGGATAATTTGGTCCAAGCAACACAAGTGTACTATTTTACAGGAGAAAATCACTGGTGACTCAGTCTATTTGATCAAATGATTTGGTGCCTCCGCTGCAGTGCCAGTGTGATATACAGACTGTTACATTCCAGCTTGATTGACAACGTATTCAACAGCCCACCTTCTGTCTTGGAGAAACTCTAAATTGCTTCCTTAAGAGGGATTAAGATAGGATTTTCTCATTCAGATGTCCCTGTAAAGTGGCCTCTGGAGTGAGTCATGCAGGAGTTGTTCATAAAAGCTATTAACTCTGTTCAGTTGAGCTGAGACCGAAGATTCGGCCTCGTGAGTTTTCATTTGCTGCTGCTTAATATGTTGTGGATTTCCTCAACAAAGTCACAGATTACCAGAGGTGGGCAGAGTTCCCAAACATGTACTCCAGTAAAAGAAGAAAACAGCCAAGAAATTACGCAATACGTAGCAGATCAGATTATTAAAAATTACATCATCAAATAGACCAAGTTATAAAGATAAGTGGATTTTTTTTGTTTTGACAAGAATTCATATAAGTAACAAAAAAACTATTCTTCCAATAAAATCTTCTGAAACTTTAACAAAATTTTTTGTTCAGGTAAAAAGTATTTCTGCCAAAATTTTGTGGTTAGGCTCATAAATTTTATAGAAAGCTCAAAATATATATTTTTTTTATATTTGAAATTCACAATTTATGGTTCAAGGGTTTTTGTAGAAAATGTTGTGCTTACTACTTCTTTAATTTTGCATATTTGCTGTACTAAAGCGTCCTGCTTTCCGTTTCTTTTGGCCTCGATTGAATCACATTTTTTTCAGTTATAAGAACAGGAGTTGGGCCACTTCATTTCAGAACATTTATTTATATATTTAGCCAAGTCTAAGTAGGAATAAAAGCTGATTTGGTTGCAGCTTTTCAGTAAAAATCTCTTGGTTTTACCTTTTGCTAAATCTTGGCTATAAAAAGATGAATACTTTGTGTTGTACTTTACATTTTCCTGTGTAAGAAAATAATGTTGGTAACATTTTTACCCTCATTACAAATTACAAGTCTCCATTTGCACCAATGGGCCGCACAAAATCAGTCCATGAGCCACAAATGGCCCCCTTGCCGCACTTTGGACACCCCAGATCTAGAGTCTTAACTAAGACTAAAAGTTAGAACGGTTTAGTTTGAACAGAACATTTCCATTTAAATATGTTCATCTTTCTGATTTTGGCAGAAAAATGTGTAAAATCCAGTGAAACCGAGAAACGAAGTTGCTGGTGAGAAGCTTTAATAATTTGGTAAATGGGCCTAAGATGCCATCTAGTGATACTGAAAGGACCAGCTCAGTCAAATCACAGCCTGCGTTTCCTGACTCAGCAGACAGGGGTGATGAGGAGGATGGGTTTCCATGGCAACAGCAGTCGGAGCGAAAGAAAACCGAGAAAGAAAGAGAAACAAGAGGGAAAGAGAAACGAAGGGCAGAAGGAGGAAAATGCAACAAGGCCAACGCTCCAAACAGAAACACTAACCGTTAGTCCTCAAAGGCTCAAAGGTCAAACTTTAACATTTGTTCCTGTTTAATATCTAGTTCTGAGTCAATAATTCATTAAGGCAAATGTTTACCTGCACTTTGCAAATCTATCAAACCAATTTCCCCTGAAGGACGAGAAAACAAATAATTAATCCTGTTACTCAAAGTTTTATTAATTCAGCCTTACGAAAAACGTTATTGTCATTTCCTAAATGCTACATAGATGTGACTATTTTACTACTATTTGGTATGTGTGTTGTTACTAACAATGGGTAGAAGCATTTTTTCAACCAAACTTGTTCATCAGTTTAGTTGCACTGATAATAAAATGTGATAAGGCTGAAAATCCCAACATCTGTGGTCAGTCACTTTGTAAAAATTGAATATAAATGCTGCACAAGACAGAATAAAGGATGTAAATCTGCACAAACGCCTCCAAACTTTAAAACACTGTAGACTCAAAAGTAGTCACAGACCAAAGAAAGCCTAAAATTAATCAAATAAATTTACCAATATAGATCCAAAACTTGAAAGGCATTTTTACAATGATGTATTATCGCCACTGTAGATATATAAAAAAAGGTTAATTTCCACCAAAAACTCTGAAATTTTGTGATTAATCTCAAATTTTCAAAGGAATTTTTTTCACATGTGAAATTCTGAATTTTCCAAGTTTTTTTGTAGAAAATGTCTGCTAATAATCTAAATTTTTTTTTTCTTGCAGATTTCTTTGTATATTTCTAGAAAATGTATCTTTTTTTGGCAGAAATGTACATTTTTTTATGTATTAAAAGAAAGACATTTAGTTTTTTTTGGGCTAAAAAATTTATTTTCAGGAATAAGAGCAGGATTTGGGTCACATCCTGTTGTGGCCACAATAAAGTCGCCTTAACTTATTGACTTGTCCAGTAAACAAAAAGATTTCTCTACTTCAAGAATTTTCACTTCCTTTTCCTTAAAGTTATTGCTGTTCACACATTCACACATTTGTTGGGTGAAGTGTCAGAATCAGATGCGTGCATAAAGAGAAGTCTCTATTTATAAAAAAATATATATATGTATGAGATTCAGATAAAGTCAGTAGCTGCATCAACCCTAAAGTTGCACAAATTGAAACAACTTTTTTTTTTAAAAAACGAATTTTGATCAAATATTGAAATGCAAAACTGTACTGAAAACACTTTTCACATAGCATGAGTCATGTGATCAACAGTCGGACGTTACTACTGCCAGAAACGACAAAGAAGACAACAGGAAATAGTAGGAGGATGATGGTTTGTTTCTGTTTTAGTCAAAGTGCAGCTGGCTCCACCAGAGGTCTCACAGAATCGCACAATTCATCAAAAGTTGTGCGGTATTCAAGCATGTTGAATCCATAATTATTCTGTAAAATAGCAGACTAAAATTTCCCCAAAACGCCACAGACGTTAGCCACAGGCGTTAGCCGCTTACATTAGCTGCGTAAGACATCAATGTCTCCTCTGATGGTTGAATTAAAAATGCATCTCATGTTTACATCCCTTTGCTGCCATGACTTTTAATGACTTATCTTGTGAACAGACTAATTCATGTGTAATTTTAATTTCATTACCAACATTAGCAGACAACGCTGCCGTTGTAAATGTTTGTAGGTATGCACAAGAAAATAAAATAAAAGACTCTGAAGATTGTTGCTTTGCCTTTCATTTTCTTTCAAACAAATACAACGTTTACATTTCCAACAATAGGTAAATATTGAGAACTTACCAGTACTGTAGGCCAAACAGGGTTCAGATGCCGATGAATGAGGCTTTGGTGAGTCTGTCAGTCACCCTGGATATCAGAGGTGGGTGGAGCTTATATCCCCAGGTGGCGGTCTGTGGTTTGTAAGGTTCATCTCTGCCTCCTATGAACTCCTCCCCTGAGCCACTGCAGGGTTTTTATGGGTAGCACGGTATGCTGGACATATTTTTATCACTCAGTTGGACTTTTTCTTTGTCTTTCCTCTTGATCGCTGTCTTCATAAGGTTTTCCTGTGTGAAGGAAACAAACAAACAGAAAACATTCAGGTCAGCTGTAAGCTCAAAAAGCCTGTCTGAATGGACGCTAACGAGCATTAGTCAAACACGGTGGAGGAAGAATTATGCTGTGGGAGACTTAATGAAGCCCCGTCGTGAAAAAAATGTGTTTGTGGTTGTGACAAACTTAAGGCTGGAGTAAAGGACCACCTTCAATACGGACAATGAGCCTAAACTTACAAAATGGTTTAGATCATGGGTGTCCAAAAGTGTGGGGCGTGGGCCACTTGTGACCCTCGGATTGATTTTGTTTGGCCCCCAGCTGCAATTCAAAAATTATACAAATTTGACCTCCGGATGCAGATGGAGACTTGGTTTCTAATCAGGGTAAAAATTTACACCAACATTGTTTTCTTACACTGGAAAATGTAAAGTACAATACAAAGCATTTGTATTTATATAACCAAGTTTTAAAGAAAAGAAACTGAGAACTGGGTGTTTTTCTTCTAATACAGAAAACGTGCAAAATTAAAGCAGTTTTGACTCAGAAATTAACTGTTTATGAAGATGATTTAACAATGAACAAGTGTCTAAAATGCGTTTTTTAAGTTCTAATTGTTAATTCATTGCTTCAGTTTAAGCCAAATTATTATTTCAGAACATTCACATATTTCTCTATTATTTTAACTCACATTATCGAGTTAAAATAACTATTTTAATTAAGAATAATTTAAAGTCCTGTTTCAAACTGCATGAACAAAATTTCTGACCTGATAAGAATTTTAATCAACATCACAAGGAATTTGGCTCAAGGCAACACACTTCCATCTCAGGATACAAAAACATGCCGCTAAGCACCCTGGGAAATAGTTCTCACTCCTGTCTTTTCCTTTTTTTATCTTTTTAAGTGCTAACCTAAAAACTCAATTGGAGGTTTGACAAAGTTAATAAAAAGTTTACGCAACTTACTACTGTAAGTTTATCTTTCACAAACTCACACATTTAGGTTCAAAACGTGATTTGACTTAAAGAGTAGAAGGTTTAAACACAACTAAATGCAGCTCAAATGTTTTGCAGTATTCCCTGAGCTACAGGGAGCCAGTGGAAACACTTTAGAACGGTCTGATGTTCTCTAGCTTCCTGGTTTTGGTCAGGACTCCAGCAGCAGCGTTCTGAGTCTAAATCCTTCCTCTTTAAGTCCAAAGACAATAACTTCAGTTTTGTTTCTGTTCATCTTATAATCCAGTGGTTCCCAAAGATTTTCAAAGATTTTGACAAAAGTAGAAATAAATGAACACAACTTACTACTGCAAGTTTATCTTTCACAAACTCATTTAAGCTCTAAATCTAACTGGGCTTAAACAGTAGAAGATAGTAGACACAGCTAAATGCGGCTCAAACGTTTTACAGTGAAACAACATCCGCTGTTTGTTGGGACTGCTCCTTTAAGCTCATTTACTTCTGTTTGCCCTGCCTTTCCTCCTACGCTCTGCTTCCCTCTCTTTATCCCGTCCATCCCTGCAAACAAAGTGAGAGCCAAGGGTGAATTAATAAAGGAGCGAAAGTGGAGCACAACTCCCCGAGGTCTGCCTTTTCTGGGACGCTCACACAGAGAAAGGCCCTCAGACACACAAACGACAACACAATCTACATAAATCTAAGGCTTTATTGTGATAAAAGGCAAATTTCAGATGATACACAGTGGTAACAATTCACACGTCATTGTCTGCAAGTAGTAAAACTGAGGAGAATGATAAGGAAATAAGAAACAAAATGAGGATTTTTTGAGTTTAGATGTTAAAAGCATGTTATTCTTAGGCTTTCATTCATATTCTTTATGTTTATTTTCTTTTTAATGATCCCATTGTTCATTTTCTTCTGTTAAATTTTGTCTCTGTATTACAGTTTTGATCCTCCTCTTGTTTTTCCCAATTATCTTCTTTCCTTTTCTTTTTTTGTCGTTCATCATCATTCCTACACGTTTCTATTTTTCTTTATTCCCTTATGCTTAAGAACTTGCTCATATAACTCAATTTATTAAGTGAAAAATATAGTTTCTAAATTAAAAATATTTTTAATTTAGAAATGTGGGCCTTATGAGAAGGACCTGCTTAAAGGTTGTTACTTTTAACCTGAAAATTGAGCCTCATTAGAAGAGATGCTCTGATTTATTGAATGTGACTGAGTTTAAGGCACTGAAAACGTCCTGTTTTAATCCAAAACATTAATTAAAGAGGCTTTATTATGCGTTCTCCAGCCACATGGTGCCACTTTATAGTATAATCAAGTAACTTTGTTAGCATCAATTGTTATAAAAATCCTATATACATCCAATATGACTTAAAAGAAAGCTGACTTTGTGATGTGGCGCCTTGAAATTGGGTCTCTGTCTCTTTAAAAACTCCCGCTCTTTCTGTAACTCCGCCTTCAGGAAGTCATCGCAACATGGCTCGTCTATTAACCCTTTAACAACTTTTTATTTATTTTTTTATCAGCATTTCACTGAGCAGTAGCTCCTATATTGAGCTCAGCAGTTCCAACAGGTGTTTGCTAATTGCTGCTGGCTAGTCTGAAGGAACTGAGAGCGGGAGTTGGAGGGGAGGGCTGCTCTGTACTGCTGAAGCTTGGAAACAACAGCTCTGATGAGTTTTAAGCAGCTGAATGGTTGCCATGGAGATTAAAGGGCAGTATTATGTGTTTTGTGGGCACAGCACCATTTTATTAATAATCAAGTAACTATGTTAACATACATATAACAAATAAGATATTTGATATGTATGTAAGAAAACTGATGGATGGATATCATTTACAACTTAAAAGTAATTTTACTTAGATATTTTCGAAATGAGGGCTGTCTTAAAAACTCCTGCCTTCAGCAAGTCATCACAACATCCTCTATTAACGCTTTATTGCTAATTGCTGCTGGCTAGTCTGAAGGAGCCGATTGGGAGGAGCTGCATCTTTAAGGTGGAGCTACGTCTTCCGAGGGTAAATGGTTGCCGTGGAGATTCAAGGATTTCTAGGACATACATGAAAGAAACAAGGCAGCATTTCAGCTTTGTTTTTGATGAGGGAATAACGTTTAAAAAGTCTATCTTACAGTACAATGTCCCTTTAAAAACAATTAAATGCTAACTTTTTCATTCCAAAACAAGCTTGATTGGGTGTTTCTTGTTGGTTTTGTTTAATGTCAGGAAAACAAATTGCCAGTGAGAAATTCGAGTACATCCCTGCTACATCACCAAACTTTTGCATGACAACACTAAAACACATGGAGCAAACAACCGTGAATGTAAACATAATCATGTTTTTGGACTCTGGGAGGAAGGAAGTAATGCACGCCTGGGAAAAACCTGCAAAATCCACGCAGAAACTCATTTTGCATTAACTAAATTTCATGCAGATTTTTTTGCTTCCATGTTTTTCTACAGCGCTTCATCCTGTCTCAGAAAGTTTTTCGTCTGGGCTGACAGTAATGGCAAGTCAGAGAAGGGCCAAGACAAACAAGCGTTCTTATTCTAAATAAATCATAGCACATTATGCTAACACTAATTTGATTCAGTTCATCTCAGTTTATTTATATCACGGAAATTAACCACTGTCCTCTCCAGTCAACACTTTGTGGAGCCCCGTTCTGCTGAAGTCTGTAAACCTGGACATCTTCCATTAAAAGTATCTGTTACTCTGATAGATTTGGACAGAGAGCATCTGTGAACATTAGTTTTTAAGTTTTATAATTTCCATAGACTCTTTTGTGATTAGCTGCATCCATCTTCTATCAGCTGAAGTAAAGCTCCCCGCAGCATGATGCAGCCAGCACCATGTCTGACTCTGGTTATGGTGTGTTGAAGGTGCTTTTAGTGGACAATAGACAATAGGACTCTAATAATGCAACTTGTAGGGCAAAAGGGGACTAAAATAAACAAATGTCACAGTTTTCAAATTTGGACTTGGGTGTTAAACCATCTACCATTTTTTGACTCACTTCACACATTGTGAAAACATAAAATATTACCAAGTATTTAGTCTAGTTTCTAGGAAAAATATCTTAATTCACTTGAAATAACTTACAACTAACTTTTCAGGAAGATATAAGATATTGTTTTAGGTAAATAATTCCTTAATATTAATTGAAAAGTGCTAACTCCTCTCATTATGCCACTTATAACAAAATATTTTTCCTAAAAGTAAATTAAATAATCTTCCAATGTCACTAGAACCAATTTTAATCAATATTTATTTGACTAAAACAAGATCCTATTTCTTGCTCAAAAGTTACTTTTAAGTTAGTTGTCTTGAAAAGAAATGCTAATGCTTGAAAAGTGAAAGTGAAAAGTAATGACTTCCTTTTATTTTGAAGAAATCTCAATCAAAATCAGACTCAGCAATCTGCAATACTATAATACTTTGACCATCTCTGTTAGATGACAGCAAATTAAGGTGATAAGTATGATCCGTTTTTCTCCATAATCATTGATCCTTTGCAACTACGTCACTAAATCATTAGAGGCGCCATGATGGATGTCGATAATGAGGGATGGGAGTATTGAACAGAGCAACTGAAATTGTTTCCCAAAGTTGTTTTTGCCAGTTTATTCATAATTTCTACCTGTTCAAGTCGAGCTAATTTGTCTGTGACGTAACTCACCTGGTTGGGGCTCATAGACGGACAAAAGTTGGAAACAGCTAGCTTAGAAACCGACCCGAACCTCCTCCCTCCTGGTGTGTTGATCAAATTACCGACTCTGCCTGAATTCACACCACATGATTTATATCACCATGTCATAAACAGCGTCTCCTCTTAAACCGGAAAGCCTTAAAAACGTACAAAAGACGAGATGCTAACCAGTTTTTTCCATACATTCTAGGCTACATGATAGCATGTAGCCTATAGCGCGGTACTGTCTCCATGGTTACCAATGGTTAGACGTGATAAGAAGGTGCTTATCTTACTTATCTTTGTAAGAATACAAATTTATAAGGTTTATGAAAGTTAGTCTTCTTAGCGTTTGCTGCAAATCTGCGATTAAACCGATGGCTGCCAGTCATTATGATTAACGGCCGTTCTCCATCTCCGCCGTATGTTTCCTCGTGAAGTTGTACAATAAAATGAAAAGTTTGGTTTCTATCCTTGTCTGTTTATGCAGCAACCCATGGCCATTTTTAAGGTGAAATAAATGAAACAGAAACGATATCAGGCTACCAGATGTCTGGTTTTTGTCAGGCTTTAAAGGAACTAGGTTGGTTTAATGATTTCTGACGTCACATGCAAAGAGTCAATACTCCCTCTGTAATAACTTGCATACAAAAATCAGCTGTTGAGTCTCATTCCTGCAGATCTGAAACAAGTTATTAGTACAGACAGACTGCTGTACAAACAAGAGTATAACACTGGTCCTTAACAGTTTTTATTGTTCTAAGCAGTTAACAATTCTGGCTCATCTAGCGAGCAAAAAATAAATCCCTCAGGATTTTGAATTGTGATTCAACACACCAAAGCGGGCACAGTCAGACACTGGAGATCAAGCCAGCAACTGTTCAATTATTCTTTGAATTTCCTCACATTTCTGCCAGCCACTAAGCTCTTCATCCCCAAATATATCCGCTTTTACGCTGCTTCTACCAGTAACTTTGTTTTTGTTTTATTTCATTGTGTTGACCAAAGCCAAACAGGAAGGTGAATGAATGAAAGAAAGAAGCAAGAACTCCTCAATAATCAGTGGATGCATGAACTGCACCGCTTGATTAAAACGTTTCCGTCAGCCTGTATTTTATACATGGTAATAAATGAACAATTTCATTTGATCCATTGTTGAACAGAGACAGTTTAAATATTGTATAATCTGACTATTTGTAACAAATCTGCATATAAATGAATGAGCACATTTCTTAGCATCAAATGAAAGAAATAACCAAAACTGACAACATAGAAAGAAAAAGAATAAATCTGCAACCAACTTAAAACAGTTAGCAGTTTACCTCATTTAAGAAAAATATACCTTTCCTCTGTATCTACTCTCTCTGTTTGTTTATATCTGTCAATAAAGAGAAATATTACCACAAAAAAAACTGCTAACATCTAAACATTTACCGCCTGGCACCACTCAACTACAACAAATGTGCCAGCTATAATAAAAAACCTTCAAGCATATTTTGTATTTTTCTCCAAACCCATCATGCTGAATATTACTAATGTATGAAGCTAAAAAAAAATAACTTCAAATTAAAGTTTCCTCCTCATTTAGGCGATGAAACAATCTGCATAACCAAAAATAGCCTGTATGATTTACTGGGGCTACTGGAAGGCCTCCTTCTGAACTGGGAAATTAAGTTTTATTAAATGAGAAGGTGACGGCCAGGGGCGATTCTAAGATCTGACCTATAGGGGGCCTCAGCCCCCAGCGGGCTAAGGACTGTTGGGAGTATAAGTTTGGTTATATTAATTTTAGAAACAGTTAACCTTTGTGCATACGAAATATTTTATGTAGCATGAATATTTTGAGTAGATTTAACGTTAGGTAGACTTAGATAAAGATTCAAACTAAAACAACTGCTGACTTTATGAACTCACATAAATGACTAAAGAGGGCCTTCAGAAAGGGAGTGTGTTGTACCAGCGGACAGAAAACAGAGGTAGAGGGGTCTGCCTGTTCACAACATAAGTCAAATTCTTTGGTGTTTGTTTGGGAGTTCAGTAAAACACTAAAACCTTTGGAAAACAATTCTTCTAGAAGTGTAATCAAATGTATCAAGATATTTCTTTTAAGTATTAACAGCATGTTCTGAACTAGTTAGTGTCTAACCATACTAATTTGCATGCATCTTAGATTACTAAATAGAACAGAATTAGGAAATTAAAGTTTTAGAAGTAAAATATTTCAGGCATTCTAAAAGAGGTTTTTCTAAAAGAAGATAATCCTTTAATTTTCAGATCCAAACTCACAGTTAGCATCTGACACCAGATTTTGGTGTCAGAGAGTGTTTATAACAGGAATCAGTTTCTTGATGAATCGCTGAGGCAGAAAAACCAGCAGGTCTAACTGAACCATAAATTTTGGTCAGGAATGTTTAAAGCAGGGAACTGGTACGAGAAGACCCTGTTTGAGAATGACCTTTGTTCTCTCCATATATTTGCTTTTGGGTTTGAACAGGTCTCAAAGAAGGTAATAAAATGTACTTTAAACAGCCCTACAAGGGGAGGACACACCTTCAAATGCATATATTTAAATTAAGGGATACACCTCCTGATAAAAGTGTACGTTTTACAGCAGAAAAACGAATTGCTTTGTTTGCAGCCGAGAGAGCAATTCCCAAGAATGCGTTCTTGTGTCTCTCCTATTGTGTCTCTCCTATTGTGTTTCCTTTTCCAACTCGTCGCAGGTAATTTGATGTCTTGTTATGTGTTTTGGACTTCTTGATAATCTGGGTGTAATGCTGATGTGTCATTCTATATGCATTTAATTCTCTGAATAAAACTCTAGATATGTCTGAAGTTTGATGTTGAATGGTTGTTCTCTGTGCTTTCCACTGTGCATGCGGAGTCCCTGGATCCGGGGGACTAGAGGAAAATCAACGAGCCAAGTATATTTTATTCCTCAAGTTCAACAGGACCAAGAGAAGTTATTCGTTGGTGCTTTTTTCTAAACGTCACCACTTATTTACATACATTCACATAAGAAATCTAATAGTTTTGTCCAACTAAAACTGTAAATTTTTTCCAGACCTGTATGTAGTTATTAAGAGACCTCTGTGTTGATATTTTTAAAAATTCATACTTTTTCATTCTTATTCTGTTTTGATTTCAGATTTCATTTGGCCAGTATGGGGATTGAACCCATGACCTTGGCATTATGAGCACCAAGTTCTGACCTGCTGAGCTAACCAGCCATACCTTGAATTCACAATGGTTTAAGAAACACTTACATGATCTTAACACAATAAAATTGAGCTTTAGATTTAAATAGGCCAGAATGTGAATTGAACCCATGACCTCAGCATTATTAGCTCTGACCATCTGTGTTGATTTTCAGAAGACTTTGCATTTTATTTGGCAAGTTTGGGGATTAAACCCTTTTCAGACATTTTTAATTTTGAAGTGTTGATTGTATTTCAGAGCCATTTTTATTTTGAAGCGTTGATCTTGTTTTTGAGACATTTTTATTTTGAGGTTTGTATTTTATTTTCCGTTGTTTTATTTTGAAGTGTTGATTGTGTGAAACACTTTAGATTTGAGTTTGTTAGAATGAGGGTTGAACCCGCAACCTTGACGTTATTAGCACCATGCTCTGACCAGCTGAGCGAAACTAAGCTGGTCAGAGCATGAGGAGTTTTCATGCATTAAAAAATATTCCGTTTTTTCTTTTTCAAAAGCAAGTGTTGATTTATTTTCAAGCATTTATTTTTTTATTTTGAAGTATTTATTAAATAAAATTTTCTTTTTGAGACTTTTTAAATTTTGAAGTGTTTATTTTGTTTTTGAGCCATTTTTATTTTTTTTATTTTTCATTGTTGTTTTAGTTTGAAGTGTTGATTGAATTTGTTAGAGTTGAACCTTGCAGTTATTAGAACCACGCTTTAGACTTCAGATGTCCTCGATGGGGATCGAACCAACGTCCTCGGGATTTGTAGTACGGCGCTCTTACCGGCTGAGCTAACATACCATACGGAATGACGCGGTTCCTCTCCTGATCCATTCTCATTACACAGCAGCAAACTGCGCCATGACGGACACGGACATGTTGATCGATGTTCACCGTATCTATCCTCATTCGCGTCTGTACTTTTTAAAGCGTTTTTTCTTCTAAGGACATGGAATCGGGTAGCG
Organism: Poeciliopsis retropinna; assembly: GCA_010277075.1. NCBI lineage: Eukaryota > Metazoa > Chordata > Actinopteri > Cyprinodontiformes > Poeciliidae > Poeciliopsis > Poeciliopsis retropinna. The sequence goes on from VMRM01000003.1 coordinate 3,122,018, forward strand.
GAAGATTTAAAGAGACGCGGGTTGATAGCAGCTCACCGCGGCTGCGTACTTTCCGTCTCTAGGCAACCGTGACGTTCAGCGTCGGTCCGGAGCGTTCAGGGGTCCTTCAGCTCCCGCCATGACAGTGTGGCTGACCTTAATATTGCCTGTGTTTTATTTTGGCCATTATTGTTAAACTTAGTGTTGATGTGTTTATTATCACCAGCTTCCAGTAAAATATACCAATAAATATGGAAAGGTTTCCCTTTCATGCAGGTATATTTCCTCCTTATGACAGTTCACTTCACATCATTCACAAATCTATCATGTTGGCTGCCACCTATATGGAGCTAAATTAGTCTCAAAAAGATTCAGAAAGCGCACAACTCTACAACGTAATTCACAAAACAGAGGTAGACAGAGAACATAAAAGTTGTACTCAAGTAAAAGTAGTTATACTTCAATGTAGTTTTACTGAAGTAAAAATAAAAAGTAGCTATCCATGAAATTACTCAAGCAAAAAAAAAGAAAGATTTGGTAAAAAAAAACCGACTCAATTGCTGAGTAACAGATCAAATTATCAATATTTAATATTTTAGAATCACATTATCAGATGGACAAAAATATAAAATTACATGAAAAGTTTGGTATTTTTAAGGACCAAAATGACAAGAATATAAATAAAAACTAAAAAATAAGAAAATAACATTTTTTCACAATCAGTTTCATTCAACAAAATACTTGCAAAACTTTAATAGAAACTGCAGGTGTGCGTCTGTCCGGTGAATTTTTGGTTAAAACAAGAGTAAAAATACTTCATAATAATACAGTAAAAATAAACAGTACAGCGTAGTAAAAACATTCCTTTTCAAAAAAGTTACTAAAGTAAATGTAACTCAGTTTGGAGCTTAAGTGACATGACGCATTCAAGGCTGGCGAAAAGCTGGGATATCTGAGAATTAGGATTGTGATGGGGGTTCTATGCAAAATAAAAAGCTTGAATATTTAAAATACAGCGCCATCTCTATTCATATATTCATAAAATATTCAAAAGTCTGTGTAGCAGCTGAGTTTCTCTGTGCTTAATGTCACCTGTCTTATTCTGTGGGGTGACACAAAGGGTGTTAATTCACATTACACGGCAATATCACCACCTAGTGTAAGGAGTTTGAATAGGCTGGACATGTGACCCACTTTTGATATGGAAACCTCTTTCAATTTTAGGAAACACTCAACCTTTGGAAAGATGCTTTAATATTTGAGCAATGTTCATTTATTCATTTTTAAAAACACTTTAATGACTTTTCTAAACCAACTGAAATAACGCAGGATTTTGCAGAACGAAAACTAATCCACTGAAATACTTGTCAAAACTTGACGGTGGAAGTAGTTGGAACCAGGATGATGATGCCGAAATAAAAACTCAGCAATAAAATAACAACACAGAGTGCAAGAGTTAAAAAGAAACCGAACTTCACACGTCATTTAAATATTTTATATCATGCCCAATAGTGCACATGTCAATATAGAAAGAGAAATGAAGAGGAAGACAGATTTTAAGTCATTAACAAGAGAAAATTGCAAGAGCAAGAAATAGTCTAAAAAGTGAAAGAGAGTTGAGGAAGGAGAAGCAGGAAGATTGAGAAAAGAAAAGAGCCTCTTGCAGAAGCCCAAGGGGTATCCTGCTATCCCAGAATGCTCTGCTCTAACCTACTTTGGTATTTCTGTTTCTGTCTTTGTCTCTGCAGCGCTCTGAGTGGGCTACAGCTACAGAGTACACTCCACATTTGAACGGGTTTGTAGGTGTGTGTGTGTGTGACCAAATTAAACAAATATCATACGTTTGTGTAACTGCGGCTTTAGGAAGAGCAAATCTGCAAACTTTTGATGATTTTAAGTGTTTTAAAACTCTGCATTTGTGTGTTTGTAACCGTGTCCTTAAAATGACTCAGTCCAAGTGTAGCCTATATATCTGAGTGTGTATCTGCGGGTGAATGAGTTTGTGGATTGTATAACTGAGTGTGTGTGAGTGTGTGAGGACTCGGTGGGCAGCGCAACGACCAGCTCAGCAACACTCCGTTACCATGGAAAACATCCCTCCGGCTCAACTTTCCTCCTCATATTAATGACTTAAATGGGCATCTACTAACTTATTAATATATATTTTATCATTTTTATAGATTATGCTAATATTAATTCCTTAGTATTGGTGAAAAAAATTGGTAGATTATTTCACTTATAAAATGGGAAAAATATTTTGTTATAAGCTAATTTATTTACCTTTATCATCAATATTAAGCAATTATTTACTTAAAAATCTTGCTGAAAAGTTACTTGTATGTTAGTTGTGTCTTATTTCAAAGATGCTAAGATATTTGAACCAGAAACTAGACCAAAGATACCTGGTAAGAGTTTGTGTTTTTGCAGTGTAGTTTTTTTTTCTCAAATGAAAAAGAAAACTTAAAATAACTCCTAGTTAAAGTTTAGTTCCAATAAACCACTTCAGTGTCTCAAATTGAGCATAAAATGTTCAGAAAAATGACATGAAGGAGGTTAACTAAATTCTACTTTTATCTTATTTATTCCAACAATATTCTTTATAGGACCTGCTGAAACAAAAAAGAAGCAGAATTCCCTTTTACAGTGCATGTAGGGTGAGATTGTATAATATGATAAATAATAATATGATGATAAATAGTGATGCACAGCACTGGAATCAGGGCTCCACCTGCTGCATGCCCAGCAACACAGACACAATTATACTGCTGTTTTAAAGCACACTCTCTGATTCTCCCATGTGATACGATAAGAGTAAAAACCCGCCGGTGTCATATGATTTACACATTAACTCATGAAACCTTTCGGTTCGTCTCAACTCCGTCTCACCGCAGAAACACTCAGGTTTACTGTATTTATTCTAACAAAACAGGAAATCAAACTGGTGGTTAAAATCAGTTCCTTAAGTTACATTAAAACTTTCTATTCTTACTGTTGAGTGTTTGGCTTTCATTTGAATTTACATGCAGGTTTATTCTTGAAGTTCTTAAGAGAGCAAACAACAACAGCCTTCGAATTATTGTTCTCCTCCTCTCTTTTTTTGTACAATTCTTGCAATTAATGTTAATAAAATGTCAAGCAGTAGGAGGTTGATGATGTGAGAAAGTTGCAGATCACTACTGGAGCCTACACTGTTTGGGTTTGGGAAGCTATCATTGGAAACCGCTGCATTAAACTGGATAACGGCGGCGGCGGAGGAGACACGGAGATGAGTCATCCTGTCTTTTTCTAATTCACGCAAACACTAAAACTACGACACGCATGTACGGCTCTGCAGCAAGTTCTAAAGAAATCTGAGCAGAGATGTCCTGTTGATGTGTGGGAACAATCAGCACCACTGAAGAGCCTGGAAAGCTTCAGCCTGATCCCACCCTGGAGCTTTGTGAGAATGTCCATGGGCATCCTGTGTGTGTGTGTGGGGGCGGACGGAGAAGCTGAGTTGTCACGTTGGTCAGAACATATCTGCATATTCATAATCGAGCATCACACAAATCAGGTAAGCAGAAATAAAACTTCACAAGCAAATTGTTTGGGAAGCAGTAACGGTGTCACGCTAAGCACAGCGGCAGAAAGCTGCACAAACTTAAAGAGATAAAGTGAGAATGCAAGAGGAAAGACACAATGGCAGAATATGAGAGAGAGGGAGAGAGAAAGAGAGAGAGGAGGAGAAAGAGTGGTAGGCAGGAGACTGTGTGGGTTGACTTTTTCTCTCCCGGGTGCTATGGAAACCTACAGAGCTGCAGCTCATCAGTGGAGAGGAGGAAATAAAGACAAAAAGGTAGGAAGATAGAGAAGAAATGAGGGAAAAATAATCATAGTTTCATGCAGGGAAGCGCCGATTTCCACAATCTGGAGAGAGAGCGGTAATCGTCTGATACTTACATGTGAAGCAGGTCTTATCTACTTCACCAAATGTCTACAAAATAAAAATAAAAAAATGTCCTCTTCTGCGAGAGAGGTTCGACTGACAGGCCAACACATCAGGTCATGTCTGCACGTTTGCAGCTAACACTCATGCTAATGAAGTGACTTTCTTGCTATTGGCCAGTCAGGCTTTTTAAAGATCAGTAATCAGCCAGAAAACTGCAATCGGCTGTTGATTAAAGTATTAATTTTCAACGTGAAGCATTTAGAAGTTTGTGAAATTTTACATATTTACAGATTTACATGTTTTAATGTGCGCACAAAACTTACTTACAGGCTAAATAACATGGATGTAAGCAGTAAAAGTGTTTTTTTTAAATCCCAGATTTAAAAACTTGAATGATTACTCTGCTTCTTTGCATCAAACACATTTCTTTGCAGCTAAATTCCCAATAAAGCTCTTAAAAGCCATGTGTTTTATGATGTTTTCTGATTATCACAATAAGTCCAAAAACTTCCTGCAGTTTCAGTTTTAAAGTTTTAGCATCAGATCCATTATAAGTGTCTCTCAATTGTTCCAAATTACTCAGCTTTTACTGCTAACTTTCAAATGATTTATAGAAATATTCACGCTTGGAAAGGTTGTTGTCTAAAAACGGGGAGGTTTGAATAACGATTTGCATGTGAAAACAAAAACACGAGTTTGGTCAGTAAAATAAAAATTAAAAACAGACAAACTTTACAGTTTTACAGAAACATAAATTAAAAACTATCGGCCTCTCGTTTTCACTACTTTATTTAATATCAAACAGAAAACAGTGGGTGGGCGTTTAGTTTGATACATATGCAAAAAACTACAAGGTGAAGAAACGCACAAATCACAGGATCAACAACCGGAGGTGAAGAAGAAGAAGACGACAGGAAGTAATTGGAGGATCGTGACGTGGCATGTTGTTTAATTTGATTTTATTGCATTTCTTATTCAATCGCAGTTGCAAAATTGTGTATTACATTTGCTAATATTGATAAAAAAGTACTTAAAGTAAGATATTTAATAATCTGCCAATGGTTAATATCAATATTAAGGAATTGTTGACTTAAAACAAGCTGCTGTATCTTGCTGAAAGCTCATGCATTAGTTGGTTTTGTTTTATTTCAAGTGTACTAAGATATTTGCACTAGAAAGTCGGTCAAAAATCCTTTTTTTTTTGCTCATTAATGCTTTGATTCATTTGGACGAAGACCTGAGGACGATGCTGGGCATCAGGGGAGTCAAAACATTGATTATGACTTGTTACCTCTTGATTACACATTAACATGCTCATGTGCTGCTTAATAATGAGAACAAATGAAAGCTTGTAATTTGAGTGAGTCACTCTCTCAAAGTCTCCTAAGCTGTTATCTTTTTAAAGCCGTTTTATTTGACAGAAGAATTAAACATTGTTCGCCGTAGGAACCTGACATGCTTTGTCTCCCCCATCTGCCCCTCGTGGTCCGCCTCCTTCTTTTGCCCCTCTGCTCATTTCTCACGGTTTCATAATCTCGCTGAGAATGACGCAACTATCCAGTAACAGTATGGACAGGCAGACACGCACAGTCTTTCTAAAACCGGACCGCTTGGACGGTATTTCCTAGCTTCGGTTTTGTTCTCAAAATAAAAACGAGGATTTCCTTCCCCTTCGTATGTTTCTGTTCGCAGGAAAAGTCTGCGATGTTTGCTGCGTTCCTTTATGATAAAGAAACCTAAACAAATGTAAAACGAATAATCAGGAAACGTTTTATGAAAGGTACAAGTTAAGTGGAATACTGAAGTTCAAAATATGCACTCGAGCGAGGTGAATTAAAAATAAATACCAAGCTATGTTACTCAGGCTGCGTTCACACTGCAGTCCGAACTGACCCAATTCAGATTTTTTGTCAAAGCTGATTTTTTTATTTCACTTTCACATTTCCATGTATTTGCGACTTGTATGTATTTTTTTCTCTCTTATCTTTATTAATTTATTTATTTTAGTAACTTTATGCCTCAATGTGTTCTCCCGGGTGAACCGCAGAAAGTCGCAACAACGTCCCAGATAGTGGACGTGCTCGGCGTTTTGGTGTTTGCGGAAGTAAACATGGATGCTAACAGTGGAGCATAGCTTGTTGTCCGACCGGCGCCAGCGCACTAACAGCTCAGTCCGCCGTGGTTGTTGTTTTTCTTGCGTGTATCAGGACACAGAATAATGACGTTTGTTGAGTATCGGTGACATTCAGGTCGGATTAATGCGACCAGGTCACATTTGAAAAAAAAAAAATCGGCTACGTATCGGATATCCAAACGGTTATTCGAAAATAAATCCGACCTGTTGTGAGGTCACATACATACAGAAAACATGTTTACAGGAAAACATATTTAATACAGGTCGCATTAAAAAATCTGAATTGGGTCACTTCGTAGCCTCATACCGTATAGAGATGAATATCTCATACCGCGGTTTTAATTGCTAATTTTTGACAATTATTGAGTCTGTAAGATATTTCATTAAAATGAAATAAGATTCACTTCTTCCTACTCCGTTTCAAACAGAAAAGTCGTCGTAAACAAATGTTTTTGTTCTTGGTTATGCATGCACAATGTTTTCTCTGCCTACTGATTGCTTATTTCTTGCTCTTAAAAACCTGTTTGAAATAAATAAATTAAACCACCAAGTTACTGGTAACTTCTTAATCTCATAGATATAGCATAAGGCAAAAAAAACAAACAAACAAAAAACAGCTGGTGGTCATTTCCCAGTGAATAAGGTCTGAAATAATCATAAATATTGAAAGACAGCTCATCCTCCGTGATACCAACACAGGCTATTAATAATATGGGAAACTAGTTTTAATCTTTGGAGAAGCTTCATTTCTCTTCTTGAGAGCTTTAGATAATAACCTTTGGGAAGGTTTTGTCTAGCAGATGAGGTCAGGAACCGGTTCATTCGAGTGGCGGGGTTTATATACTGGGTCTCTATCGATAGAAGATAGAGATCGAGTTAATGAACTCTCCTGAAACTGCTCATTATGAGGCCGTGAAAAGAAAACTGCAGTTTTATCTGCTACAGTTAAATATTAACAATTTGACATGTTCAGAAAAAAACATTGTAGCGCAAGAAGTCCAACAAAATCCAAAGCTGCGGTATTTTTATTTTTATTTAATTTTTTTACCTTTAATGTTCACTGTGGTATGACAGTATGGCATTAGACGGATAATTTCTGAAAAAATTCTAGCTCCTCTGCCTGAAACAGCCAATCAGAGCCAGGAGGCGGGTCTTAGCGCTTTCAATCAGCATTGTCTGTCATGAATGCTAAGGCTAGTTAGCATGGCTGCTAATGAACACAGACAAAAACAAGTTTCTGGTAACATATAACTGTGTTTTTTACCATTAGCATCCCTGCTGAGCGCTAATACGTTCCTCTGGGCTCTGATTGGCTGTTTAGCAGCTCAGGAAAGAGTTACAGGAGCCTGATCTTTTCACAGATTATCTGTATCATATTATACAACCACCACAATAGTACGTATACATAGTACAAATATGTAAAAAGCATATTTAGACAAAAAGTTACATACTGCTGCTTTGAAGCCGTTGCTAAAATCCTATCTGTAGCACTCTTACATGGGAGGACAGAAATAAAAACTACAATTCAGATTTCAATAACTTCCATTTGCTTCCATTTACAAGCTAACAATAGCACTACGGCACAGCTGGTGGCTGCAGGAAATTAGAAAAGCTCCCATTTGATATTGCTGTAAAAATAAGGTTAAAACACAAACATCTGGGACTGTTAAACATTTATTATTATTTTTTTAAATCTTGGATCAATGATGCTGGCAGTTTGTTATTAGAGATGTAATTTATCATATTTTTTTTAAATGTCTTGAAATATCGATATGTGAAGTCTTATGAAGCATTCAGACATTTAACAAAGTAAATACTTGTCAAACCGCCACATGGTTTCCAGCCTTAAATGTTTTATTAGTTATTGCCACATGTAGCGAGGACAAAAACAGTGTGGAGTTTTTATCGCTGCAGTTGTTGTGTAAAGTTTCACCGGCAATTTCACTTTAAAATGTCAGTACTAATTGGCAGAAATCTCATTATGTTAAGCATTAAAAGACTTCCTTCCTGGTAATTAGCAATCAGTGATGTTACTTTTATGCTGGCAATTATGACTGCAGTCCCTCTGGCGAGACGTGTAATGCGGCCAGCGAACGGGGAAGTTACTAAAACACAAGAGCAACATCGCTCTCTCAGGAAACATTATCTGCTAGTAATAATCTGGTAAAACTTCAGAGCTGCCACCGCCCCCGTACTTTAAAATTATTCTCCCATGCAGCAGGGTGTGTTGAAATGAGACACATTCATTTCAGGCTCAGTCGTCAGAAATACATGTAAACCGATGTTATTTATTATTCTGCAAAGTCTTGATTTGTTTGGAGACCGAACGGATTCAGTAGCGATGTGCAGCAACTTTAAATAACCACATATACTATTAATTTGAGTAAATTCGTCCGATTTACATTGCAGTGATGTCAAAAAGTTCAGAGCACTTTGAAATTAAATTTAAAGCAATTAAGAAACAATCAAAATAAAATCGGTACTAATCAGTTTCTGTAGGTACAAACAGAAAGAAATAAAAAAGCTGAAGTGCTGGGATTATTAAGAAATGTATTTATAAAGCTTTGACCTCACAGGGACAAAGTCTTTGTGGCAGCTGAAGATGAAAATATAGATCAAACAGATATTTATAGACTTGTGGTTGTTGCTTCAAGGCTGATGCAGTAATAATGACTTTGGTGATTTGCAGCTGAACTAGTCTGCTTCTTCAAAGTGTCCATTTTATTTAATTTATTTTGGGGGGAGGCATCTCTTTAATGCCACTGCAGCACATTAAATCACCAACTAAAATGCAGAAACAAACGATTAAATATGTATATTTAAAATAAAAAAAAAACCATTGATATTCCCTTTCATTTAAAGTTGTTAATGGAAAAAGAAACTGCAAGTCCAGTAATGTCTTTGAACACAGCAGGAGGGGAAATAGCAGGTACTTTTACAAATCAATTAGTTGATCAATAATCTGGTTTTTTGCCGTTTTAAGAAAACTTCAACAAACAGGGTTAATTAAGATGTCCAGATCTGGTCCTGAGTATCAACTTGAGGTCCTAAATTTTAAAAGAAAAACTCCTTAAACACCTTTACATGTGTGACCTGTTGTTGGTCCACATGTAAAAGGTGTTTATAGAGTTTTCACTACGGCCTCTAGGGGGCGGTAATGCGCTGCACCGCAAGAGGAGAGGAAGAAAAGAATCAAGAAGCAACAATGTCAGTACTCTTTTGCATCCTTTCCTCTTCTTATTCTAATATTTTAAACTTGCCTTTGTTGTTGTTTTTTAAATTTTTTGTCATCCCACCTTCTGACTGGGAGGATTATTGGAAGTGGGCCTTTGCCCAGGGGTGTCCAAACCTTTTGGGCCAACATTGTAGATTCAAAAGTGGATTAAAGGTAACCCGGCCTAAAAGCAAGTAAATAAAGCTGTCTGATTTTTATTGTTGGGTCTTAGCAGAAAGGAAAAAAAAGGAGTAAATTTCTGCCTAAATGAAAAATTCTGTGATTAATCTCAGAAATCTTCTAGAGCTCGAACATTTTCTAGAAAGTTTTTCAACATTTGAAATTCAGAAATTTCCAAGTTTTTTTTTTTTTTTTTTTTTTTTGTAGAAAATCTCTGATATCTAAAAAAAAAAAATTCTAATAAATTTCATTGTTTTTTGTAGAAGATTTCTGAGATTACTCTCAAGATACCTGAGATTTATGGCAGATATTTACTACTTTTTTCCCCTACAATGTCTCTAACATGCCATAAGTAGCAGATTTTGCATGTTTGCTGTATTAAAAGAAAAACATCTAGTTTTCAGTTTCTTTTGGGTTTGATTGATACATTTCTTTCAGTAACAAGGACAGGATAAAGCTTGCTTTATTTATCCAAGTTTAAGAAAGAATAAAAACTGATTTGGCTGCAGCAAAGATGGCTTTTCAGTAAAAGCCTCCTGGTTTTACCTTTTGGTAAAACTTGGTTATAAAAAGACAGAAGATTTGTGTTATACTTCTTGTTTAAGTAAATAATGTTGGTAACAATTTCCATCCTTATTACAAACTAAAAGCCTCCATCTGCATCCATGGAACAAATTGAAAAACGTTTTTGAATTGCACATGAGGGCCACAAAAAAGGTCAGTCCAAGAGCCACAAAAGGCCCCCGGGCCACACTTTGGACACCCCTGCTTTGGCCTGTCAGTTGAAATCAAAAGAGCAGGATGAGATGGAAGTTTAATGTGTTGAGTCAAATCTAAAGACTTAAAGACATTTGAATTTAAAATAATATCTAAAATATTTGATATTAACATAAAAATTGATAATAGACTAATATATTAGCCTATAATTTTAAAGGTTTTATAGATTTGCTGTTTTGCAAAACTGGCAGAACTAAAATGGGAAGGTTTTAGATCTTCATTGTTAGGATGATAATTAATCTATCAGTCTATCCATCATCTATACTCACTTCTACTTGCAGGGTTACAGAGAACTGATGCCTCATTTGGTACCAAATAAATTACTAAAAATCAATTAAATTTGATTGATGCAGCATAAAAATTGAAGTTGTGATTCTCCACAATGCCAAACTTTCCTCATCTTCAATGTGACAAACTTTATATCCGTTCAGTCCGTTTGTTTTTGGTCCAATATGGCAAAAATCAAATGGATGAAATGTAATTTCAGCAAGCAGCTCGCAGAGGATTGTTGAAGCACACGCCATTTCAGGGTTTAAGGACGCTGGCCGTCGATGAAGGGAATTTGACACCCTTCAGGTAGAGACGCTGTGTGCAGAGATAACGGTCGGTCAAAAGGATCACATTGTGCAACTGTATCAGTCAGGAGAAAAGGACACAATATATACAAAATTATTCCGCATGAATGCAAAGACGCAGTAGGGTGAGTTTTAGAAAAATAGCAATAAAGAACCTGCAAAAAATTTCAGCCAATTGTGATTTCTTCATTAAAGAGTAACCTTCATGTTTTTAAAGCATTAAGACAAAGAAATGCTTTATTTTGTCAGATTAAAGTGAGTCCAAGCATATGTGAATAAAAAGAATGGCTTCATAAAAGGAGAATTAAAGCTGCAGTATGTAACTTTTATAAAAAAATATCTATTTTTTTACATGTTAGTTAAAAACGGTCACTATGTTCTGACAAATAATCTGTGAAAAGCTCAATCTCCTCCTCTTCCTCCCTGAACTACTCCAAGAATTGCGCCTGTCCTGACAAAAACAACCAATCTGAGCCAGGAGGAGGGTCTTAGTGCAGTTAAACACCTCGTGTACTTGCTGCTAAATCTTCTAATGTTGCAGAAATAACTTAATTTGTGCTAACTAGCCTTAGCTTTCAGGATCAGCTCTGTAATCCGTAGCATAGCAGAGAGCAAACGGGGGGCTGAGCACCGCCCCCCGTTTGTGGATGATTGACAGCACTAAGACCCTCCTCCAGGCTCTGATTGGTTGTTTCTAGTTAGCACAGAAATAAGGCAGAGGAGAATATCTGTCTCGTATCATACTGTCAAAAATCCAAGCGTTATTTATTAAAGTTACATTCTGCGTATTTAAAGTGTCAAAATGGCTTCTCCTAAATCTGACCTGAAGAACCCTGCAGACAAAATGTCCTCACAATTTGATTACTAAAACTAAAACAAGATAACTGCTGCTGACAGACTCCTACCAAAGTCAAATTTTAGGATGTGCAGCACCTCTTTTGTTTTCAGATTAACATTTTAAATGTCTCATTATAAGTGGAAGAAGCTCTAAAGTGTTAAAACCCAGGCGTAGTTAGAGGGTTGTGTGAACCTTTAGAGCTACTGTATATGTCAGATTTCTGAGTGATGCTGTTATAAACTGACCACAAGATAGAAAGATATTTGCACCTTCTGTTCCCACGTTGGCACTTACACTCAGTCAATGACACACTGTCATCGTGTGATTTAACAGGCTTACTAAAACACGACTGAATCCGGCCAATCCCTCGGCTCTGCTGTGGAAGTGCTCTGCGGTTTACCGGGGCTCAGGCCGTAATCGCCGGATTACCTGCGTTACTGTTTCTCCCGGCTGAGGGGGCATCCCAGCCAATCCGTGGGCCGAGGTGAAAATCACGCAGCCTCAAATCCGACTCCATCTTGGACTCATCGCCTCTTACTTTCCTGTTCTAACGGAGCAGAAACGACTCCCTAAAAGTTCACGTGTGCAGCAGACAGAGAGATTCAGAAGATGAGATGTTTCCTCCTACGCAGGCAAACAAACAGGCAGCAGCTCCAACACCTCCAACATGTAGCTCCTGAAACACTATGGAATACCTAATTAGCTCTCACAGATAGCAAACAGGAAGCCTGCAGACTCCAACTGAGCTGGTAACCGATGGATTGATTGCACAGATTATGCAGATAGGATCTGAATGTACAGTAAGATCCCAGATAAACGGAAATAAAGCTGCAAACCAAACCAAACAGCTACGTAGCTGAAATAAACCGGAAACCCTGCTGAGCTGCCATGTTGTTGAAACAAGATGGAGAAGAGTTTTATGAACAGCGTGAGTCAGATATGAAGATGGCTAAAATAGAAATGTCTCCACGCTGTAGGAGGTGTTTCTATCTGCACAGGAACATCTTCATTTTTCAAAAATAAAAACGTTTATACCAACCGACTGTTTAAACATGGATTCATTAGCTGGTTAATCCTACTCTAAATAGATTTTTGAAGGTTTTCATGGAGAAATGCTTGAGGGCTTTTAAGTACATTTTGGTAAAATTCAGAATCAAAATTTGATGCTGTAATGTGATTTATTGAAAACTGTGGGGAACATCCATCTTGAGTGTTTTTAACAAAATCACAAACAGTTATTATCAATACTTTTCTTTCTAAATATTAATCAGCATCTGGAAACTTTTTCCTTATTTTTATTCCATGAAAAATGGAAAAGAAGAGAGAACAAGTCATTCAGACGTGATCTTCATTCGTAAGAAGTCAGTTTAAAAACACAGCTGCTAGCTTAAACTTGATCAGAGCAACAGTTAAAAGGTTTAGCGTGACTGAAATTGCTCAACAATGCTGGATATTTTCCCAACATGCACAGTGAAGAGGATGGCAGCAATGGCACTAAAATCTCCATAGTTTTTAGGAAACAAAACAGCAAAGAACAACTGCAGAAGTAGTAAAAGATATAAATGAATGCAGTTATATTAAAGGTCCCGGAGCTACAACCAACGTGTTTGTTACATTTCTTTGCACAAAATCATTCATAGATAATGGGATTTAGAGGTTTTTTTTTTAGCTACTTAGCTAATTAGCTTTTTAGGACGTCCTGTCACTTTAAATCCGAATAAGCTGCTGCTGGGAAATGGCTGCAAATCAGATGTGCAGTTGTACAACTGTACATCTTTGAAAAGCAGAAGTTGATGCCGCTGCCCAACCAATAAGAGGTTTCTTTCTGCATTGTAAGACGACAACACGACACTTGTCTTTTCCAGCAGCCATTGTACAGCGGTAAAACCAACCAGCTTTGCTTGGGTTGCCAGGTGAGTAAGAGTTGCCTGTGAGTTGCCTGCTGATTCGTCAATTTATATTCAGAAGGTTTTTTAAATGACTCATTTTCCAGACACCAAAAATAGTTAACATTTTTTCGAAAACCAGCTGGGTTGTTTTTTTTTTTTTAAGAACGTGGGTTGATTTTAGAATTAGTAGAAACCCAAATGGAAGTTCAGAAACGTGCAAAATGCAAATTTTTCTGTGATGTCATCTTAACTGGAGTCTTAACTGGAGTAGTTGTAGAGATCTTTCCTGCCAGCAGCCATCACCATCTTCAGTAACTCTTTGAATAATTAATGAGCCACAACATCATTTAATTTCCCTTTGGGATTAATGAAGCATTTTTTAATCTGAATTTGCTTTGAATATGAGGTTGTAGCTTTTTGGCTGCAACTTGTCCAGATGTGTTTGGTACGGTAGAGGATCTGTAATGGTGTGGGCTTGTTTCTCAGCCAAACGTCCTTGGAGCTTTAGTAGAGCTAAAGAAATCATGCATTCTTTAACATCCACTCTTCTATTTTTAATCTATACGTGTGGCGGAAAACTAACCTCTCTCATGAATTTCTAAACGGACAAAAGCCAGAGTGAAAGAAGTTGAAGAACCTCACATTCAGACAATTTAGGGAAAATAGTTATAAAAAAAACCCTTCAGGGTGCTAAAAGTTTTCACGCATGGTCTAAAAGCATGTGAGCTGTCCTCAGGTGGTCAGAGAGCACCTTTTGGCGAGAGAGCAGCCAAGCGGCAAGTAAACTCCCTGATGGTGCCGAGGCCCGAGGGCAAAGAGGGGCCGGCTGTCGCCTGACCCGAAGTAACTAATGGCGGTTTCAGCGACTCCTGGTGCCGCTTCGCTTACACGCACTCCAATGGGATTAAAAAACAAAGCGCTAGAAAGACAGAGCCGGGAAGTAACTGGTTACATTTACTCAATTACATTAACTTGAGTGACTACTTTTGAAAAAAAAGCACTTTTAGGAGTATTGTTATTTTATTCTGAAGTATCGCTACCATTACTTGAGTAAAGTTTTTTTAATTGAAAGAAACTGATTTGGAAAATCTCCTTTTGGCTGATTTTTTTGGCTACTTTTCTGAATTATTGTCATTTTCACCCTTAAAATACCAAAATGTCCAATTAAGTTTATATTTTGGTCTGTCTGATGGGGTAATTTTTAAATATTAAACGGCTGATAATTTGATCAGTTACTCAAAACCAAACTTGGGTCGTAACCAGTTACATTTAAAAGAGTAATCGTTTTGAAAAAATGCACTTTTAAGAGTATTTTTACTCTTAGTTGAGTAAAATTTCTGGATTTTCTACCCACTGAATGAAAAACAAACATGTTTTAACCAAAACTTCAACAGACTCAGACACAAACCTGCAGTTTTGGTGAAAGTTTCATAAGTTTGCTACTGAAAAAACTGATTTGGAAACATCTTCTTTTGTCTGATGTTGTTATTTTTTGTTGTTTCTATGAATTATTGTCATTTTGGTCCTTAAAATACCAAAATTTCCACTTTATATTTTGTATTCCACTTTAACTTTATATTTTGCTCCATCTGTTTATGGAATTTTTAAATATTAAATTATTGATCATTTGATCAGTACTTCAGTAAAAATACCTTTTTACTCTTACAGTTTTATAAATTTTTTGGGTTTTTTGCCCTCCACTGTAGAAATATATCCAAATTCCTTCAGACTCAAAAAGTAAAGTTTTTTTGCTTCATTTATGGCAGGTAGAGAAAAACCTTTTTTGGACTAAAGGAAGAGCTTAAAGCTGCACAGAACTGACAGAAGAGTATAAATGAAGTGTTATGTAATTAATACTCCTCCTCTTATGCAGATACAGTAGACAAGCCCTAGAAATCCTGGCCTAAGCTGTAACTGTATCCGCGTACCGACTGATGGAGATGCTTTAAATCCTTCTGGCTCCTATATGCTCGTATAGGGGAGCTCCCCTTGACTCAGCTAAAGCACAGGCATGACTGAGACCGTAACACAAGCTTCATGTAGGATACGGGTTAGCACCAAACCCGTTCTCCAGCCACGCAGTATGCAGAAAATCTCTCTGTCTCGCACGCTCACTCACACACATAGATAGATAACACACCAGCCAAAAGGCCACCTGGTAATCCACAGTGACGACAAGGACAGGTAACAGAAAAGAAAGTGTTGTGATTCTTCTCTTACCAACAAATCCCTCTTCTTTGGGAATCCTTCCCTTCAACCGGCTTCTTCCTGCGCTGCAGCTTTCATCTTTCCAGCAAAGAGAGCAGGAGGAAAAGACGGAATGACTTTAAATAATTAGCATTCCACTTGCTCTTGTGTTTTCTCTCCGGCTCTCCTCTCTTCCAGATTTCTCCACTGTCTCTCGGGGGAAGCAGGAGCATCAGTGATACACCGCCGCGCGCTCCGCTGCAGGAGGCTGAACGTCAATCACACAGGTAGCCTAGGGAACCGATGAGCCCGCCTCGCAGCCGGCCCTGATTGGCTGGCCGTCCGACAACCAGAAGTCACAAGTCATCGTGGATCTACAGATGGGAACCGAGAGATGTGCCGGGATCATGCAGAGAGCTAAACAAACAGTAGTGTATTGCAGTACTTGTGAACTCTCTTCCTCTTCTCTCGCTCTCGCGCTGACTTCAGAGCCCACTGCTTTATTTTACAGTTGCTTAGCAACAGACTGTCAGCAGTGGATGTTGCAGAGAAGTGGGAGAGAGGAGAGATGAGTTCAAGTCCTCAACTTGCTCTTTCTCTCCGGCTGTCAGAAGTGCGGATAGATGTTGAATATTTCAGCTCTGAGGAGCGACGTCTCGGTGTTGATCAGGAACATCACGGCATCAGGCTACAAAGGGAGGAGAAATTCTTTCAGAAAGCAAACTACGGTGCTGTCAAAAATGCCTGAACATTTTCACGTTTTGTCACACTGTATTTCATTGGAATTTTACAAAAATAAAAATCGGAATTAAACTCCAGCTCAAACGTTTCTGCACAGACGTAAGTTTGCTAATCTTTGATGGTTCAAAAAGCCATTTATTATGGGTTTTGAACCATAATAAATGACATATTGACCAACATATTTGATGCGTATGATTTTGCTGATGGAACTCATCAAAATGTAATATTTGTTCATGGTGTTTTCTTTATAACTAAGTAATTTGGTGGTTTTATCATGTAAAGCACCTTCAACTGCCTTACTGGTGAAATGTGCTACACAAATAAACTTGATGGACTGACATAAAAAAATAACTTTTTTACATGTTTGCTGAAACTGCCACTGTATGGTGACGTATAGTATGTGAGATAAAAAAATTGAGCTCATCTGCCTTCTCCCAACTAGAAACAAATAAAAAAATCACAGCCAGGAGGCGAGTTTAGCGCTTTTTCCCTCATCAGCAGAATCTGTCACTGCTGCTAATGCTAGTTAGCATGACCACTGATGACAGTGGAGAAATGATTGTCCTGTTGTTTCTCCACCATTAGCATATTTAGCAGCACATTCACAAGAATGATTGACAGCGCTAAGCTCCTCCTCCTTGCTCTGATTGCTTGTTTTTCACTGGGAGCAGTACATTTCTTCAGACGGGCATAGCAGCTCAGAGACAAGCTTCATTTCTTTCAGATTATGTCTCATACTGTCACAACATGGTGACAATTTTAACAAATATATAAAAGATATTTTTAAAATAAAAGTTATAAACCACAGCTGTAAAAGTGCTGTTTTTAAAATATTGTAAAAATATGTATCTGATTTAAGACCCTGCAGTGGCATCCTCATGTCCTTGCTATCATATAAAATAGATGATTATGAATGTTACATAAAACAAGACAATTCACTTAGCCTTCGCTGCGTATGTCTTTTCTTATTTTATCATTTCATGTACAGCTTAAAATTTTCACAACACAACAGTCAAAAAACAAATAAAGAAAACCTTATTCGAGATGTTATTTAGGCAATTTCTTTTTTTTAAATAAATCTATTTCCTCTCCTCTCAACGTCTCTAATATTCTGCATGACAAACTTATAGTTGAAACCAGACATTTATATCCACCTTATTCCCAGCCCCTGAGGCTTTGCCTGAATTATGAACGGGACTTCCGCCGCAAACCGGAAGCATTTGTTTACATGTTAGCAACTCGCTAACCGGCTTTCGGGAGAGGTTTTAGGCTATTAAATATGTGTCACCACATATTTAATATTTAAAATTACAGCATAAATGTGCAAATATTGTTTTACCGTAAACTGTAGATACTGAGAAGTAGAATGATGACTTGAAGAAGTGGCGCAAATAACCCGCACTAGCATATTTAGCTACTTCATTGACGCAGTTGCTCCGCATGAAGATACCCGTTTTCCTCCTTTGGCTTTTTATCCTCACAATGAAACGAGCACACATAAAGCATTTTGGGCGGTCTGTTCAAGTTTAGTTTAGTCATGTTCTAAAGTATATACTAAGTTTAATTTTAATGTTATTAAAAAGTTAAATAAAAAACAGGTTTAACACTGTATATATTAACTACTTTTGACATCCCCCATCCCCCCAATGTAACGGGTAGTGGATACAGATGAAATTCTCGCTAAAATATGTTTTGTAATTGACATGTGATGAGTGGTTTTTGGCGCCCCCTACTGGTTGCCTATAAATAGGAGGAGAAACTGTAAATTCCACACAGTCTGTTCAGCGCTCTACTGTGGTAAGTCACCAAATCCAGTTCTTTTCTGATCAGTCATAGTGGGTGTGCTCAAAGACTAACGTGGAGTTTTATTACAGTACGCAGATAATTAGTGGACCAGTAGGGAAGCTCACTGTGCTGATTTATATTAACTACTCATTACAGGTAATTATGTTACATTATTTATCAGTAATTTATGTTGGCAGTTGTGTTAGTCTTTTTCAGTTAGGTTTGTCAGTTTGTCTTATGTATGTCGGTTTGCTGTGACTGCCAGTCTGTCAGTTTGTTTATTCCCTGTTTCTATGACGACATGAGTGGCCAGTTTTATTTTCTGTGAAACACCAGAGGTTGCTGTTAAGTAGTTTAGTAGTTCATTTTGACTGTTGCCTATGTTTATTTTTCTGATTTGTTTCATTATAAAAGAAAGACCAAGTTGTATTAAATTAATTTTAAAGATGTATTATCAATCAAATATCACTATACGATCACTTGTTAGAAAAATATGTTGTTAAGCCCAATTGTAATAATTTTTTGTAAGACACAGTCTGTTCAGCGCTCTACTGTGTACGCAGAGAACTAGTGGACCAGTAGGAAAGCTCACTGTGCTGATTTATATTAACCACTCATGACAGAAAATTCAACCAACTGGCCTCCTCTGTGTGCATGACGGGACAGGCAGGGGAAAGCTGTCTACCATTGGAAGACAATGTGACAGCTTCCCCCTGCCCGTCCCGTCATGCACACAGAGGAGGCCGGTTGGTCAAATTTTCTGTAATGAGTGGTTACTTTGATTAGACATTGTTCAGGGAGTTCAACACATGAAAAGATATTCAAAATCCAAAACACAATAGGAAATAAAATCACCAACTTGGAATAAACAAATAATAAACAAAATAAATCAGAACAATTTGTGTACTATATTACTCTAATGGTCCATAAAGGTTCTCAGTGTACAGCAATATCTTTACACTGTCCTGAAATGCTACTGTGAACATTAATCTATACACAATGTGAATAGATGTATTCAAAACCCGATGTGGCAGAGAGGGCGGTCACAGGTTCAACGAGCTTGATTGTAGTCCAAGGTCACGGCACCAATGTGTGTTTCAGTGTCTACTTCAATGTCTACCCTATCTAACAAAGACCAAACCTTTACTGTTTTAGGGCTTACCAAAAATTTATATATTTTTTAACATTCTACAAATGTATAAGTTTACATAATGTACTTAGTATTTGAAAGAATTGACTTCTAAACTGTTAGACTTCCAGACTTCACAATTCTTCCTGATATCATGTGTCGTTTTTTTTTTCTTTCTCTATGATTTCACACATAAGGTGTTCCCCAAAACCTGTGTTCATTTAAGACAGGGGAGTCCAAAGTGCGGATCAGGGATCATTTGTTGCCCTTGGACTGACTTCGTCTGGCCCCCAACTACACTCAAAAATTGATACAAATTTGGCCAAATTTGCAGATTGAGACTTTTAATTTTGGGGGAAAAAAGTAGTAAATATCTGCCAAAAATCTTTTGGGAATTTTCGTAGTACATTTCTGATTTAATATAAAAAATTTAAAAAAAAAAAGAAAAAAGGCATTAATAGCTGGCAAAAAAATCACAAATTTTGAGAGTAATCTCAACAAAAAACAAGATAATTTACTAGAAAAAGAAATAATTTTAGATATCAGAAATTGTCTCCAAAGAAAATTAAATTCTTCAAATTTCAATATTTCTTTCACCCATAGAGCCCGGCCGGGCTCAGCCCGAAGAGGAAACATGGGTCCCCTTTCCCATCGGCCCACCACTTGTGAGAGGGGCCAAAGGAGTCTGGTGCGATGTGAGATGGGTGGCAGCCGAGGGAGGGGGCCCTGGTGGTCCGATCCTCGGTTGCAGAAGCTGGCTCTTGGGATGTGGAATGTCACCTCTCTGGTGGGGAAAGAACCTGAGCTAGTGTACGATGTTGAGAGGTTCCGGCTAGAAATAGGCAGTCTCACCTCGACGCATGGCTTTGGTTCTGGAACCAGTCTCCTTGAGAGAGACTGGACGAACTTCCACTCTGGAGTTGCCCGCAGTGAGAATTGTCGGGCAGGAGTGGGCATACTTGTTGCTCCCCATCTCGGCGCCTGTATGTTGGGGTTTACCCCAGTGAAAGAGAGAGTAGCCTCCCTCCGCCTATGGATGGGGGGACAGATTCTGACTGTTGTTTGTGCTTCGGGCCGAACAACAGTTCAGATTACCCACCCTTTTTGGAGTCCTTACAGGGGGTACTGGAGAGTGCCCCACCTGGGGACTCCCTCGTTCTGCTGGGGGACTTCAACGCTCACATAGGCAATGACATTGAGACCTGGAGGGGCGTGATTGGGAGGAACGCTCCCCCCAATCTGAACTTGAGTGGTGTTCTGTTGTTGGACTTCTGTGTTCTTCACGGATTGTCCATAACGACCATCATGTTCAGGCATAAGAGTGTCCATATGTGCATTTGGCACCAGGACACCCTAGGCCGCAGTTTGATGATCGACTTTGTCGTCATTTCATCGGATCTGCAGCCGTATGTCTTGGACACTCGGGTGAAGAGAGGTGCAGAGCTGTCCACTGACCACTACCTAGTGGTGAGTTGACTCCGGTGGTGGGGGAGGATGCTGGTCAGACCTGGCAGGCCCAAACGTGTTGTGAGGGTCTGCTGGAAACGTCTGGCGGAATCCCCTGTGAGACGGAGCTTTAATTCCCCTCTCCGACAGAACTTCGAAGACATTCTGGGGGAGATAGGGGACATTGAGTCTGAGTGGACCATGTCCCATGCCTCCATTGTCGAGGTGACTCACCAGAGCTGTGGCTACAAGGTTGTCTGTGCCTGTCGTGGCGGCAACCCTCGAACCCGATGGTGGACACCTTCGGTGAGGGATGCTGTCAGGCTGAAGAAGGAATCCTATCAGACCTTTTTGGTCTGTGGGACTCCGGAAGCAGCTGATGGGTACCGGCAGGTGAAGCGGCATGTGGCTCGGGTTGTTGCTGAGGCAGAAACTCGGATGTGGGAGAAGTTCGGAGAGGCCATGGAAAAAGACTTCCGCATGGCTTCGAGGTGATTCTGGTCCACTATCCAGCGTCTCAAGAGGGGGCAGCAGTGCAGCACCAACACCCCACACTTTATAGTGGGGATGATTTGCTGCTGACCTCGACTCGGGACGTTGTGGGCCAGTGGGCAGAATACTTCAATTCCATCAACATGCCTTCCATTGAGGAAGCTGAGCCTGGGGACTATGGTTCGGGCTCTCCAATCTTTGGGGACGTGGTCACCGAGGTGGTTAAAAAGCTCCTCGGTGGCAGGAGCTCATCCAGATTCGTCCAGAGTTCCTCAAAGCTCTGGATGTTGTAGGGTTATGTTGGTTGATGCGACTCTGCAATATCGCATGGACATCGTGGGCAGTTCCCCTGTATTGGCAGACTGAGGTGGTGGTCCCCCGGTTTAAAAAGGGGGACCAGAGGGTGTGCTCAAATTATAGAGGGGTCACACTCTTAAGCCTCCTTAGTAAGGTCTATTCACGGGTCCTGGAGATGTTGTTGGGCTCTACACCTGTGAAGCAGCAGAAAATTATAAATTTCAGTTCAGATGAGCTCACTGTTGTGGTTTGCTCTGGTTTCTTTGGCCAGTTTTTGGCACTCTGCTTAAGAAATGGAGGTCCTTGGCTCCAGTGACCAACTCCTGCTAGCTCCAGCAGTGGTTTTCCCTTTATGTCATCTGCAGGCAGAGGCGCAACTACATACTTTCTGAGGTGTATGCAAACATGTCATCAGTGCCCCCCTCCCTCCCAATGACATAAACTTGTACAACTCATCTTTAATTAAAGCATCAATAATAATAAATCTATATATATGTGAATAAATTGCGTACAGGGAAATTAATTAATGAAACAAACAAATAGGGCAATATTGATGCAGCATGAGCATCAATGGCCAGAGGGGCAGAATGAGCATCAGTGGCAGTAGAGCATCAGTGGCAGGTCGGGCAGCAGTGTCAGAAAGGGAAGGATGAGCAGCCCTTTCTGTTCTTCTTGCTCATCCTGCAAGAGGGGCAGGATGAGCATCAGTGGCAAGAGGGGCAGGATGATCGGCAGTGACAGGAAGGGCAGGATGAGCATCACCGGCATGCAGGGCAGGATGAGCATCACTGGCAAGAGGGACAGGATGAGCATCAGTGGCAGGACAGACAGCAGTTGCAGAAAGGGCAAGGCGAGCAGCCCTTTCTGTCGTTCTTGCTCATCCTGCAACAGGGGCAGGATGAGCATCTGTGGCAAGAGTGGCAGGATGAGCATCAGTGGCAGAAAGGGCAAGACAAGCAGTCCTTTCTGTCGTTCTTGCTCATCCTGCAAAAGGGGCAGGATGAGCATCTGTGGCAAGAGTGGCAGGATGAGCAGCAGTGGCAGGTCGGGCAGCAGTGGCAGAAAGGGCAAGACGAGCAGGACTTTCTGTTCTCCTTGCTCGCCACGCAACAGGGGCAGGATAAGCATCAGTGGCAGGAAGGGCAGGATGAGCATAACCGGCATGAAGGGTAGGATGAGCATCAGTGGCAAGAGGGACTGAATGAGCATCAGTGGCAAGAGGGACTGGATGAGCATCACTGGCAAGAGGGACTGGATGAGCATCAGTGGCAGGATGAGAATCGGTGGCAGGATGGACAGCAGGTGCAGAAAGGGCAGGACGAGCAGCCCTTTCTTTCTTTCTTGCTCGTCCTGCAAGAGGAGCAGGATGAGGATAACCAGCATGCAGGTCAGGATGAGCATCTGGATGAGTGGCAGGATGAGCATCAGTGGCCGGAGGGGCAGGATGAGCATCAGTGGCAGGATGAGCATTAGTGGCAGGTCGGGCAGCAGAGGCAGAAAGGGCAAGACGAGCAGCCCTTTCTGTTCTTCTTTCTCGCCACACAACTGGGGCAGTATGAGCATCAGTGGCAAGAGGGGCAGGATGAGCGGCAGTGGCAAGAGGGGCAGGATGAGCATCACTGGCAAGAATGACAGGATGAGCATCAGTGGCAGGATGAGCCTTGGTGGCAGGACAGACAGCAGTTGCAGAAAGGGCAGGAGGAGCAGCCCTTTCTTTCATTCTTGCTTGTCCTGAAAGAGGGGCAGAATGAGCATCACCAGCATGCAGGGCAGGATGAGCATCTGTGGGAAGAGTGGAAGGATGAGCATCAGTTGCCGGAGGGGCAGGATGAGCATCAGTGGCAGAATGAGCATCAGTGGCAGGTTGGGCAGCAGAGTCAGAAAGGGCAAGACGAGCAGCCCTTTCTGTCCTACTTGATCGTCGTGCAAGAGGGGCAGGATGAGCACCAGTGGCCAGAGGGGCAGGATGAGCATCAGTGGCAAGAGGGGCAGGATGATCGGCAGTGGCATACGGGTCAGGATGAGCATCAGTGGCAGGCAATGAAGGATAAGCATCAGTGGCAAGAGGGGCAGATTGATTGGCAGTGGCAGGACAGGCAGGATGATGTCACCGGCATGCAGGGCAGGATAAGCATTAGTGGCAAGAAGGTCAGAATAATCAGCAGCACTGGCGGGACTAATGGCAGTGGCAGGAAGGCCAGGACGAGCAGCCCTTTCTGTTCTTCTTGCTCGTCCTGCAAGGGGGACATGATGAGCATCAGTGCCAAGAGGGGCAGGATGAGCATCACCGGCATGCAGAGCAGGATGAGCATCAGTGGCAAGAGGGGCAGGATGAGCATCAGTG
Source organism: Poeciliopsis retropinna (assembly GCA_010277075.1). Classification (NCBI taxonomy): domain Eukaryota; kingdom Metazoa; phylum Chordata; class Actinopteri; order Cyprinodontiformes; family Poeciliidae; genus Poeciliopsis; species Poeciliopsis retropinna. The sequence goes on from VMRM01000003.1 coordinate 3,145,953, forward strand.
CCAAGAGCGGCAGGATGAGCAGCAGTGGCAAGAGGGGCAGGATGAGCATCACTGGCAAGAGGGGCAGGATGAGCAGCAGTGGCAAGAGGGGCAGGATGAGCATCACTGGCAAGAGGGGCAGGATGAGCATCAGTGGCAGGATGAGCATCGGTAGCAGGACGGGCAGCAGTTGCAGAAAGGGCAAAACAAGCAGCCCTTTCGGTCTTTCTCGCTCGTCCTGCAAGTGGGACAGGATGAGCATCAGTGGCAGGAGGGGCAGGATGAGCATCAGTGGCAGGATGAGCATCGGTAGCAGGACGGGCAGCAGTTGCAGAAAGGGCAAAATGAGCAGCCCTTTCTGTCTTTCTTGCTCGTCCTGCAAGAGGGACAGGATGAGCATCAGTGGCAGGAGGGGCAGGATGAGCATCAGTGGCAGGATGAGCATCGGTAACAGGACGGGCAGTAGTTGCAGAAAGGGCAAAACGAGCAGCCCTTTCTGTCATTCTCGCTCGTCCTGCAAGAGGGGCAGGATGAGCATCACCGGGATTCAGGGCAGGATGAGCATCACTGGCATGCAGCGCTGGATGAGCATCTGTGGCCAGAGGGGCAGGATGAGCATCAGTGGCAGGGTTGTCAGCAGTGGTAGAAAGGGCAGGACGAGCAGCCCTTTCTGTTCTTCATGCTCGAGGGGCACCATGAGTATCGCTGGCCGCAGGTCAGGATGATTGGCAGAGGCGGGACTAACGGGATTGTAGGAAGGGCAATATGAGCGGCAGTGGCAGCAATCGCAGGATGACCATCAGTGGCAGGATGAGCATTAGTGGCAGGACGAGCAGCAGTGGTTAGAAAGGCCAGGACGAGCAGCACTTTTTGTACTTCTTGCTTGCCCGGCAAGAGTGGGAGGATGAGCATTAGTGGCCGCAGGGGAAGGATGATCAGCCGCAGGTGCAGCACTATCGTAAGTGGCGGGACTAATGGCAGTGGTAGGAAGGGCAAGACGAGCAGTCATTTCTCTTCTTCTTGCTCGCCAAGCAACAGGGGCAGGATGAGCATCAGTGGCCAGAGGGGCAGAATGATCGGCAGTGGGAAGTCGGGCAACGGTTAGTTCGGCAGCGGCATAACTTACTTCAGCGGCAGGACAAGCAGCAGTGGCAAGACGGGCAGGATGTGCATAAATTCCAGGAAGGGCAGCACAAGCAGCCCTTTCTGTCCTTCTTGCCCATCCTGCAAGAGGGGCAGGATGAGCATCTGTGGAAGGATGAGCATCAGTGGCAGGTTGGGCAGCAGTGGCAAAACAGGCAGGACGAGCAGTCCTTTCTGTCCTTTTTCCTCTTCCTGCAAAAGGGGCAGGAGGAGCAGCACTTACTGTTCTTCTTGCTCTTCCTGCAAGGGGGGCAGGATGAGCACCAGTGTCATGTTGGACAATAGTTAGTTCGGCAGCAGCAAAACTAACGGCAGCGGCAGGATGAGTAGCAGTGGCAAGAAGGGCAGGATGAGGATTAATTCCAGGAAGGGCAGCACAAGCAGCACTTTCTGTTCGTCTTGCTCGCCACGCAACAGGGGCAGGATGAGCATCAGTGGCCGGAGGGGCAGAATGATCGGCAGTGGCAGCAGGAGGTGGATGATCGGCAGTGGTGGGACTAATGGCAATGGTAGGAAGGGCAGGATGAGCGTCAGTGGGAAGTCGGGCAACGGTTAGTTCGGCAGCGGCAGAACTAACTTCAGCGGCAGGACAAGCAGCAGTGGCAAGACGGGCAGGATGAGCATAAATTCCAAGAAGGGCAGCAAAAGCAGCCCTTTCTGTCATTCTTGCCCGTCCTGCGAGAGGGGCAGAATGAGCATCTGTGGCAGGTTGGGCAGCAGTGACAAAACGGGCAGGACGAGCAGTCCTTTCTGTCCTTCTTCCTCTTCCTGCAAAAGGGGCAGGAGGAGCAGCACTTACTGTTCTTCTTGCTCTTCCTGCAAGAGGGGCAGGATGAGCACCAGTGTCATGTTGGACAATAGTTAGTTCGGCAACAGCAAAACTAACGGCAGCGGCAGGACGAGTAGCAGTGGCAAGAAGGACAGGATGAGGATCAATTCCAGGAAGGGCAGCACAAGCAGCACTTTCTGTTCTTCTTGCTCGCCACGCAACAGGGGCAGGATGAGCATCAGTGGCCGAAGGGGCAGAATGATCGGCAGTGGCAGCAGGAGGTGGATGATCGGCAGTGGTGGGACTAATGGCAATGGTAGGAAGGGCAGGATGAGCATCAGTGGGAAGTCGGGCAACGGTTAGTGCGGCAGCGGCAGAACTAACTTCACGGCAGGACAAGCAACAGTGGCAAGACGGGCAGGATGAGCATAAATTCCAGGAAGGGCAGCAAAAGCAGCCCTTTCTGTCCTTCTTGCCCATCCTGCGAGAGGGGCAGAATGAGCATCTGTGGCAGGTTGGGCAGCAGTGGCAAAATGGGCAGGACGAGCAGTCCTTTCTGTCCTTCTTCCTCTTCCTGCAAAAGGGGCAGGAGGAGCAGCACTTACTGTTCTTCTTGCTCTTCCTGCAAGAGGGGCAGGATGAGCACCAGTGTCATGTTGGACAATAGTTAGTTCGGCAGCAGCAAAACTAACGGCAGCGGCAGGACGAGTAGCAGTGGCAAGAAGGACAGGATGAGGATCAATTCCAGGAACGGCAGCACAAGCAGCACTTTCTGTTCTTCTTGCTCGCCACGCAACAGGGGCAGGATGAGCATCAGTGCAGGGGAAGTGCGGGCAGAGCGGTTGAGTGGCAGGCAGAGACGGCAGGAGAACGGATGGAACGTTTGGCAGAAATCAGGCAGGACAAGCAACAGTGGCAAGACGGGCAGGATGAGCATAAATTCCAGGAAGGGCAGCAAAAGCAGCCCTTTCTGTCCTTCTTGCCCATCCTGCGAGAGGGGCAGAATGAGCATCTGTGGCAGGTTGGGCAGCAGTGGCAAAATGGGCAGGACGAGCAGTCCTTTCTGTCCTTCTTCCTCTTCCTGCAAGAGGGGCAGGATGAGCACCAGTGTCATGTTGGACAATAGTTAGTTCGGCAGCAGCAAAACTAACGGCAGCGGCAGGACGAGTAGCAGTGGCAAGAAGGACAGGATGAGGATCAATTCCAGGAACGGCAGCACAAGCAGCACTTTCTGTTCTTCTTGCTCGCCACGCAACAGGGGCAGGATGAGCATCAGTGGCGAAGGGGCAGGATGTGGCAGGGCAGCGTGAATCGGCGGGACAAGGCAAGTGGCAGAGGGCAGGATGAGCATCAGTGAGGAAGTCGGGCAAACGGTTAGTGCGGCCAGCGGCAGAACTAATTCAGCGGCAGGACAAGCACAGTGGCAAGACGGGCAGGATGAGCATAAATTCCAGGAAGGGCAGCAAAAGCAGCCCTTTCTGTTCTTCTTGCTCGCCACGCAACAGGGCCAGGATGAGCATCAGTGGCCGAAGGGGCAGAATGATCAGTAGTGGCGGCAGGAGTCGGATGATCGGCTGTGGTGGGACTAATGGCAGTGGTCGGAAGGGCAGGATGAGCATCAGTGGGAAGTCGGGCAACGGTTAGTGCGGCAGCGGCAGAACTAACTTCAGCGGCAGGACAAGCAGCAGTGGCAAGACGGGCAGGATGAGCATAAATTCCAGGAAGGGCAGCAAAAGCAGCCCTTTCTGTTCTTCTTGCTCGCCACGCAACAGGGCCAGGATGAGCATCAGTGGCCGAAGGGGCAGAATGATCAGTAGTGGCAGCAGGAGTCGGATGATCGGCTGTGGTGGGACTAATGGCAGTGGTCGGAAGGGCAGGATGAGCATCAGTGACATGAGGGGCAGGATGAGCATCAGTGGCAAGAGGGCAGGATGAGCATTCCAGGCATGTGGCAGCAGATGCAGTGCGATCGCCAGCAAAGGGCAGGATGAGCTATGGCAGCGGCAGGAGTGGCTGCAGTGAGCGGATGAGTGTGCGTGGACTAAGCAGTGGTCGGAAGGCAGGATGAGCATCAGTGGCAATGAAGGGGCAGGATGAGCATCACAGTGGCAAGCAGGAGCAGCGATGAGTCTGCTTGCCGCAAGAGGGCAGGATGAGCATCAGCGGCAAGTGGTGCAGGTTGAGCATCAGTGGCGGGACTAACAGCAGTGGTCGGAAGGTCAGGATGAGCATCAGTGACATGAGGGGCAGGATGAGCATCAGTGGCAAGAGGTGTAGGATGATTGGCTGTGGCCGCAGATGCAGGACGATCGGCAGCGGCAGAACTAACGGCAGCGGCAGGAGGGGCTGCAGTGGCAGGAAGAGTATCAGTGATAAGAAGGGCAGGACAAGAAGCAGTGGCAAAGGGGGCAGGATGAGCATCACCGGCATGCAGGGCAGGATGAGCATCAGTGGCAAGTGGTGCAGGATGAGCATCAGTGGCAAGTGGTGCAGGATGAGCATCAGTGGTAAGAGGGGCAGGATGAGCATCACCGGCATGCAGGGCAGGATGAGCATCAGTGGCAAGAGGGGCAGGACGATCGGCAGTGGCAGGATGGGCAACAGTGGCATGAAGGACAGGAAGAGCAGCCCTTTCTGTCTTTCTTGGTTGTCCTGCAAGAGTGGATGGATGAGCATCAGTGGCAAGAGGGGCAGGACGAACCGCAGTGGCCGCAGAGGCAGGACGATCGGCAGTGGCGGGACTAACGGCAGTGGCAGGAGGAGCTGCAGTGGCATGAAGAGCATCATTGGCAGGATGAGCATCAATTGCAGGAACGGCAGGATGAAAAAATTTATCCTCCTTTGCGAAAACTTTCCCGTCCGGGTCAGTTTCTGTTGGAACAATAGTTCCAAAGACTGTGCTCTCTTCCACAGATGAGAACACAGTCATCTCAGAAGTAGAAGCAAGTGCTTTAACTTCAGACAATCCTTCAGAAGCACGAAAGGCAATATTGTCTCCCAAGAAGCTGCTCTCAGCCTGAGAGCTATTGCTGTCCAAATCACTTTCAGAGAAGTAATAATCAAAGAGTTTCTTCATCACGAAGTATCCTACTCCAAATCCAAGTGAAACAATCAGGCCGGCTTGTATCTTTCCTAAACTAGTCATTTTGGTCCGCTAAGTTTAACGTTTCAATTCTGACTGACGTTCTGAGAGACAAGCAGAACCTCACAACCTCTTTGTTCTATGATGTTCTGTGACCTCATCAGTGAGCTCACTGAAGTTCTGAGGCAAGTTCTTGCTTCTGGTCGTTGCTATGGAAACGATCAGATCAGTTCTGCGAATCGAACTACTGACCCTTTGCACGTAACGTCACACTCTCCAGACTCTTCTCACTCCGCCATGCACTTTATAAGTAAGTATGATTAGATGTCAGGGTTTCCCCCAGAAATCTTGCTAAACCCGGTGGTCGGGGTGCCGAGGCGATCCATGTGTTTTTGTACTAAAAGGTGTGAAGTAGACAGGGAATGTAAAAATATTACTGGGTAGTTGTATGTTACTGGAAAACATCTCCAGTGAAACGCTATTTAAGCCTACAACTACTCTGAAAAATAACAAATCAAAAAATCCAATTAAAATGAATATAAATTATTTCCACTTATGTTTATCCAAATCAAGTCAGCAGCTCCACAAGTCCCATAAATGCTAATATTTCAACACAGACCGCAGATACATCAATGTAACATTTGTTTATGGCGTTTATCAATGTTGCTAAATTTGATTTAATGGGTTTAGCATTCATAATTTTAAAGATCTTAAATTGTTTAACATGTGCAACGTTTTCAGGATCTGGCAAGTTTACTTTGTAAAAGTTCAAAGAACAATATTCATTTTGTTTTGTTACTATAGCAATAATCTGATGCTATGAGTTTAATCTTTGAGTTTGAGCTCTGTTTGTTCACAAATACAAATTAGTAAACTGCAATTAGAATTTATTGCTTTTTAGGCTGGCCATTTAAATTACTCCACCTCTCACAGATTTTACAAAATATGAGAAGCCTTTAAAGGTGTTTTTGTTTTTAGCAACAACAGAGGGCCCCAAGCTCAAATTCTGTCCAAGGCTTCATACAGTCTTGTACAGGCCCTGCATGATGAGTTAAATCCTCTGCACGGCGCGCAGAGATGCACAACAAATGGGAGATTTAACTAAATGCTGCTAATGCGGCTTTAGTAGCTCTTCTATTTCGTGTCTGTTGAGTTTTTAATAAGGGCCACAGAAATTGTTGCTCGAGTTTATGGGACAACTATCTCAGATTTTTGGGTGTGGGCACACCATATATGGGGCGTGGTTGCAGACTAAAGTTGTGGGGAGCTTTACAGAGGAGTCTTGAGGCAGAGAAATAGTGCAGACCAACCAGGTGTTTATTCTCCAAAATTTAACACAGACATTTCTGCTTACAACAGCCATGGGTCTCAGCAGACATCACACCTACCAGCCTGCAATGTGGCCAACATGCAGGCTTTTATAGTCCCTGGCTGTTCCAATTATAGAAACAGGGTAAGACTAAATATATACACAAACAAACTTGACAAAATAACCAAATCTTCAGCATAATACTAACAAACACTATTCATTTTTAAGCAGCCATTTCATTTCTAAAAAATACCTTTGTATAAATATAAATCCAATCATTAAACTTCTAAAATGCATAGTTCTATCGCTCCCCCTCTTCCATCTGCATTGGTGCCTTCCGGAACCTTTATTAGGTGTTCAGGCAGCCGGGGAATTATTTAGCCTGAACACCCTGCAGAGGAAGAGACAGAGGTAAGCCACATCTACACAAATATTTCAGTGGATTTCAAACAGTTACAATAACCATTTGTTTGTCTTATTTTAACAGGACACCATCAGTTCCAGCTGAGATGCATAAAAACACACAAATAATAAAATACTTCAATCTGTTTCTGTCTGTCTTTTATCATTCAACACACCCTTTTAAGTGTTTTCATCCAAGTAATGAAGACCTTCATTACATTGAAGAATAATGTCAACGATGCAAATAAACTGAAGCAGTTTATAATCAATGACTGCGGCACAGGTCTCAACAGAAAACAGATCAGGTGACAAACGTCAAGAAGAAGAAGAAAGTAAACAAGCCTCCTTCAAAATAAAAGGAAGAACTTCAAAAAATAAGCATAGATGTGAGACGTTGAACTACTTGAAGAATTAATAACGGTGCACGTTTTGAAATAAATGCATTTGAGAAAACCATTCCCTCTTTATTAAGTGTTTATTTTCCAAAGAATTTTTAAAAGTTCAAGACAATAAAATACCTATTTAATAGTAATTACAAATAACTCTTAAGAAGTTTAAAAAAATACTCTGTGAGAGTTAATATTAAGATTTAACACCTAATTAGTGTGTTAAATGATTAACTCCAGAAGATTTGATATTTAACACTTAATTAGAGTTAAGGCACCAACTCTCCAAAAAGAGTTAAATTAACCCATTCTGGTGTGGATCCATGTATATATAAACACTTTAAAAGTGTTGAAATCAAATCTGAGAGTTAATTTGGACCTGCTAGATTTGCTGTGTATGAGCCAGCTCTGCCCTGATAGATACGATAAATCAGCAGCTGGAGCAGAAGAGGGAGAAGCTGAGGAACAAATGCTGCAAGCTGCTTCCGTCTGTCAAACGTTCTGCTTCATCCTCTGGAAACAAAGGAGGCTTAAATGTCACAGGCGTGTTGCACTGTATGCGCTTGTGAAACATCTTTGTTTTGTTGAATTATTCTGATTGTAATCTGTTCAAACGGGAACCCTCGCTTCTCTACTTCATCTGTTTTTTTAAGGAAACAGATGATTCAGAGGATCAGTCATCTGTTTTGTTTTTCCTGTGCGGTTCACACAGCCTCCAATACATGTTCCAAAATGTTAGGAGAGTGCAGAAGAAGACTGCAGGCTATGCTATTCAAATCATATTTACTTCTGGATTTAACTCAGTACTGGTTGATGGGTCAAAAATGCTTTTTTTTTTTTTTTTTACCCTCTCAACTATAAACTAAATGCAATATTTAAACTAAACAAATACATAAAGGATATGTAAATTATTCTATATCCAAAAATTTACTTTGCTTAAAAGAATTTTGATAATTTTTTATATATCAATTGGGGAAAAAAACAACTGAATTTAATCAATTCTGATGAATAAAATCAGTATTTAGGTCTTTCTTTGAAAATGCTTGCTGTATTTATCCAAGTTTATTAAATGAATAAAAAGCAGATTTGAAGCAAAGTTTGCTTTAGAGTGAAAGATATTGGTTCTTGAAGAGAAAAAAGGCAAATCCTTTGTGGTGCAGCCAATATTTTCTGTGGTAAGATTTTACTTGTTTTGTTCTAATTGAAGCTAGAAATTATCAATTACCCACACTGGGGGAAAGCTTGTATCTTTCTTGAGTTGAAGACTGGATCCATACACAATCACTCAATTAAAAAAACAACAAAAAACATTTTCTGAAAAAAAAATAGAAAATTTCTGAGTTGCAAAAGTAAAAAAAATTGCTAGAAAAACACAAAAATTTCAATTTCAAAAGTTAAAATTTCTCTTGAGAATTTCTGATTAAATTAAAAATGTCAGTTTTCTTCTGGCAAATTTTTACATTTAAGCATATTTCCACATTTTTTCTAGAAAATTTTAAACTTTTATAACTCAAAATGTCTAGAACTTTTTTGAGATTAATCTCAACGTTTTTTGGCGGAAGTGTACTCCTTTCCTTATTCCTTCCGTAATGGCCCCAATATGCTGTAGTTTTCTCTTTTTGGAGTGGATGTTTCCCCAACTGGTAGAGAGGGAAAAACTTTTTTACCATTTTAAGGAGTTGTTGGCTGTTTTAAGAGGTCAAAGTTCACATCAGAATCAGCTTGATACATCCGGCTGATCAGAGATGCAGCTCATAATAATGTTGTTGTGAATACTTATGAGTACAGGGAGTTCTTGTCTCCATTCATTTCTCTGAAAAATGTCCACTAATTATCTGAAATGATAATATAACTGCGTTAACAGGGGCCAGAAACAGAATTTTATTTATTGTAAATATTTTCTCACGAAGCAAGGGATATTTTAATAAATTGGCAATGGAGAGAAGAACTGTTTGGTTGTCCTCTTCCTCCACATATATGAAACTTTAAAACACAACCAAATAATTTTCTTCTTTACCAAGCTATCTTTGTTCCACCCCTTTAAATATCATGCTTTACAAGTGTATTAATATCTTGGTTAGGTCAATGCAAAGTCGCAAGAATGTTCTTTAAAAATAAACTTAATTTCATTTAGTTTCTCATCTCCCCAATCATCCTCCTTCTACCTTTGCTACTTAATTTTTTTTTTCATTAATCCATAAACTGCATTACTAATCTTTGTCCAGTGAACATTCTTCCACCTGATCTGTGAATCCCTGCATCGCTTTGATACGCACCAATGTCTTCTTGACCGTTTCTCTGATTAATGTCGTCCTCACCTCACCTGGCAGTTTAAGTGAGCGGTCATATCTTATAAAGTTAGCAGCTGTGCCATATTCTATCAATCACAAGCTGAGGGATTCAGGTTGGCTGCGTAAAATATTGAAAGCTTGAGATATTGTTTCACAAGCTAATCCCAGGTTATTATGCCTGACCTTGGGTTTATTACAGCTGCTACCGTTAACGGTAAAACGTGAAGGTAACGGGCGCAGCTAACTTACGGTCTCTAAACCCGTAAGTTAACAGCTGCCAACAAACCCAAGATTCTAAAACCATAAGTTAGCAACGGCAAATTGCTAATGTACGGCACTACAGAGCATACGTTAGCAACTCACCGTTGCTACGGTCTTTAAAAACCACAAGTTAGCAACTGTGTGAGAGCAATTTGGTTAGCAAGCAAATCTCAAGTTCAGTTTCAGCAATCCATCTTAAGTACAAACTGCTGTAGTTTAGAAGTGTTATAGTCTTTGTGGTTTTATTAATGAACTAGCTTAAGAAGCTACCGCATTTGCCGTTTCTTTGCCAAGAAATTCACAAGTTGAGTATACTAGCCATCCAAACTTATGTGAAAATGCATAAAGATTTCAGTCTTGGCATTTTAGGGACTTTGATAAACCGGTTTCTTCACCGAGTTTATAAATATTTTATGCTACAAAACTGGAATTCAAAATGGAGTGCCACCCACCACTTTTGAAGTTACGCCATTTTCTATGTGGCAAAAGTGCGCAGAATTTTTTTTCCAGATTTTATTAAATATTTAAAATCAACACAGAAAAGATTTTTTTTTTTTTGATTTGGACATCTCACCAGCCCACGTCGAACCACGTGCTACAATAATGAAAATTTTATGTTTTCAATATGAATGATATTGTGGCAAATAAATCTTTTATAATTGTTGCCAGATTTACAAAAAAAATAAAATTTAATTCTTTGAGGAAATTTGCTTTGTTGCAACTGAATATGCACACAGAAAAGAAAAGTCCATTCCATTTGCAAATTCTTTATTTTTTTTTTTATACCACAAGTATACAAAAACGTGAGAGACAAATCAGTGAAAATGAGTTTTATTTACAGAAACAAGAGTACTGGATGTGAGGAGCTGGAGAGGCATGCTGTGCTGGTTTCAGAGTGATGAAGAGGATCAAGGCTGTCATGAGGAAGACTCTACAGAGGCAGACTGGAGGAAACAAGCAAAGGTTAAGGTCATGTGGCTGCTAGTTGAGCTTAATAGGTAAACGTTACTGAACAGTGACAAAGTCTTACAGGTTATTCCAAGGTAACCTGTTTTGCTGGATGATAAATTGTGCCAGAAATTATCGCAATAAACAATAATTGATGTTTTGAGGCTGTTTAAGACCTGAGTGAAGCTGCACCACTCTCCACTTTCTTTACTTCAGACAAAATTGATGTCAGTCAACTCGACTACATTTTGAGATAAAAGTTTAAAAGGTGAACCAGGCCACCCAATTTTATAAAATCAAAATTTGTGCTGCCATCATTTTAAAGATAAAAGAATGTTTCCATTTCCAAATGACAATTTCTTAATATCTTTAAAAATTAAAGCAGCACAAACCTACATTTTTGCTGTATAAACGTTTGACACCAATTTTGTCTAATTTGAAAAAGGTGGGGGTCCAACTTCACTCAAGTGTTCAAGTAATGGTCATAATGCAAGAAAACATTCTCAAAAATTCAATAAACTTTAAATTCTAATGAACATTTAAGCATTGGGACTGGAAGACATTTTAAAGAAACAAAATAAATGAATTAAGATTCTGTAAACAAAAATTTCACTTTAAAAAAACTGCAAGTTGACACCAATGCATCAACCTGAAGGAAAGAGAAACATGATAAATTGAGATTGTTTTCATGTATCGTGTGATTAATTGATTTATTGTGACAGGTTTAAGTGTAGCTGATGTCACAATCATGCACACCAAGACACATCTGAGTGTAGCAGACCTTAAAAAGAAACCAAGACAGCCATCTATTCTGAATGGCATAAATATGACAAACAATTTTGACCTAATTGGGATTTCAAAAAACCATTTCATGCCTCCCAAGAAGCCGGGAATCCCACCAGAAGCAAATATTGACTCTAGAAATCCAACTGCACAGATTAGCAGAACCGCTACACGTTTCCTGAGTTTAGTAGACGCGGTAAGACGGGCCTATAACTCGCCTCCTTTGATTTTCCTTCCTGGGTTTCACTGCTGTTGCTGGCACTAGAGTCACCGCTGCCATTAACTGTGGCTTCCTGTTTCAGTTGCTTAGCATCTGTGTCCTTTACTGGGCTCTCCTCTTCAGGTTTCCTCTGGACAGACACAAATGGAGACCGAAAGCTTCTGAGCACAGCAGCAATTGACGGAAAACAACCAATCAGGCTGATTTAAATGGAAGCAGCAGCCAATCACACCATTTATTCATGCACACAAAGCAAGTTTCATCTTCTAGCACCAAGTCCTGCCACAACACAAACACCAAAACATGCAACAAGCCAAACAAAAGCTAGACCGCGCCTAAACGACCCAATGATTAAACCCCTACTGGACTCCAACAAAGACATGGCCACAAACCAGAAACACAAAGCAGGCAATCATGATTACACTTTTCTCCACCAAAAAAAGAAAAAGCCGTTTTGATCCTGGAAGACAAAAATAAAAAACGTTGAATTACAGATTTAAAGTTTTACCTTTTTCCTAACGAGGTGAGAGATATCAGACACTGCTTTGGAAGACGAAGCGCTTTCAGAGGTTTTCACTGGAATCTAAAAGTGAGAAGGGGTTATGGTTACTTCAGGCTCAAAGACAGTTTAGCAAGAGCGTCAGTCAGAAACAGATGTGCTTCTGTCATAAATGCACACAACTGTTGGTCCACTTTCTGCTAAAACTAATACATATATGAAATAAAACTAAAAATATGACACTCCAACTACTTCTTGTTGTCTTCTTCGTGGTTTCTGCCAGTAGTAATATCCAGATCTTGGTCAGATGACCCATTTCCATTACAGTTTTATTTACTACATTCTTTTGATATACCTGAAAATCTCATCCCGCCATTAAAACCTAACAAAAAGTTTATGTTTTCTCCTCTAAATTGCTGCATTTCCATCAAATGAGTTTATTCCCTTAATTTTAATTTGTGTATTTTTATTAATGGAAACGCAGGCAGTGAAGCTTTACCTGACTGGTCGACACAAAAGCAGTCGAGGATGACGGGCCGCCATTTTCACAGGGGAATGTTGAAGTAGAGGGAGCTCCCTGCAAGAGATTAGTTTAGCGCCTTCCTCTGTACATCCATCGCTGCTGATTCATGACCAGTTTGGGTTTACTGGTTTACTCACCAGTGTCTGCTGGATTGCCTGGGAGGCAACACTGGCTGTCCTCTGGCTCTCCTTGGCATCTTCCACTTTTTCCCTGATTTCAGGAAGAAGCTGTTTGAGTTCTTCCAGCTCACTTTTCTCCTCTGCAGCATCGTCATCGCCAGCCGCTGAGTCAATGATCTCCTGGAGCATGGCTGCAAAAAAAACACGATTTAGTGAAGCTAAAGTTAGCTTCAGAATGAGAGAGGGGCTGCTTCTCCAGACAATTAGGAAATTTAATCTGCTAAAGTTTAAAAACTACAACACTTAGGACCTGTACACATGCAGACGATGGCATGTTTTTTTTTTTTTTTTAAACAATTAAAGGAAAAATTCAATTGTTAATGTACTGTTATTGTTTTCTACAAATATTTTATAAACCTAAAAAAAAAGTAAAATAAGCCCAAAAATTCATTTTTGTTCAGGTAAAAGAAATTATTCACGGTAATGTTTTATGCATTTTCTAATTGGGAGGAATGAAGAGTTCCAGCACAGTTTTTGTTATTGCTACGGTTTAATAAGACGTATAAAGTGTTCATACCTAGACGCGTCTCGATGACCTTTACGGAGCTGTTGTAGTGCTGGATGGCCTGGTTGTACTGGTCCATGGAGACCAGCGTCGTAGCAACGTGGTAGTGCGTCTCGGCCAGCAGGCGACAGTGAGACGGCAGGAGCTTCAGCTGCATAGTCAGACACTCCTGGAAGTCTTCTAGCGCCTGAGGATAGTTACCTGGAAATAAAAGACCTTAGACCTGCAGCAGAGACAGACGACGCCAACGTGAGCCGTTTAGTTCTGCAGTTTACCCGTTTCTGCACTGACTTCTCCCAGTTTCAGATAAGCCTGTGCTGCCATCAGCTGGTCGTCCTTGCTTTCCTTTCTGCAGAGGAGAGAAATTTATGAACGGGTTCTCAAAATAAAGACTAAACCAGGATTAATCTAATCATTGAGAGGCAAAAATCAGATCTGTACTTTGACTTTTCCACATGAAACACACTTGCCTTTTAAAAATGACTTTGGCCACCTCAAGCATCTCCCAAGCCAACTGCAAATTCCCAACATCCTCCTCTTCCTGAAAGCGTTTCAAAATTTAAGAACACTTTGTTCCCAAGGGGAAATTAAATAATTGCTATTCATGTAAAATATTCCAGAAATTGCAGGTTTCTTTAAACAGAAGCTCACATTATCTTGTGCGTTGTTCTCTTCGTCCTCATCTTCATCATCGTCATCATCTGAAATTGAAAAGTAAAAAGTGTTAAAGGATTTAAAAATTTTAGAAAAGCATTAAGAAGAAGAAGAAAAAAAAAAAAGTTTCCCCTGCCGCACACCAGTGTCTCCCTTCAGTTCACCATGTGGGATGTTTCAACGTAAAGCGTTAAAAAGGTTTAAAACACCCGTGCTTCGTCTCTAAACATCTACTACCCTCTGAAGTTTCAGGCTGTTCAGCCTCTGCATTTGATTCTTCAATTCCTTTGTCCTCTTCCTCATCTTCATTCACAGCTTGTGCTGAAGCATCTCGGACCTCTTCAGTTGCTTGGACAGAATGTTTCTCCTCCTCTTCAGCATCAGCAGAACCTAAGGTTTCTCCCGTCTCAGGGTCTACAGCCTCCTCTGACTCTGCGTTTTCATTTTTCACCTCCTCTGTAGGCTCTACCTTCATCGTTTCCTTCTCTGCCATTGCATCATAGACCTGCTCTCGCAGCTCTTCTTTTGTTTTCTCTGCACCAGAGTGGCAAACATTTGATTTCTTGACATCATCTCAGCAGAAATGTACAGAAAAGATCAGTTTAAGTGAGACACACCTGATTACTCTTTGCGAAAAATTACAAAAATATTTTAGAAGTGTTCAAACTTGGAGGAATGACTTAAGCCAAGTTGAATGGATCAAAATGACGGTGAAGTTAACTGACCGTCAAGGTTGTCTGCAGCCTCCAGGTTTGGGTTTTTGGGCTGCTCCTCTTCCTCAGATTCTTCTGGGACCCCCTCCAGGGCGTTACCAAGAACACCGTTTTCCATCCTGGTTCACAAAACAAGATTAGATCAAAACAAAACTTTTGTTAACAGAACTGCACACCAGGAAGAGCATTTAAAAGTTAGATGTTAACTATGAACTGCAGAACTATTGAATTAGACACCAGGAGATGTCACCAAAATTTACTTGTAAGTTTGTTTTTTTTTTCTTTTAATCCAGACAGTTTTCTGACATTTCAAGGCATCATACCATTAATTCAAAGTCTAAAAACAAGTAAAAGCCCAACATGTAACCCAAACTTTACTTAATTTGTTTACTAGTTGATCAAGACGTCATGCAAAAAACACAAAAGCTTGCCGACATTCAGAGATGGAGCAGAAGAATCATAAATAAGAGTTATTTCGGCAAATAAGTTTAATTTGTTTTCATTTATACCGACTCCAGCCATCACTAAGGCATGCAGAGATCAGTGTAACTGAGCCTTCAGCTGGTTCATATGAGTTTTACTGTTTGGACTTAAATTTTCTGAGTATTGAAACATTTTATTATAATGTAGAGATCTGTCTGAAATTAGTATCAGTATGTTAGCGCTTTAGAATCAAATTAATTTGTGCTTTTTACCGACAACATAATGAAATGGATTTAATGTTTCCTTTCAAGTAGTTAATGAGATTAGCAACAAATGATCTCTTAAAAACAGTACCATTAAACACACAATAGACTTGCATCAACACTGTTCTTGGATGATGTTAGTAGTTCGACATTTTATCAGTCTGATAAGAAAAACATTGGAAACCAGTGTTTGACATATTGTAGATTGTCGAAGTGACGCAGTGAAAGATTGTGGGACGTTTAACCGAACGTTCAGATAAATGCCGATTACCGAGGAGTAAACACTGATTATTTTTATTTTCAAGGTATTGGGAAATGTATAAATTATCAGTAAACATTGCAAAAATGTCAGATTTTCATATCAGCGCATCCCTATTAAATACATTCAACTTACAAACAAAGGGAAAAAGTTTTTCTAAAATTGTGATAAATCAAATAGAATTAAGATTAAATGCTTAGAAACATAAAACGTGCAAAAAAAGAAAGTTCAATGCAGCCCTTTAGATATTTTGTTCATATGATGGAGGACAAAAGGAAAATTTAATAAAATGCAATAATGAACCTTGCAAGCTCCAATAGAGACTTCCCACATAGGAAGAAAGCTTCACCACATTCATCTGCTGTGTCCCCATACTTTGCAGCCCTGCAGAAGAATAAACGAGGTGAAAATTACAGAAATTGTAACAATACTTACTCTAAAATCTTGTGGTACTTGGTGCAATTAGCTGAAATATAAATTTCAGCATGAATGTTTTTGTTTTGTTATGCAGACTCACAGCATGCTGCAGGCTTCCTGGAAGACATTGACGGCAGAAACTACATCTCCCATCACCAGATGCCGTTTGCCCGTGCCGATCAGCTTTTTAGCCTCCTCCATAACGTCACCGGAGCTGAGAGGGGGGAAGACGTGCACATAAAGCGGTTTCATATTCAGGGATTAGGTCATAGAAGCACAAAAAGAAAAGTTTGGAGTCCATACGTACGTTTCTGCTGCAGCTGTCGACGAGCACGGCTTCTCCTCGGCGCTACGGGAGTCCAAAAACAAGTCATTGACCGAGACAATAAACTTTATTGCTGACTTAGTAGAGTTCATACACAACAGAAAACGATGGCGACGCCTTATTGTTGTTAGCGTCTCGTGGCTGCTAGCCAGTTAGCCGAAGAGTGCTAAGTGATAGCGACGATGGCGTTAAGAACAAAATATCACTTCACCGAGAAAAAATATACCGTCTTCCTAACTGAACGCGTATACCATTAACACCACTCAACAGCTACAGCTAAACATTACCGCCGGAACAAGCTAAACGCGCGCTAGCCATTTTTTGTGTTGTTGTGGCGGCAGTGAACAATTACAAACGATTCATTTACCTCCCAGAACCCGACGCTGTGGACGTTTCCTCCGGCATTTTAATCGAAGACCAGCGAGATGACAGAAAAAAGCCAGCAGCCTGCTCTGCAGAACCCGATTAACCCAAACAGTCCCACTTGAACGGTTCTTGTTGGCGCGCTTAAATAGAGGGGGAAAAATGCTATTCTGTTTCCGCTTAAGTTGGAACGCGGGAGATTGGAGTTAAAGGGGCCGCAGCAATTATACAGCTGCTCCTGGTTACCGTGGAAAATAATACGGAAACAAAACAAAAAATAAAGACGTTATTTGAAAATAACATCAGAATATTAGACATAATAATTAGTCGTGGCGACTCTTGTAGGATCGCATGTAAAATAATGAATAAAGGGCAAATGAGATCACCAAATTGAATCAACGAGTAACTTTTACATTTTAGGATATATTTGTGAAATTGTTTATAGAGTACAGCATTTGCGTCACCAAACCACGAAACCATGTATTAAGCACTCCATTTCCCACTGCTCAAATTACGTTCCGAAGTGTAGCACTTTCAGGCCTCGTTGGCGCAGTAGGCAGCGCGTCAGTCTCATAATCTGAAGGTCGTGAGTTCGAGCCTCACACGGGGCATAACTTTTGTTTTTCTTAAACATTTGCGTTTAGTTTAATTTAGAGCGTAGATCATAGAGGAGAACCGATAGGTTCTCGGACTTTTTATTTTTTACTTACTAAAAATTTGTTCTTATCGTCCATCAGCCTACCAGGTTTTCTTCTAATAACAAATCAATGTGGTTGGAATTCCAGACTTGTTTCACTGAACCTTTCCGTTCATCAGCAACACTAACACTAAGAGTAGATGAATTAAATTGCACATTTAATGTATCGTTCTTAAGGTAGTAATCAAACGAACAAAAGAAAATTCTAAAATGATTAGGACTGTCCGTTTTACAACTAAGAATTACTGTTCCTAATGTAATTTTACATTACGATTTTTGTGTTTCCTCTGTTTCCAGCAGGACTCGAACTATTGTCCTTCAGTTTCTGCTGCCCAGAATGGAGCAATGTCATTGGCTGGCTCCATTCTTAACTTTGGAGCAGGAAGCAAAGTTCTTTCCACCACACACGTCGTAAGATTTGGAAGAGGTGGATCTTTCTCGACCGGCAGAGGGCGCTTTTGTTGCTATATATATATATATATATATATATATATATATATATATATATTATATAATATATATATATAAATTTATCTTCCGACTGTTGAGAAACGTACCCAAACGAACTGCGCACAAAATTTGAGGTTTAACAAAATTTAACCATGCCGAAAGTTGCTGACGCTACCTAAAATGCTACCGTCAGAATTAAATAAGCAGATCCATAAATGGATTGACACTATCAGAAGGTGAAGAATTATAACTCAGGAAGGGTTATTTAACACGAACCCACGACGCAGGATTCGTTTTGAAGTCCATGATGGGAATTGAAACAGGTTTCAGCACAGGGCCAGTGGCGCAATGGATAACGCGTCTGACTACGGATCAGAAGATTCTAGGTTCGACTCCTGGCTGGCTCGTAACTTTTTTTTTTTCCCAAGGAGAAATAAAACACATGTAATTTTGTACAACTTCAAATGTTAAAATGAATAGTACTGTTACAGCCAGGCGTCACAGTCAATTTAGTTCCCATTTTTATATATTGAGTCCGGGACGGCTAAATGTACACGGGGACAGCGAAAAATAATAGGCTGTTTATTTCAGCGGTTTACTAAAAAGTCTAGAAAGGGCAATACAGTTTAAAAACGTGGTCTTCTTCCTAAATTATTAACGGTGCTTTATCACAAAAAAAGAAAAAAAATAGACGAAAAAGGCATAAAATAGATAAAATGACGACATTTAGAAATTCTTACCTCATAAAACGCATCTTCAAGCCAAAGAAACTGTTGAAAGTGTCATTTGGGCATTTAGTTTAGTTATGACGTAAGCGCGTTTAGACGTCACTTGCTCAGGGGGTGGCGCCATTGTTCCACGGGAAAACCTTCCCGTCATTCTGCATCGCAGTTGAGCTTAGTTATAGTTTGCAAACGAACGTTGATAATGAAGCATTAAATGAGGTAAGTTTGTTTAAAAGTCTGTGTAATGTTTAAAAACCGAACGGTAACTCTGTGGTCTGATGGGGTTGTTGTACTTCATATTAGAGTAGTTATTCATTCATTACTTTGACATAAAGTTTATTTTGATATATATATATATATATATATATATATATATATATATATATATATATATATATATATATATATATAGAGAGAGAGAGAGAGAGAGAGAGAGAGAGAGGGAGAGAGAATTTCTAAGTACAGTCCATATGATATATATTTTTATTGTACATAAAGACGTGGTGATTGAATCAGAAGTGGGGGAGGGAGCAGATGGGAGAGAGGAGGGTCCTGACAGGAGTCTCTCAGTGGGCTCCGGGCAGAACCACTGCAGATGAAGTTTTCACTCACACTCACCCGGTGAGACTCAGGAATTCAAATTAACCGGCCAGACTTCACCGTGCAACTGACATGTTGCGATGTTTCGCGCAGACATACAGAACGTGCGCTTGTTTCGGGTCGTTTTGTTGTGTTTTGCACTTTTCCCGGAGGCTGGCTGCAGGGCAGCCGAGACAGGCAGCTGTCATGAGGTGAAGATAGCCTACATGATGCGCCAGATAGGCCCCGTGGAGCTGGTGCCAGAAAGACCCGGTACAGGTAAGTCACTAAATAGTATTCATTTCTAATGCATGATGTTTTTAAAAAAAACAACAACATGCATATTACATTTAGAGTATTATGAATTAAATGTTATAATTTAGTAGCAGAGTATTACTCTGCTCAAGTATTACTCAAGTATTGAGTAACTAATCATTTAATATTTAAAAATTACATAATCAAATGGACCAAAATATAAAGTTAAGTTATAATTTTGCTATTTTAAGGACAAAAATGACAATAATTCACATAAGTAATAGTAAAAAAATAACACAATTAGGCAGAAGAAATGTTTCCAAATCAGTTTCTTTCAATATAAAACTTATGAAACATTAACAAAAACTTTAGGTGTGTGTCTGTGTCTGGTGACTTTTGGTTAAAACATGTTTGTTTTTCATTCAGTGGGCAGAAATTTTACTCAAGTAAGAGTAAAAATACTTCATAGTAAAATTACTCAAGTAAAAGTAAAAACAACAGCACAGTAAAAATACTCCAAAAAGTAATTTTTTTCCAAAAAGATATCTCAAGTAAACAAGTTCAGATTTTAATAAATTATTGTTTCTGTTACAGGTAATGAGTTGAGTCAATTTATTTTCAGCTTTATAGTGTAAAATGAAGAGCTAAAAATATAATTTATAATTTGTAAAACATTCTTAAGAAATAATTTCTTTACATTTGTAATGATTTGCCCTCATTTTCAGTGCCGACGTATCTTAGTGCGGTCAGAGAGTATTTCATTCATTTATTAAGTTAGTTATTTGTTTTTACGTGATTCAGTAATGCAAAAATGTGTTTGTTTTTTTCCGTGCAAGAATGCCAAAGAGTACATTTATAATATTTTGGAGTTAATTGAAGATAAAGTCCTTCCACATCCAGCACCAGTCTCAAAATGCAAAGATCTTAAATCAGGTGTGTGCCATTTAATATTTGATCCAACCAGTCATGGGAAGAAAACAAACTTAAATCCACACGTCTACACAAAGTAGTCGAACAGGATGTGAAAATAAGTAAAACAAAAATAGTTTTTCAAGTCTTTATGGCGGCAACTAATATAGAAAATAGTGACAAAGGTCATAAAGGTCAGGGAGAATGACGACTTCTGACGCTGCAATGATGGAAAAGAAAAGAAAAGGGAGTAATTATAAGGAAATGGGTGAAATTGCAATATTCAATAGCAATATTTCAATCAAGTTTCCAAAATCTGATCTTCTGTTAAAGTGTTTTTTTCATGACAAAACTCCAAAACACACTGTAGCTGTTGTAAAAGCTTCCATCTGTTTAAAAGAAATAAAAAAATCTCAGTTGAACTATAGATTTTTATTTTATTTCATTTATTTAGAGCAGTGTTGGACAATCTGGAACAAAACAGAGGAAATTCGGAATATTGTTTAAAATAAATATTCATATTCACACAAAAGGAAAACATCCCTTAGAGATAAAATCTTTACCTTTTTGTTTCTTTTATCTAAAACTTTTTCATGTTTCACAGAAATGTTATGTGATAGAAAACAACTTACTTCCATTTTTATTACATTATTTGTTATCTAATTTAAATATATCACCAAAATTTCCTCAAAACTATTTAAATTTAAACAATAGGCAAATTCCTAATGTAACAAATCCTATTAAGAATATTTCTGGAGCATCAGATTTAAATGTAAATGATGGCTGGAGGCATTTTTTTAGACTCCACAAACTATATTTTGTTACACAGACGTTCATTTTTCTCCGCTGGGAAATATGATCCAATTGGTGCTCAGAGTGAATGACACAGATCTCGCCATTTCATTCAGCAGCGACTTAACTCAAAAATCCTCTTCGTGTTTATTTTTATCCACGCAAAGTTCACAGGATTCGTTTCGGGATTTGCCATCTATTACCAGGAGCCACTGGAGCATCACTGTTATATAAAAACAGAAACTCTATAACGTTACTTCTAGGTAGCATACTTTTTTGTTGTCCAAATTACAAGATAATGTACTTTATATTTTAAGTCTTATGCATCACATGGATATTTTACTGCTTGCTTCCTTCTTCCTTCTGCATTGAGAAGAGATCTAGAAGGGAAAAGTTTGTATTTTTGGCAGCAGAAACCTTATTTTACGTGACCTTAGCAGAAAGAACAAGCTTTTTGACCAGATTGGTATATTTTTGTGCTGTTTAAAAATCGATACCAATGAGTTACTGGAGCTGGATTGATAACTCAAACTCTGTGTTATAAAGTAAAACTATGACATAAAAGTCAGCCGTCTTTTCGTGGGCTATAAGTGGATCATTTGCAGCCTCCTCGTTTTCGAAGAACGATTGTGCTTCTGTGACAGTTTGAATCATTTAGATCTCACACAGCAGGTGGAACTGACAGCTCAATGGTTCAAAAGTGCATTTTGAACGGCTAAGTCTCTTATTTAACCAGTTTGTACCGTTTTTTTGCCCTTTTTTTTTAACTTAAAGAACACTTTGCTGAAATTACATATCTTTGCCAGATAAGTGCATTGTACTTGTCAGTAGTCCTTTCGGAAGAATACAAGAGACAGAAACCAGTAAGAAATACATTTTAAACAAAAATGGTTGTTTCATATTATAGCTGCAGTATGTAACTCTTTTAATCAGTAGCAGATATGGGCGACATGGGCAACCGCCCAGGGCAGCGTCTTGTGGGGGGCGCCCTTCTACAGGCTTTTTACATGAAAAAGTATCTATTTCACACAGTGGACGCTCATGGGTTAATTTGCTCTTCTGAGTGTCTGACAGGCGAGCCGCAGGTAGAGGTGGGTCAGGTGTGCCCTGTGTATTGTCTTGAAGGCATGACGCCAGGTTAAACTGTGCAACAGATTGGTTTTCCCCCCAATCTAATTGCAAAGAAATAAGTGTTTTCACAGATTTCATGTCTCATATTACACAGTCAGGACAAAATGACAGTTTAAAAAAATTTGTAAAAGAAATACTTTCTATCAAAGTCACATACTGCAGCTTTAAAAGCTCTTTTTAGTCTTTGTCATTTTTGCTAAAGGAAGTTCTGTTGGTAGGTTTTAAAAATGTTGATGCCAAGCGTAAGTGTGTGACATGATGTCTGTTATATCACATTCTTCAAACTGCGAGCTGGGAATGCAACTTTCTGTAACCAATCAGTAGCAACCCCCTCACTAATTCAGTCCATTGTGAGTAATAAGAATAGCTTAAGGTCTGGTGTCAGTGCATGCTGATTTTATAAAATCTTATTAAACATCGCAATGAATTCAGCTCACAAACATTTAATTTAAAACTGCAAAACAGCTGAAACACTGAGTTCCTGTAAATCTCGACTAAAAACCCACCTGTTTAGAATTGTATTTGAAATGTAATCAATTAAAAATTTAATGATGGAACTTGACTTAATGTAATGTTTTGATTGTTTATTCTATGTCGCATGACGTTGTGTTTTTGTGTTTGTTATGATTGAAATGCCTCGCTGCTGAAATGTGCTATCCAAAATAAAATTTGATTGATTGATTAGTGTTAACAGGACATTATCCTCAAGCTTTGCATTAAAATGAACATTTTCCTTAATAAAACACAAGAATCAGATCAATGTAATGCACTTCATGATACAAAAACATGCCGCTAAGCATTCTGGGAAATAGTTCCCACTCCTGTCTTTTTCCAACTCAATTAATAAAAGGTTTATACAACTTATTACTGTACGTTTATCTCTCACAAACTCACACATTTAGGTTCAAAATCTAAGTTGACTTTAAGAATAGAAGGTAGACACAGCTAAATGCGTCTGGAATGTTTTACAGTGCAACCGTCTGCTCCTCTGATGTCTCTTTCCCCCCTGATCTCAGTCAGCTGCCTGACAGCTTGGTTTGCAGCCATATATAAATGTCAGGCTGCTCAATGGGGACACATGCACAAAGACGCAACAGTCCATGCACACCGCAGGGATTGGCATGAGTGTGAAAGTTTACCACTACTCTTGTCATCCTGTCGGCCCCCAAAGGGATCACTATGCAATTACTTTGGTGAAGCACTGAAGTGACTGACAAACCAATAAGAATTAGCCTTATAACTAATGTGGTGGTCAAAGTGCTAACAGTGTCCCTCTATTTTATTTTATTTTATGACTTCGTGCAGGATTGAATGAGTACCTTTGTTGTCTGTTATTTATCCTTTTAGGGGAGCCGCTGAGAGTGTGTGTGCATGCTGGGCCCAGCTGCTGTACGAGTAAAATGGAGGACAGCTACATGGCAGCTGTTCGTAGCGAGATGCAGCACAAGATGCGATCCTACAGCTTCGAACTCAAATACCTGATTGACGGACATGGAAAGGCCTTCCAAGGTAGGAGGGTGAAAGAGCAGAGAAGTGGTGTGGATGATAAATAATTATTTGTGTTTTGAGTAATTAATGCCTCAGAAAAGTTTTGAAAGTTTTCACGTTTTCTCAAATCAAGTAAAAACAATGGAAAAATGTCTTGTTCCACTGGCAGACTATACTTTTTTAAAATCAATATTAGGAAAGTATTGACTTAAAACAAGCAACAAGCTCCTATATTTAGCTGAAAAGTGACTTGTAAGTTAATTTTGTGTTATTTCAAGTGTGCTAATGTATTTATACTAGAAACTAAACCAAAAATACTGGGTAAGATTGTGTGTTTTTACAGTGTATTTGTCATTATTTTGAAGAAAACAGATTTCAGTTTAAAGTTACAGGTTTTTTTGGGTTAATTTTTGGAAAAAAAAAAAACAATAAAAAAAAAAAAACACAATCAATTTTATTGATCACGTTTGATTGGAAAAAGTAATAAAAATCATAAAACATCCGACAGATTGAATACTGTTGATCGATAGATCGATAGATCAATAGATAGATAGATAGATAGATAGAGAGAGAGAGAGAATATTTTATTGATCCCCAAATTTTGTTCTGCCAGCGTAACACTGTAAAAATTTTAAATAGGTAAATAAATAATAAATAATTAAATAAAAATGATACTAAACATATAACAATAAATAATTGCAAAGCAGTGATAGCCTTAAAGAGACACACATCTCGCTCAACATATTGCTGTTCTTCTTCTCCTGAAATAATTAAAGAAAAGGTCCAAGAAAGAAAAATAAAAATCCATTCATTCAATTAATTCATTAAACTGAGATAATTTCCGCTTCATGACCCTGAAACCAAAGTGGTCACAATAGCAGTCACAGTTCCAAGAGCCCCTGCCTGTCATTCTCACTTTGTGTGTTCATCATGAAACAGCCATTTTGTGTCAGTTTATTTAGCGAGGCGCCTCGGTGGCTCGCCAAACAAACAAGCGATGTTCGATTGAGTCCTGGAGGCAGCAAACTCTCAGAGGGAGCAGCGGAAAACTTTGTTACAACACCCAGCTCCCTTTCTCCGTCCGTCTTTGATAATCGGGTTTTGTACTCGACCAATGAGATAGCGAGGGACGAAGAATGTTTACATTCAGTATGTATCCGCAGCAAAGTGTTGTTGCCGTGGGCAACAGCCGGTCTCTAACGGGCTGCTCTGAATAGGAGGAAGAATACTCTGCTTGTCCACTTGTCTCTCAACACCATTCACCACCGTGTGTGATCAAGCGTATTTATGTGTGTGAAAAAGCAAAGAGAAGAGCTTGTGAGACTTCATGTGATTTTGTGCATAAATGTGTCAAGCTGCGTGGCGATTATTAGATTGGGTTTATTGATGGCATACACGACAAACGTGCTTTGTTTTGTTTTATTGCCATCCTGCATCACATCCCACCTCCTCCCAGGCTCCATTTGAATACACGCAGGCTCAGTTCCAGCCGCTATTTACGCCCAAAGGATGGCTTAACCATCCATGGGTATAATTAATGCGAACACCCATACACAAAGAGGAGCTAAACAAGACCAAAGGAGGCAGCACTGAAGACAGAAAGTTTGGAATTTGGAGACAAACTTTTAGTAACGACAGAGATTAATTTAGTTTTTTTGGTGGCTTCAGAAGATTTGTCAGAATAAAAAAGGATAATTCCTGTAAATCTTAGAAAGAGTAGACTTTTGAAGCAAATGCTTTAAGCTGTCGTACCTGCTGAACTTTTAGTGCATTTTATTTACTTTTTGAGATTTTCTGACATGGAAATCTGAAAGATGTAGCATGCATTTATATTGAGCCCTTTGTAGTTGATATTTTGAAGAAATCCTAGGTTGACTTCACAACAGACACATTCGGGTTCATTATATTTATTCTAACAAAAGAGTAAATCAAGTTGGTGGTTAACATCAGTTCAGCAGCTTCTGCCACTATATATTAAATAAAATACAGTAAATAACCATAAATAGCAATAGCGGTTAGCAACAGCTAACATTTGTGAAATTAAACATAGCTAAAAAGGACAATTTTAATAGTGATAACAGTTAGAAACATATACAAAGCACTGCAAAATTACTAATGAAACACTATGTATGATTGAATTTGTCTAAAATATGTTAAAATATAATATTTGTAAAGAAAACACAGAGCTGATCCCAATACTACCACAGTTACCGACGGCAACGGAGAAAGGGGGAGGAGCTGTCAGTTACTGGTTGCTACGGGAACCACCAACTGCCAAGAGCAGCAGAACATTTTTAGCAAAAGTCTGGAGAAACAACTTATTGATTATATTAAAATAAATCCAAGGCATAAATAAATTTTTTTTGACAATCATCATATCTATAATATTGTTCAAATAAAACCCTGTTGTTACACATATAAGCAAAAAGGTTTAGTTCTGGTTTTGTCTGAGCAATTTACACGATGTAACAATTTAATAAAATTTGACAAGGACTTAAAGTTTTGTGTACTGATCTTGGACTGTATGAAAGATTTATGATTTTATTTTTGAGTCGCCTGTTCATGTGATGCACAAAAATAAATCCAAGTTTATTTTTGTTTCACAGTAAAGACATACCAGATTTATCAAAATGCTAATTTCCACCAATAGTCCCACAAAGCAAACGACACAAAATATAAACGTTCGTACATAAACTTTATAAATATAGTAAAAACAAATAAAAACTATATATAGTTAGGAAATTATTAAGCCTATTTAAGAGTCTTATCTTGAAATACTAATGTTAGTAGTACGAATTTTATTTAGGGTATCACAGACTTTTCTTTTCACCACAACTTAAACACAATTTATCTATTTCGTTCCACTTTTTGGAAATGACATAAAAACTAAATAAAATACTTGAAAAGTTGTAGATGTGAGAAAAACGTGAAAACGTTCATTGAGTGCGATTAGTTTAGCTCGTCACTCATATTTTTACAGCATAAAAACGAACTAAATCCAAACATCCATATATTTTGTCTTACATTTGGGATCTATTTTAATGAAATAAACTAAATTAGCAGCACTGTAACGTTCCTCAACAGCTGAGTTGAGTCTTAGCAGATCTCCTCTCTTGAGAGAAGTGATGATAACCCACTGGAGAAACTGAGACATGCCCCACTTGTAGTGGCTTTCTTTATTTCTTGTGGGTCTCTTTGGTGTGCGTGTGTGTGCAAACACGCCTGCACGCTTGCGTGTGTTTCTCCTGGCACTGTAAGACCCTTGTGCCCAGCTGTTGTCCAATCAGAGAGGGTAAAAAGCTAATCACATGTCCCCATGGGGAAGACTTTGCAATGTAATTTGACGCCGTATGTGTTTGGGCTGCCATCGCCCGGGCGTGGGTATGCGAAAACATAAAAGCTGGTCGCTCTCGCTTAGTCTGTTTTACTTCAAAGCGCACCACCACTGCTGGCCCAAGCACGCTCTTCAACAGCCAGCCATCTGAAGAAGCATTGCTGTTGCATTCAGTAGTTATTAACTAAGTTCGTACTTATCCAGTGAATGTCCTAACGAGTCCCTTCGACATTCATGCAATGCCAGCTGCGATTCTGAAACTCCAGAGTCATAAACACACACAGAGAGAGAGAGGATAACTTGGTGAAAGTCAGAGTTTAATATGCGTGTGTCAGGATGTCTTCAGACTGAAATCATCTTTCAAATACACACATCGTCTGTCATCTTGGTCACACAGCCTTTGGAAAAAGTGGCAGTTGCTCTTTTTATTGACATAGGAAACATGGTGAATCATGAGACGGGGCCTCTCATTATCACCTGACTAAAGATAACAGGGCAGTGAAAACGAGCTCAAGGATGAATTAAGTTTGGGCTATTCTTGCTCACATGCAGGAGAATGAAGTCAGTCCAAGGTCGCTTAGGACAGGATTGTGTTTTTGAAAAATTGCGGTTCAAAAATTTATGTTCTTTGTTTTTTTTTTTTTTATCCAGCTGCTGTTCAGGGTGGCTGTGAATGGAAGCGTTTTACATATATGCACAACTTCTCTTTAAGCTTACTAATTAATTTATAATTAAATGAGGGAATGACTCAAAATAAACTTAAATTTTCCAAAAGACGCGTCCATGAGTCATTTTTGTATTTTTTTCTGTATTTATATTTGTTAGGAACCGTGTTACCAACGGGATTTGTATATTCCTAATTTCTTATGAAAAGTGAAATTAAGGATGTTGTTAAACAATAGGGTTCGTTTGACTATGAAGTAATTAGTGCTAAAGGCAATTATGAACACGGTAAGTCAGTTAGATCAAAATTACCAAGTTGGGGCACCATCTGATTACCAGGAAATGATAGTGAAAACAGATTTCAGTCTCATAAGGCTTGGATTTAAATAACAGTAGATGCAGGATTAAGTTTAGCACCAACTTTCTCAAACAGCTGGTCACAAATATAGAATAAAATTAGACAACTTGTGTCCAAAATATAAGAATTTATCAACAAAAATACTTCCAGTCTTCCAGTTAAAATACTTTAATCAACAAACTCACAAAGCTAGTAACCTCCATAATCTATTAAAAAATAATAAGACTATAAATGGAACAAATAACAATAGAAACAATGACCAAGGTAATTATTTAAATCTTGTCACAATAACTGGTTTAAAAGTCACGTTTATCTGGATTAATTTGGATTGATGCCAAATTAGCAAACAGCTAAATAAGATTAGCTTTGCACCAAAATGTCTGAGAATAAAACACAAAATAACTCAAAGAACGATACACCTTTCACTGCGAACATGTGTGTTTAAAACCCAGATTTGAATTGAAGAATTTGGGATGAATGTGAACTAATTCAGATTAACCTGAATCAGATCAGTTTCAGATCAGTCGATATTAATAATTATTGATTGCTTTTTTGTTTTAAATATCTGAAATCCTGCCAAACTGGTAGTGTGACCTTTCCTCTTTTATTGATAGTTTTTACTTCATTCAGTTTTTTATTATTTTTTTTAAAATTTTAAGCAACTGTGAGGCACAGGGATAAAGTCTTAAAGTGCTGCTGTGCAAGTTACTCACCAGGCTGTTGCTAGGCAACTGATTAGTTTAACACTAATCTGAATTATGCTTCATACCTACTAAATTTGAGAGCTCATATCTTGGCAAGAGCACTGCAAAAACAGAAAATCTTACCAAATATTTTTAGTTTAGTTTCTAGTGCAAATATATTATTACTCTTGAAACAAGACAAAATAAACTTATATTTTGTTTTCAACAAAATATAAGAGCTTTTTTAGGTTAGTAATTATTTAATATTGATTAGAAAGTGTTAGTTTCACTGACAGATTGTTTCACTCATAAAACATTGTTCCCATGTTAGAAATAAAATAATCTGCCAGTGGAGCAAGAAGTTTTTAAAATCAGTATTAAGAAATGATTGGCCTAAAACAAACGGCTATATCTTGCTGAAAAATTACTTTTTGACTGAAATATTTCCACTAGAAACTAGTCAAAATGCTTTGTAAGATTTTCTGTTTTTGCAGTGCAAGTTAGATTTCAATCGGAAGAATATGAGACAGTTTGTTTACTCTGTTACCGTGGTAATATTCTTTCTAAAATGTTGTCAGATGTAGCTCGAAGTAGCCGAAGCTGATGTTTTTTTCTGTCTTCCAGAAACCTTTGAGTCACTCGTGTCCTTCACATCGAACCTGACATGCAGTCTGTTTGACAGCGCCTACGCCGCTCTAGCATCAGACTGCCGGCTTCCTGTCTTCCAGCTGTTTTCTGACATCAGCCGCCACCTTTCAGGAGACGCCGACTCCTCCCTGAACGTCGCAGTGCGCCGGTTTTACAACGATCTCTTTGCGCTGGTGTACCGCCGCCTGCTCAACCCTGGGATTGGCCGTCCGTCAGCAACGTCCCATTTATCCTTCTTATCCAAACACGACGACTGTCTGCGGATGACGCAGCAGGACGTCAGCCCGTTCGGACCTTATCCTCGGCTGCTCGTCAGCAGCCTGTCTCGCGCTCTCGGACCTGGTCGGGCACTGAGCCGGCTGCTGAGGCTGGCAGGAGAAGTTGTGAATTCAACAGAGAAGGTGACCTTATCCAGGGAGTGTGGACGGGGGTTAGTAAAGATGCAGTACTGTTCACACTGCAGAGGTCTAACGCTGATACGGCCCTGCACTGGACTGTGTCACAATGTCATGAAAGGATGTCTGGTAAGTCTCTGAATGCTTTTGTGGATGCTTCTTAGTTTGAACCACAGGAATATATATATATATATATATATTTTTTTTTTAACATTTTCAGTTTGTTGTGGTTTTCCTAAATGTTTCTTTGATTGACATCACCTGTGTATTGGTTTGTTTCCATGTTTCAATTTATTCTATAGTTTTAGGAGAAACACAGATTAAAAATACTATTACAAATCTCCTTGTGGTGTTGTTCTGCCACCACAGAACAACAAAAAGGTTGTTTGGAAAGAAAAGAACGTCTGATATCTCTCAAAATGGTTATTTGGTTATTTTAAAGCAAAACAAGGAACAAATACTGCAAACAGGATATTGACGTTCCTATTTTACAGCTGGCTAACTGATTCAGTAATCATATGTTGTGGTAAATAAATCCTAATTATTGATTTAAAAGTGCTAGTGTCACTGGCGGATTCTTTCACTTATAGCGAGACATTTTTTTCCAAGTTAAAAGTGAAATAATCTACTTTTTTTTTGTCAATTCCAAGAAATCATTGACCTAAAACAAGTTCCTGTTAACTTATAGTTAATTTTAAGTTAATTCTTATTCGATATGTACTGAAAATGTTAACATTACAGTCCAAAAAGTATGTATGTTCGCAATATGGCTGAAAAACATATCATAGTTTCATTTCAGTCGAAATCAGTAATTATTAATTGCTTTTTTTTGTTTTGTTTTAAATATCTGAAATGCTGTCAGACTGATAGTGTGACCTCTCCTCTTTTATCTGCAGTTTTCACTTCATTCTGTTTTTTTATTTTTAAGCAGTTATGAGGCACGGTGGCAAAATCTTAAACTGCTGCTGCGCAAGTTACTCAACAAGCTGTTGCTAGGTAACCACAAGTTACTCAACAGATTGTTGCTCGGCAACCAAAGAGTGAGTTAGTTTATGCTTACCTGGCCATAAGAGGTTGAGAGGCTGAAGCCTTTCCTCTGCCTACATTCCCCACAATGCTGTGCAGTTCCGGTTCTGTGAATATTCTATAAATTGATTATTGAACATTCTACCAAACATATTATCGATTGATAGTGATCATAATAGAAAGCAGCATTCAGCTTCTGCACACCACAAATCTGGAACAAACTTCCAGAAAACTGCAAAACAGCTGAAACAGGGAGTTCCTTTAAATCTAGACTAAAAACCCAGATGCTTAGAGTCGAAACCTAATCATAAAACATTAATCAATAATCTGATGTGACAAATTTAGCATGTTCTATGACTTTGTATTTTTGTGTTTTTATGATGGAAAAGCACTTTTAAATGCCTTGCTGTTAATAATTTTGTTAATAACCAATAGGTTTATTTTATTTTTCATAAACCTGTCTTTTTGTCTTTTTGCTTCCCTAAATGCAGGTGGGTGTTTCTGAGCTTGGTGCCCCCTGGGGACGCTTGGTGGTATTGCTCCAAAGGTTAGCTGCCACTTTAGCAACCAGCAGCAACCACAACAGCATGGAGCTAGCTCTGCTGGCAGTACGAAACCATGTGAATGATGCAATACTGCATGCACAACTGCACGGTCCACGAATCACAGCTACAGTAAGAATAAAACTGGGTTTGAGTTTCTTTTTGCAATAAAGGGTTGAACAAAATGAAAAATAAAGTTTTTGGACATGTCATAATTCTCCTGTAAATATTATATTTTATATTTGAAGTAACTCCAGCTTAAAATCACTTAATAATAGAGTCATTTGAATGTTGGACACAGACTGAGAACGACCGTGGGTTTCTTTCAGCCTGGCAGTTGGATCTGCTTGTACCTAGATGGGCTAAAAACAGCCTCATTCTTCCGGGATTCTGGGGTTCCCCTCAGTCTGCGTGTGTTCGCAGAAACGTGTGAGTGTGAATACAGATCTGGTGCCAGACAAAGACCGTCGTTGGCGGGACAACCGATACCCAGAATGCTGCTTGGTTCTGAGTGATGAGAAAGTTTCTGTGGCTAATCTGTGGACAAACAGACGGCACACAAACAGAGGCAGGAGAGCGCGCATGCACACACACACTGCTGGAGGAAAAGATAGAGTCACCATCCAACTATGAAAGACTCAGTAGAGTAGATTCCTGAGAGGTAAACGAACATACACAGGCATAAGTACACGGCTAATTGCGCCGTAGAATGAATATCCGCTGTCATTTCAGGAGAAAGTGTAATCACTATGTGTATGACAGAAGTTCATTTGTTTTTGTTTTACAAAATTTTAAATATACAAAAAGTAAGAATGACTTCTTTCATAATAGAACAAATTAAATTAACCATAGGGCATTAAGTGTAAAAGGATTCATCATGCAAAACATTCCTATTTGCCAAGTTAAGCTAAGAAATGGGGCTGCAGATGATAGTAAATTAAGAGCCGTTTTTGAATTTATTTACCAGGTTAAATAAATTCAAAACTTTTCACCTTTACTGCGACAATTATCTAATTTAACTGAACATCGAGCAACTCTGTCAGAAAGAAACATTTTAAAAATAATAACAGTATAGTAGCTGGTAGCGCTAGCTGCGTTTCCGTTCAGCGCAAATTGAAATAACAAAAACAAATTTGCTTTATGGAAACAGCAATTTAGAAAAAAAAAAAACCCTGAAAATCTTTTTGGCCGTTTTGAAATTGGTTTATTTCGCAAAACTGCAAAGGAAACACTTTTTAGCATCACACGAGTCACATGATCAACAACCAGATGTTGCCACTGGTGTAACCCACTTTCTTTATGGGGTTTACATTTTCCTCTGTGGATAGCTGAAATAGTCTAATACCCGTAAGTGTGCACACTTTTATGACTAGGATGCTAACATAACGCTAGATATTGACTTGATAATATCAGAAACAGCTGTGTTATCTAGGTTTTCCACAATAATAAGGAATCTGACTTCGATTCGGCTTTGGATTTAATAAAGACACTAAAAAAATAAATATGTAAATGAGGGAACTTTTTTGTTTCATGTAAAAATTTATACATTAAATGTTTTTGAAAAAAAGACAAAGGTTTTAATTAACGAAAATGCTAACCTGACAAGTTGGTACATGTCGCTTCTTATTTGTAAAATTTTGTTGAAAAGATTTTTAGAAACCATGTTGTTTTTTTCTTCTTGAAAACAGATCAGCTGTCCTCATGCAAACCGTCTACTCCTCTGCAGGTAGAGAAAGTTTGTGGGCCCCAGGAACCTGGTTTCATGCTCACGGATACGAAGTCGTCGTCCCAAATACACCCTGTTACCCGGGCAACAGCACTCGCCTCCAGGAAGTCGGCGGTGACTCTGCCTGCTTCACCTCATCGCCATTTGCAGTCGCATCCCCAGAAGTAAGTTACATCCAGCACCTCTCAAAAGTATTAAATACACATTGAAACGTCTTAAGACTACTTCCACAAATTGTAATCAATTCTCTTGAGATTTTATATAATAATATGTAATATTTCTACTAATAAAAATCTTTGAAGTCACGTGTTCCTGTCTGGTATTTATGATGCTGTTTGTTTACTTGTGTTCTCTAATAAATCTCTTAATACCTGCATGGATAATTTCTCATTTTGCCAAAATTAAAACAGTCACAGTTGGCGACTCCTAAAGAATATTGGTTACACTGTATAGTTTATTTAGGAGAATAGAAGTAAAGCAGGGCAGAATGCAAATGTAAGTCATATTTTTCAGGTTTTTATTCCTGAAAAAAGCAAAAAAGCAACAAAAAAAAACATAATCTTTGTGTTACATTCTCTGGCCAGCATAATTATGTTTTTATGTGATAGATTATTTAGCATATAATTCCAATAAAACACAATTAATTTCAGGGGAGCAACTTGGGAAAATGCTTGAGGGATTAATCGTCAAATTTCAAGGCCCTGAAAATTTGATGCAGTTCTTTATTTATGGTTAAAATGAGGAAAAGTATGAAATATTTTGTTCTGAATTGTACCTTTCTTCGCTGCAGGTCATTCCCCTTAAAGGTGCAAAAGGAGACAAAAGTCGAAGCCTGAAAAAACTATCAAGGTAAGATGTTTATGTTTAGATAAGTGTACAGATGTTTTAACTTTTTAAAAGGGTTTTTTAGCTGTTTTTGTTTTTAATCTAGTTGTTCTTTTTTTCGTTAAATATTTTCAATCAAGTCTGTTAGATAAACTGGATTAGATTTGTCAAACTGATCATCATCGTCTGCATTTCAGTCGCTCAGCTTTGTAGCAAAATCTGTAATTTGTTTTAGGGAATTTGAGATCTCCATCCAGCGGTACCAGTGGTTTTTGTCTGAGCTGCCAGAAATGCTCTGTGAAAGTGAAATGGAGGTTGAGCAGCACACATGCTGGAGTGGTGAAGATGTTGTGGAAAGGTACGTTGGTTGGATTGTGTCTTTTGTTTTAAGCATCTCTCACTATATTTATGACTGCATTCTCCTACAGCTCACGTATTTAAAATAAGTGTAAGGTCAGCACAGATTTTGCAAAATTTTCAGACTTTTGCTTGAGTAATCAAAGACATTGACCAGTGATGCTTTTTACAAAGTAAGTTTCCACTTGGTGCATGCATACATTGGACTTCTGCATGTTCAAAAGTCATTATTCACGTATTTACCAATTTACAGATTTGTCTGTTAGGTAATTCCAACATATTTGTGTAAAATTCACTTATTCTTAGTATCTAAATGACAAAATTTCTGTAAAAAACATCCATAAAATGGCATTTTTGCACAAAAAATATGGTTGTTGATTTCAAACCTGCTATGTTGCAAATAAAGAAAAATAAAGTTATGACTTTCAGACTTTCAACATTTACTAAAAATGATGCACATTTTTAAATTGAAATAAAATAAAATAACTCGGCAATAATTTTGTAACAGCAGTTCTGGAAGATGAAAATAGATGAAATTCTAGCGAACAATGTTTTTTTTTGTTGCCTATAATTAAGCCCAAATTAAATCTTACATTTTAAAAAGGCC
Organism: Poeciliopsis retropinna; assembly: GCA_010277075.1. Classification (NCBI taxonomy): domain Eukaryota; kingdom Metazoa; phylum Chordata; class Actinopteri; order Cyprinodontiformes; family Poeciliidae; genus Poeciliopsis; species Poeciliopsis retropinna. The sequence goes on from VMRM01000003.1 coordinate 3,180,839, forward strand.
TTGGGTCTTGATACAAAATGAGAATTTGCATTTTAATTAAGAAAATGGCATGTCAAAAATTATTCACACCCTTCTTAATAATCAGAGGAAAAATATTGGTTGAATCAAAGCATTGTTTAACTGCTGGCTAGCTTTTAGCTTTTAGCATGTTTCCTCTGGTGTTTTGATGATTTACCTTTAGTGTTGAACTCCAAGCCTCCTTGAGTTTTGTGGGATAGAAGGAAATTTACCAATATTCAATATTCAACAGTTTATTCAGTCTCAGTGTGTTCTTGAAGAAGCATTTACCGTATTTTCCGGACTATAAGTCGCAGTTTTTTTCATAGTTGGCCGGGGGTGCGACTCATACTCCGGAGCGACTTATGTGTGAAATTATTAACACATTATTATATAATATCACATGTTATTTTCACATCAAACCGCCAGAGGGCGCTCTAGGCCTGTGTTGATAATGTGTGTGCTAGCTACTTCCAGAGTTAGCCGAGTTGTTTACAAGCGACACCAAAGATGAAGATTTAGTGATTTGGAGCGACACGGATGGTTTGGTAAACTTGTTAGCATGTTATTTATGCTAGAGTTATCTGAATAACTCTTAATATGTTATGTTAACATACCAGGCACGTTCTCAGTTCATTGTTTGTTATGTAGCGTTAGCATACCGTACAATTATTCAGCCTGTTGTTGCCTCTAATCTATTTTTATTGCCTTTCAAGGTGACATGTCTGTTCTTGGTGTTGGATTTTATCAAATAAATTTCCCTCAAAAATGCGACTTATACTCCGGAGCGACTTATATGTGTCTTTTCCTGCTTTATTATGCATTTTATGGCTGGTGCCATAAAAAAAGTCGCTTGTACTCTGGAGCGACTTTTTGTCCAGAAAATACTGTAAATGGAATGTATAGAGGAATGTTTCATCCCTTTTGCATATATGACGATACTGCATTCTGGCAAATGTGCAGGACAGTGTGTTCTGAGCTGTATTTTGTGTGTGTGTGTGTGTAGGTATGTGTGTGCGGGTGTGTAGGCGGGTGTGTGAGTGTGTATGACCATTTGTCCTGTAACCAGTTTAAGCTGCCAATGTAATCACCATGAGAAAGACTCTGAAAATGAACTCTCTAACCTTAACAACCCTTTTACCCTCCACCATTCACCACCTTGGCAACTTCTTGGAATAACACACACACACACTACACACGTATCCCTGTCCGTTAAAGGGGCAGGGTAATATAAAAGCACATTTTTTGAGCTTTACATCATGTTACAATGTTTTTCTCGCAACAAAAATATAATGGAGTTTTGCTTTGATTCTTTCATGCATGTTTGAGAAATCCTTTAATCTCCCATGGCAACCAGTCAGCTGTGCAAAACGCCTGAGTGGACGTAGCTCCGCCTTTAAGATGCAGCTCCTCCCCCATTCTGCTCCTTCAGACTAGCCGGCCACATTTAGCAAACACCTGGCGGAACTGCGGCTCTGCTGAGCTCGTCATTGGAGCCACTTCTCAGTGAAACTTTGGTAAAAATGTTTCTAAAGGGTTAACAGAGGAGCCATGTTGTGGCGTCTTCCTGAAGGCGGAGTTACAGAAAGAGCAGGAGTTTTTAAAGAGACAGAGGCCCAATTTCAAATCAAAGTCAAATTTCTCTTCAGGCATATTTGATATATCTTGCAATTTTATAACAACTGAAGGTAGCATAGTTACTTAATTGTGCTATAAAATGGCACAATGTGCCTGTTTTTTATGTCAGTTTGCCTCGTGGTGGAATTTAATAATAAAATCTTAAATAAATTAAACGTGCTGAAGTGTAAGATGACAGTTCTTATCACTGTCAACATTGAGCATGAGGTTCAAATCCTCTTTCCATGAGTTTTTGCCCAATGATGACTGAATATTGGTACCAATACTTCACTACCAAATGGGTCTGGAAAATGAATGGATGGAGCTAAACAAACTAACTACCTCCACTTCTTTCTGTAAATTAAGAGATATGTAACTTAAGGTTTTATTAAGTATTGAAGGTTACATTAAACTACAAAGTTTTAGCAGGAGAAGCATCATGTCATTTCCTATCACAATCTTCCAAATAAATTAAACGTGCTGATCGCTCGTAAGATGACGAGTTTTATTCACTGTTTAGGAATTGAGCATGCAGGTTAAATCCGTCTTTCCATCGTGTTCTTTCTTGTTCCACTCAATGAGACTAGAATGGTACAATACTCACTACCATGGGTCTGGAATGATGATGGAGCTAACAGACACTACCTCCGAGCCTCTTTGACCTGTAAATTAAGAGATCTGTAACTTCAGGTCCTTAAGTATTGAAGGTTACATCCACCTACAAGTTCATTAGCACGAGAAGCATCCATTCATTCTCCTTCACGATCCGCCAATTCAGAAAGTCCATCCGTCTCCACCGCCCTCTGACCCACTTCACTTACAAATGTCTAGGAGATTTAGCTGCAGTAATCGTCTGTCATGTGTAAAAAACTTCTGGATGGCAGCAAATGACTAGAAGAGATAGTCGCTTGAGACTGGATGATGGAGCAGCCAGTCCGAGCCTCTTTGACCTCTTTCTTCTCACTTCGTCCATCACCACCCACTGAGGCCTCTTTCTATCCGACCATCCAGATCTGTCTGCGATCGTTCTATTCATAGTTACCTCAGCATTCTTCTCCACGCCCTCTGACCCACTTCACTTACAAATGTCTGCGTTGAAAGCTGAGAGTATCTTGGCTATGTGAGATAAACTGCCCATGGCAGCAACATTGATGAGCAAACTCAGAGTCACTGGATGATGGAGGAGAGAAAGACTGTTTAGCCTTTCTTCCAGAGGCTTTCCACTGAGGCCTCTTTCTAGCGAATGAGACTGTTGGATGTTCATTCATAGTTATCAGCATTTTCTCAGATATTTTACACACCATATAATTGGGAAAGCTGAATACCTTGGCTTTAACTTTAACTGCCCCATCACCAACATTGAGGCAACTCAGAGTCACTTTAGGAGGAAACTGTTTAGATTTCTCTACTTTCATTGAGATTTATATATATAGATATATAGATATATATCTATATATATTATATATAGATATATATCTATATATATTTATATATAGATATATATCTATATATATTTATATATAGATATATATCTATATATATTTATATATAGATATATATCTATATATATTTATATATAGATATATATCTATATATATATATTCCTGTCTTTCTTGGGAGAAATAGAGCTTTTTGTTTTTTTTTTGTTTTTTTTTACAACAGCTTATTCGCGTGTAGTTTGGACAGAGCTTTGGCAACATTTTTCACACTTTGCTGTTCTGTTATGACGCGTAACCATAGCAACGGGAAGCAGCTAATTATCATTGGAGGAGCTGTAATAATAAAACTTTTATTTCATTGCCCTTTGGGATTAAAGTATTTTTTTAATTTTCGGCGGATTTGCTGTGAGTCCAGTTTGGTTGCTTGATGTTGCGTTTTTGCGGCTGCAGCCTGTTGTTGCTGTTTTGGTCTAATTCGAAGTATTCCAGTTGTGAGAGTAGAGAGGATAAAAGTTGCTGCCAATACCTGGGTTTATAACTTTCAAAATGCAAAACTGAAGCAAGACACCGAGAGGAATTTTTACTTGAGTTGCGTTTGTTTTTCTCTTTGTAAACTCTTCTTTTAACATCAAAACAGCCAAAGGTTTGAGCCAGTTGAGTCAAAACCAAACCGATTAGATGCTAACTTAGTCACGCTGCAGCAGATTTTCAGATTTTTATGGGTGTGCTGGAAATGTGATCTTTTAGATAATTTTACATAATTTTTGTGGCGCTGCTGCAATAAACACTTGATCCTTGCAGTGGAAAATAAAAATACACAAAGCCAAGTCACGTAGAGTGACACGAATTAGCAAAGATTCTGTTTGTATTTTGTATTTTAAATATTTATGCTATAAATTTGTATTGAATTAAGCCTTTTCTAAGTACTGCATATTGGTCTTCTAGCGGAAACAGTATAATTTTCAGATGAACCCAAAAGACGCGCTAAACCGTACAGGACCCTTTAAATATTTATCCAGGATTAGTGGCACATTTTTGGTTAAAAAAAATGACACACATCAACAGAGAGAGCTAGGAAAAATGTGTAATAGAGTTTTCATTGCATAGTAACTTTTAACATGCAAATAAACTCAGTATTTAGGTCAAAATGTGGAGATTTTATTTTATCTGATGGATTATTTTTCAGGAATTACATACCCTAATTAGAATGTTATCTGAGTATTGCCAAATATGGAGACAGAAATAAAGCATTTTTATTTCTTTTTTGTTTTTTTTAATTAATAATTATTTATCTCCCAAATGATAAGACGATGTAGACGGGACATCATTTTGCAAAAGTTGAATAATTCTCAGTTTTTTCTTCCAAATGTAACAAAATGAAATATTGAAAATGATTCATATGCTTCTCAATAATTGTTGGCGCAAACTGTTCTTTTGATTGCTAAAATTATAAGGGAATAACTTAAATTTAAACACTTGAAGTGACACTTCCATTGTGATAGCTGTTTGCTTCCAGAAGGGGGCAGTATTGCACCAGCATCCCAAACCGAGTTTGTCGTTTTCACCTAAAGATCCACCACACCCCAACTCTACATTTATCTTTATGAAAAGCAAGAAATGTCTGCTTAAAGAGGAACATGTGCAAATGATCATAAAACTCACTTCTGGGTTTGAAGATGAACTTAGAGAATATAAAATATGAAGCTACGTCTCCAGGAACTATCCAAACCGCAGCATTCACAGGTGCACGCCTCAGATGTTTGTAATGTTGTGCTTGTAAATAAATAATGCATGCGTGTGACTAAATGACTAAATCTCAACAGCCGTTATTTTCGCTTCAGTGTGGATGAGACACACGGAGGAATCAGGGATGGATGTCTGTGTTCGTTGCCCCTGGCAGCCTTGAAGAATCCGACGGCTGCAGGAACGCGGCGTTGTCAGACGGGTGATTTATGTCTGCCGCTGCCCGGATCTTATTAAATGTCACTCATAGTCACATCTCGCTGTGGCACAGCCACTGCAGTATTATCATTTGGTGTCAAACGCCCAGTAGCCGTTCCATCTGTAATCTGCCCAAAAAGCTGGTTTAAAGGCCTGACAGGTTCCTGTTCACTCGAGGGAGCAGCACATACTGGACAGAAGAAAAGGCTTTTGATAAGAAGATACCATTTATTTTCATACGAAGTTAAAAAAAACAAAAAAAAACATCTGTTTTCTTTAAATCCTATTATTTAGCTTTAGCTTATCAGTTATGGTAGTGATCATCAGGAGTTGTTAATGTTTTTTTAAAAAAAATACTTTCAAAAGAGTTTTTTTTACTTGTTTACTCGCGTTTCACGTTGTCTGGTACCTTTTTTTGTTTCCTCGTTAACCATAGTCTAAAAAAATGGAAGAAAATTAAGTTTTTCTGTAAAAACGTAAGAAAAACTACAACTGTTGGCTTTATTTGCAAACGCATTAGTTAGCTGAAATCATTCAGGGCTATCAAACACAAAATATTACCAAGTGTTTTGTTCTAGTTTCTACTTCAAATATTTCATTAGATGAGCTACTTCTCAGAGCAACGCTAATGAAAATGTTAGCAGTGTTGCAAATCAAAATTGGTTGATTTTGCTTGAATTTCCACAGTACTTCTCAAGACTCTGCAGCGACTGATTGATATAATTTGGCAGTAAACAGATAAAAACTGCATTGATTTGATTGATAACGTAATATTTAAGCACACTTAGTGTTTAGAGTCTAGAGGGCCACATACAAAGCTGCGGCGGGCCAGATTTGGCCCACGGGCCTTGAATTTGACACATATGCTGTAGGTGAAGCTTCAGAAATAGTTTTTATAGAGACAGAAGCTCAATTTCAAGGCGTTAAATTACAAAATCAAATATCTTTTAAGTCTTATTTGATATATCTTGCATTTTTATAGCAACTCAAGTTAACATACATAAAACCGTTCCTTTAATGTACAGTTGTCCAAAGTTTAAAAGGTTCATAGGTTAAATTAGTTGTTGTATTTGAGGTAACTAAGATGCGATAACACACACAGAAAAACTCCTTTATTTGCTCTCATTGCCTAATTAGCTCTCAGCTAATAAGTGTTGATGTAACTCTCATATCTGCTGAAAAGTCTGAGAAATTAGTAATGTGGTTCTGACCCACTGTGAGCCTCTCCCCTTATTAGCCTTTCACTGGCAATGCAGCGCTCAAGGCCCTCTGCTTCATTAATTATTGATTTTGCAATAACATATTGCACAGTCACAGCAAAATAAATGGATTGCTGTGTTGCAATTTCCATCATATCTTTTCTGACAAAACTTGGATTTGATAATCAATACAGCTTTAACATATTGATTAGCGTTCATGTTTATAAACTGGATGTGGATCTGCTTAGCTTAGACTATTAATGTCGTACAGTTAAATTTTCTTGCACAGAAGTGAATCCGATGTAGCGTCAGTATTTTATTGTTTTGCATTTGATCTGCAGCTGTTTCCCAAAGATCTACGACACTACAGAAAACGACGTCGTTAATCGCATCAGGATGATATATTGCACTCATTTGCATTTGCCGCGTTTCCCTCAGTACTAAAAAGGTCACCGAATTAGAAACCTCCTCCTTGTTTCTCTCTGGGAAATTAACATTTAAATGTAAAACGGAAACCTTGTTATGTGATGTGAAAAAAAGCACTTTTCTGCACCGCTGCACTTTTTGCACCGACTTGTAAGAATAAGTGATGCTGAAGTTGTTTTCCTCTCACTACCTGATTACAAGGATCTAATTTGTAGACGTTCTGCTGCCTCCACCTTCGGGCCTTTGGGCTCCATTAACTGCTGAGCTCTGAGAGCCATCAGAGAAGAAAATTAAAATACTCACCAACGCGTTTTTCACAATTAAGCCGGTTGGTTGCCTCGTTATGGAACATAATAACCCTTTGATGTTTGTCGACTGACAAATGTCTTGCTGAAAAACTGCGGTTTTGGGTCTTCTTCTGCTCTGCGTCAAAAAGCTGCTTCATTATGTCTGCATTTATGAAACCAAATTCAAAGTAGCTTCGGAAAAAGATAAAACGTTCTGCTTTTCTGTAGTTTCAAAGTCGCACACTTTAAAACATTTGAAGGTGGTTTAACTTGAAAACGAAGGTCCACCTGCTGCCTTGAAAATGCAATTTGAGTCAACAAGACAAATGTTTTGGTTTTTACTCAGACATTAAAGTTAATGAGGTTGATTTAACCACAAGAGAGAAGTTGTCTAAACATTGTTTTTTAAGTTAATTAACTTTGAATTGTGAGTTTTAACTTAAAGCTGTAATTCAAACCATTTTTAGAATAATTAAAATTCTTGTTTCAAATTGCATGAACAAAATTTCTGGTCTTATAATAATTTTATTTAACACCAAAGAAACATTAAAGTAAACATTTTCTTTAATAACTCACAAGAGTCAGATCAATGATTCCCACTTCCATCTCTGGATACAAAAACATGCCGCTAAGCATTCTGGGAAACAGTTTCTACTCCTGTCTTTATCTCCCTTCAGTTTTTTTATGTGCAAACTTAAAAACTTCATTAAAAAACTGGAGGTTTGACAAAAATCTTCCACAAACAGGTTTAAAATCTAAAACTTGCTGAATTTATTTGACTTAGAGAGTAGACACAACTAAACGTGGCTGAGATGTTTTACAGTGTATGTCTTTGAAACTCACCTCAGCTGTGTGCGTTAGTGGTTTCCATGGTGACGTTGTTGAAAATGGATCATTTTTACTTACTTTGCAATTTACATATAAGGGTTATGTCCGATTATGTCAGGTTTCATGTAATGTAGCTGAGATAATCTGAGATTATGGGGATGAGCTTCAATAAGCGTCTTTAACCTGCACAGAAAATGCTTCATTTTTAAAAGAATACCAACAAAGAATATAATCTATATGTCCAGCAATACTAGCTTTATTATTAAACACCAAATCTTGTCCGGAAAACAAACAATTTAAACTTAATCTTTCATACAAACTCCACGTTGTTTGTTTTTTGCTTCTTTATTTGTTAAACACTGCATCCATTGTTGAAGGAAAATAAACCTTGAATCAAGTAATTTATAAAAAGAAAAAGCTTTTATAATCTTTCAGCCTTCGTCCTCTTTTAGCTTGGGAATGAATGTCATATTGGTTTTAAACTCGAACAAAAATGTTAAACATGTATTAAGACTCTTGTCGTTTCATTTGGTTTGGTTTGATGTAACAAACATTTAAATAAGATCTTAGATCAGAGATTTAATATGAGCCAGTTTTGTCAATTGTTTGACATATTTAGATAGAAATCAGGGTCGATATCTTTAATTTTTTTATCTAAATCTGTCAATAAGAAAAAGCCAAATTCCTTCTGGGGAAAAGTGTTTTGGTCAAAAGATATAAATAATATTTTGTCTCAATGATGAGAAAATGTTTAAAGGAGTTAAAATGAGAGTTTCAAAAATAAGAAAACTGTTGGTAGCATCATCTTCCTTATTCTTTGTGAATTGCATGAAGATTAGAAGAATAATTCAATTGTTCAACTTAATTTGAATGCTGGGACAGATTTTAATAAACTACAAATTCTGCCAAAAAAAAAAAAACAGGTTGAAAACTCCAAACGAGTTTATTTATTGCTAGAAAAAGCTAGAAAACGTTTATCCAGACATTACTGGGCTTCGTAGTGAGAATATAATTATAATTTTGACCCACTAAAATCCTACTTGTTGGTATTTTATCTCCTTTTCTCCAGAATTAGCACACTTTACAGTGCATGAAAGAAAAATTAGTTCTGTTTATTCATATATAGGCTTAATTTGCATTGGCATAAATCAATGGTTTCTCCTATTGACAGCATGATCGAGTCTGACAGTTTTTGTCCTTGACAGATTTTCCTTTCACTGGGGAAACAATAATTATCATAAAGTGATGAAATTATGGCTTCCAGCTGCTGTTCAGGCAATATTTTGACTACAAGCTGAAATGTATTTGCATGGCACCATTTTCATGCTTCTTTGTTGCGTTTTTTGACCCACTGACGCCTGATGTTATTTCTCCAACTTGTCTAATTTTCCCATGAGAATTTTCAGTTTTATCCTTTTCCAGATTTAGTCTTGTTGTGCGAGTTGTTGGCTCAGAGCTATTTTGGAACAAACTTGCTCAAATGGATAATAATATTAATCTCTGGTGACCCTAAATGTCGTAGGCAGCTGTCAGGCAAAGCTGGACTCAGAACGTTAACACTTTGTCTGATTTGGAAACAAGAACTTCACCGAGAAACGCAATCTTAGCAAACCGAGAATCTGAGAGTTAATTAAAGGCTTTCAGCGCTGGGTGAAGTTTCTGTCTGATCCCAGACCAGCAGGACCCGCTCCTTAACATTGCAGCATCTTTTGGCATCGCCTCAGATGCTAAGTTTCTGCTCACTAGTTCCCACAATCCCTTTCCCCCCTTGTTGCCATAGCCAGATTGTGTTTGTGCAGCGCAGGGCGTGGACTGTGTGGTTACTGAGTTGGTGGCTGATTGTATTAGCGAGCAAAGCTGGCTTGGAGCATGCAATAATGTGACTCATAAACTTTCTTCGCTGTTGCTTCTCACTCACTCCGTCTTTCTTTCTTTTGATCCGCCCACCCTGACACCCCAAAGAGGCGAAATGATGTGATGCAGGATGAGGCATCGGCTTGCAAGATGATCAAAAATGACAAGAAACGAAGAAATTTACACTGTCAGGCGGCTCCACCCAGATATTCTTCACACATTAAATCGAACACAGATATCCACTAGAATATGTATTTATGTAAAAACGTCACATTGAATGGATAATGTGAAGTTAAATAATTTTGTTTTGGGAATTTTTACCCTTAAAAGATGCAAATATTAACTGTAACTTTAATTTTACTTTGATAATGAACCAATCTAAACCAATTATCCTTTTACCTAGGTAACATATTCTCCCTGAATTGTAATAGGTTTTACTTTTAAATAATATTTAATTACTTTTTAGTTCCTTTTTTGTCCCTTTGGGATGTGAATACTGCAAAACCAGGCCTCTCTTCAAAATGGGAAAGGCAAGGGAACATGACATTTAGGTATTTAAGATGAATTTCGACCTTCATAAGTGAAGACAAGGCTACCAGAAAATAGCTTTCATTTCAATTTACCCACATCTACAATCGAAGGATTAATCAAAATGGGCAACTGTAATTGTGACACTGCAAAAAAAAAACAAAATCTTACCCAGTTTCTACTGCAAATGACTCAAAGATATTTTAAGGAATTATTTAATTATCAGCTGAAAAGTTACCTGTAAGTTAGTTTTGTCTTGTTTTAGGTGAACTTGTGGCGCCTTCACACCGAACGCGTTTCAAAAACTCTTCAGGCTCGGCGCGTGCGTGACGTCAGACGCTTGACATTTTTCTCTAGTCGCCTCAAAATCGCTCAAAATTGGCGGGAGTTGAGAGGAAACTCCTCGGCATTCGTGTCCTTCAACCTCTTTCTCAGTCTCCTGCGTATTTCGTCTAAATAAATCCGTTTGTTTGGGTAAATATTTATTTCTTTTCCTGTCTCTGTAGTCATAACTTGATTAGGATGTTGATTACTGGATGAGAGCAAACAGTGACAATTAGCTTATCCGCCTTTTTGGGGGGTTTTTTCTGAGAAAATGCACTATTATGGGCTGGCTGAGTTCAGATTTTTCAACTTCAGCATTGGCTTGATGCGTCCAAACGCAACTAGACTAGAAACGCAAACCAGACGCGCCTGATGCTCAAAACGTGTTTGGCGTGAACGTATATTTGCACTAGAAACTGTACAAAAATACTTGGTGAGATTTTGTGTTTTTGCAGTGAATGTTACCATCTGGGAGGTAAAAATAAAACCTCTGAAGAGCTGGTGTTCTGTAATATAAGTTGATTAAATTTAAGTCCTAAACTGAACTGTGTGGCATGGTTTGGATTGTGCATTTGGATAAACATTAGCAAGTAGTAAAGCTGTCAGGGTTCTGCACATGATAGATGACCTAAATTCTCACAATACATGATTTTTTTTATGGTTTCTCCTCCTGTATAATTTGATCTGTGACTCATTTTACAGCTAACAGAGTTTAGCAACGCTCAGGTTTTGAAAACACATCCATCCTCACAATTCGACTTCTGAGAAAAAGATTAGTCTGCCCTGAATGTGAGTGTGACTCATCCGCTCAGTAGCGGTGGTTTTAATGTTTCTACATGAACCTTCTGGAGAAAAACGTCTGTGTTTTCTCCCAGCTGCGTTCCTTTTCACAAGTCGCCGTCATGTGAATTGTTCCATTTTAGGAAAACAAAGTTGCCTTCAAATTAAAGCTCATGCCAGTTTCAGATCAAAGGCCAGGAGGAGAAAATCAGTGGTTACAGTAATGGTTGGTGCAAGTTTCCAGAAACGGTGTTTGATGTGATGGAACAAGTTGTATATTTTGTGCATAAAGTGAATCGTCATGTGCTTCAGGAGTGTGTTAGAACCGGGGCAGTGAAGCAACACACACACAGCTAAACTGTAGCAGGAAGACGTGCATGTTTATCTCAAATTGTGTGTGTGTGTGTGTGTGTGTGTGTAGTTATGCAGGTCACGTTGTTGGCAGCACTTTGAAAGCCCAGAAGGAGAATCCAGAGATGTCAATACGCCACACAGATCCTGCCCTCAAGGAGGTGAAACAAAGGCTGGAGCGGCTAACGCAGGTAAAACGACACTGAAATCAGATCTAACTCACATATTAAAGCAGATTTTTGCATTTCCAGCTTCCCACTTCATGATGTCATCATAATATTTGTTGCACAGATGAATCATAGCGTCATGTGAACCCATAAAGACAAACAGAAAGGAAGAGGAAGACCTACACACACGAATACACTGGAAAAATACAAAAACTGCTTTGTACTTTCTAGTCCAAATGTCTTATTGCATTGGAGTCACAATCAATATTGTGATTGATCATTTGTGGCAGAATTTGAAAGAATAGGTTGTAAAAAGCCCAAGAATGAAAAAGTTGTCTTGGTTCTTTAAACACACAAAATCTTACAAAGTATTTCTGTCTAGTTTTTAGTGCAAATATCTTCTTATATCAGTCAAAACTAACTTAAAAGTAAGTTTTTAGCAAAATGTAGGCGTTTCTTGTAAGTAAATAATTTAATATTGCTTTAGAAAAGGTACTGGCTCACTGGCAGATTATTTTATTTATAAGAAAACATTTATGAGTGAAAAAATCTGCCAGTACTTTTTTATTAAAAAGTTTTATTTACTTAAAAAAAGTTCCTATATATTTTGCTGAAAAGTTACTTGTAAGTTAGTTTTGTTTTTATTTCCAATGTAATAAAAATATTTGCACTAGAAACTAGACGGAAATATTTAGTAAGGTTTTGTGTTTTTGCAGTGTATTGATAAAAAACCTGACATTTTCATTTTTGTTATTATTATTATTTTTTTTTACATCCTATTTTTTCAGATTCTGGCATAAATAATAAATGATTAGTGTGACTCATTGTGACTCCAATGTAATAAGATATTGGGAATAGAAACTGCACAAACTAGATGTTGGGTTTTTGCAGTGTATTCATGTGTGTAGGTTTTCTTTTTAACCATCGCACTTCAAATAGTTATCCTAAAAAATAAAAAAAAACTGAGAAATATGTTCACCATGAAGTGGAAGAAGTGGGGAAATCTATTATTTCTGAGTTAGAAACAGGAAAGATGTGCAGAAATGCGAGCTCCGTGTTTCACGAGGCCCAGACGGTGAATGTTGAGCCGAGCGGGTCGGTAAGGGAAGGAGAAATGCAGTTAAAGCACAGGAGGAACTGAACCGTGAAGTGGTGAAAAAACCCTAATGAATGAGGTTTTCTTTTACGTCACACGAGTGTTTGGGTGTTGCTTCTCCGTGGAACCAGAATTGGTGTTAATTTAACTCTTTCAGTTATTCCAGCAACTTGAAACAGTTAAAGCTTCTCTATTTTTCTTCTGTAGCTTTCTGAAACATTGGAATAGTGTCCTTCTTTTATTTCATTTTTTGTTGTTGTTGTTGTCTCCAAATAAAGATTTTCCTTCTTGTTGAAGCAACTGAGAGAGTTAAATTAACGGCAATTCTGAGATGGACCGAATCGACTCGATTTAACTCTGCTGAATTATTCTCACTGAATTTTACCAAGTATTTTTTACCAGTGTAAGTATCTAAGACAAAACTAACTGAACAGCAACTTTTCAGCAAGACAAATAAGCTGGTTTTAAGTCGGTAATTCTTGAATATACATCAATTCGGGGGAATGTTTTTCACTTATAACAAGACATTTTTAACTGTTTTAAGTGAAAAAAATCAGCCAATGGAAATAGTGCTTTTTTTTTAAAAAAAATTGATGTTATGACATTTTAACGGTGGATTTGACGTTTGCAACAGTTGAGAAAAACACTTTATGTGTTAAATTGAGATAGAGATAATAGAAAAAGATCAAATCAAATAAAATAAACAGCTGTTGCTTATTTCAAAGGTACTAAAATATTTGCTCTGGAAACTTCACACAAAATCTTACCAAGTATTTTTGGTCTAGATTCTACTGCAGATATCTCAGTACACTTGAAATAAGACAAACTAACTTAAAAGTAACTTTTTTAGTAAGATAAGGAGACTTGTTTTAATACCGATAAAAAATTTCTCGTTTCATTGCCAGATTATTTAACTTATAATAAGGCATTTTTTTCCATGTACTAAGTTCATTTATCTGCCATGTACTTTTTCATCAATATTAGGGTATTATTTAAATAAAACAAGCCTCCACATCCTGCTGAAAAGTTACTTTTAAGTTAGTTTGTCTTATTTCAAGTGTACGAAAATATTAGCACCGGAAATTAGACCACGTTTGGTTAGAGTTTGTGTTTTTGCAGGAGGCAGGGTGATGCTTTAGGCGATCTGCTGGGATCAATACGAAAGTTACTTTGACACAAATCACCAACCGAAGTCGTCGTCGCAGGCCGTGTTCATCGGCTCACGGAGGGAATATTCTGCGCGGGTTGCAACCGCTCTCAGCGCTACAATCTCTCCACAAAGCAAATATGGTTCAGGAAAAGTTTAAAGGGCACGTCGATAAATTTGAGACGTTGTCAAATTTCCCAGATATCAGTCCAGTTGAGTGTCTGTGATGTGCTGAACAAACAAGTCTGATCAATAGAGGCCCCACCTCACAACCTGCAGGAGTGAAAGGAAATGCTGCCAGCGTCTCGGTGCCAGACGCCGAAGCTTCAGGACTGGAGTCGGATCTGAGCCCCGACACGTCGGCGGCGTCTTGGTAACGTTTGGCAGGTGATCATAATGTTACGCCTGATTGGCATGAGGCGAGCTGTCGATCGATGCTTTATGAGAAATGGATTTCAACCTGCAGAAAATCCCTGATTATGTATCTTCAGCTTTATTTCCCGTTCTGGGGAGTCTTGCTCTTTTTTTTTTCTTTTTTTGGCAGCTGCATCTGCAGCACAGCAGATCTGCAAACACAGCAGATGCATCGGCTGAAGCGGCTCCAGATCTGCAGAGTCACAAATATAAGCTGCAGTTTTAGATATTTTACATATCTTATGCCTGAAAAATACACTTTCAGCCAGAGACTCGTTTTGCCAAAATGCTCCACAGAAAGTCATTTCTGCCATCAGGCTTTAAAAACCCAAGTCTGTTCTAATTGATTTCTGTTCATTTATAGGTTATTTATTGATTAATATATTGCGTGTGATTGTTATTTATTTGTTTATATCTAGTTATTTTCAACTATTCACTCTTAAGTATATATATATATATATATATATATATATATATATGTATTTTTTTTCAAACTTTGTATTCAAGATGGAATAGCTTTCAACATTTCACCAAATTTCACCAAATTTCCATCAAATTTCTGATCTCAGATTAAATAAAATCAGCAGATGCATGAAAGATGTTTCAAATGTGGCATTGGTAGCCTTTTAAATTTGGTCATCTGCCACAAACAAATTGTAAATTTAAGATGCATTTTGGTTACTGTGCATCTTTCCATTTAAATTAATAAATACATTCTTTATTTGAGTTTATTTTATTTACAAATATGTGAATTTTGTAACAGAAAATACTTACTTTTATATATATATGTATATTTTAAATTGTAATATTGCATCCGTGGAAGCAAAAGGTCCAGAAATTCAATTTTATGTTGGTTTACTAGCTAAAATAAACAAATTGAAAGACAAAATGTTTGGTTTCATGATACCAGAAAAGAAAATAGGACAGAAACTTTACCAAAGAACAGAAAATGACAATAAAAATGATAAAGTTTGGCTTTAAAATTAAAGTACATGTGGCCTCTTAGGGAAATATTATGGCAATTAATAATTCCTAACTTTGATTTTCAATATTTATTCTGTTAGCTGCATCTAAAATTTTATTTATGTCGTAATTGTATAAGAAAGTATAAGAAAATATAAGACAAAGTCACCTTAGATGTTAAGTTTGCCAGCTATCAGTCATTATAAAGATAACTGAGATAAGTTATCTCATCTTTAGTTCCAGGTCGATTCACTTTGTGACTCCTGAATGTCGTTCAGATCTTCAACTTAACACATTAAGCTCAGTTTCAGAGCAGGAGAATCGATCAGTAAGTTATAAAAGTAATCAATGTTATTAGTAGAAGGGTTATTTTCACGTCGAACATGTTTAGGACTGTAATTGAAAATGACGGGACTTTTCTCTTTCCTGCTTTTGAAGCTCTTCCTGTTTCCCCTCTAATCTCGTTGCTAGCTCCATTAATCATGCCGCATTTAACACGTGCAGCTGCTAAGTCAGCACTCACACGGTGCATGTGCGGTTTGCAGTGGTTTTGCCATAAACACAAAAATGCACGCTGCACACGCACCACATAATCAGTTATGTATGAGATTTCCAGGGCTCATTAATTCGATGCAAGTGGTCCTTTTTGTTCTGGAGAACATTTAATCTTGCGTAAATATTCTCGCGGGAAGCAATACCTTTTTCTTTTTTCGTAAAAATAATAAAAGTTCAGTTGTGTTTGCTGTAACAGGTCACAACATGGGACTGGAAAAATGATTTTTTTTCTTAGGATACACGGAGGATTACTTCTTTCTTTTGCGTTAACTTGCAACTGCTTGGTTTCAGCCGACCAGGATGACGCGCAAAATTCAGATGGGGGGTCAGGAAGTGGATTTTTCTGGTTCAAACCGGAGCTAAATGGGTCGCAGCGAGTACGGCACTGCCCCAAATAGGCCGGTACAGATGAGGTATCTGGAAAAAATATGCATATATTTAGGATACGATCCAGACTTGTCATATAATCTTGAAGATTTACCCACATAAATAACTATCTGGAGCTCCTCATGTTATACAATATATATATTATATAATATATGAAAGTGTTTTGTGTTGGTGGTCTGAATGGATCAGAAATCTCCACGTCTAAACACAAACAGACACAAACATGCAGTGAATAAATGGAGTTAAAATCAGTTTTTTGCATCAAAGAGAGTGAAATTGTAAATTGACATTTGTGACTGTGTGTTGGCTGACTGCGAGGGAACACAAAGGCTTTGCGAAGTAACGCAAAAGAAAAATGTTTCCCCATGTCCCTCAGGGGCCTCCGTATCATCTGCTCCACCTTTTGAAAACAGAGAATTAAATGTGGATTTTAATGAGCTTTCGTTGTCGTTTGGAAGTTTATTACGATGCTCACTGGCACAACGGCATATTTTTAAAGGTTTCTATTTGTCTGAAGCACAAGTTAATGCATGCCATTCATTAATTATCATTCCTGTCTGTCATTTGCCATTTATAAACTCCCACAACAAGCATGAGAGATGGCTGGAAATATGAAACAGGAGAAAGAAGCATCTCTGGAATTTTAATCATTTCAGGAACCATGTTTCACTGATGTTTGTTTCTGGTTTGTATCATGTGTAATAAAGTTTGATAAAAGCTTCTTTATCTACTGGGATTTTGTTGGTGTATTCAGTCGTTTACAGCACCCATCAGGATTTGTACGTACACGCTCACCCAGTAAAGATGAGCCTAATGAACTTCATTGATAAATAATAACCTCCAAAAACTGGAGACACATAGAAGAAATTTAAAAAATTTAAATAGCTTGAAAATATCACACTAAGTATTGAAAATCTATATGATTTGTTTCACTTACTGAGTTAAATTAAATTGTCAGTAATGTCCTAATTTATTGAAAACATTGTCTGTGATGCAACGCTCTTTTTATGTCTATGCAAAAACAAGAAAATATCTTGTTATTGTAACATAACAAAAGAAATATCTAATTATTTGCGAATAATTGAACCACAAAAATTTGTTCTTAGTTTCCATATGTTAATATTTTTTTGGCTCTGTGTTAATAAAGAACATAAAGTTGTAGTGTAAAAATAACAAAATTCTTAGATTTAAGTTATTTTTTAGGGTTTAGAGAAATACATATTATTTACGTTTTTGTCATCCTTCTTACTTTTTTGTTTCCTTAAAGCAAAATTGCCTCATTCTGTTCTATATACTCAGAGTTTAAATCATCTAAATTCAGCAAAATGTGATCGAAATTGTTGTATTTCTCTTTTCAGAGATTCTGGGACGTTTAAAAATAGTAAAACACACAGAGTCCCAGTCGGATGTTGAGTTTAAATGACAGTCATGTTTGTGACTTTAGGTGGTTTGATGGGCAATAATATAACACACTGAAGGTCATTAGCACAAAACATTAAGTACAAAACTTCCTAAAATAACAGAATAAACCATTTTTTGCCAAAAGATTTTTTTCGTCTGAATATTTTTTGGTAAAAATGATCATTATTGTAATAAGCTAGTGATGCTCTACTTTAGTATTTTAAGAGTGAGGATCGTCTATTTCCTGTTTTTCTTATTAATGACAGATAACTGGGTTGTTTTCTTTCTTTTTGGAGAATTTTGTCTCTCCAGTAAACTCGCTCTCGACACCCAGCCGCAGTTTCAGTGTCTTATTTTGCTTCCAAGCTTACAAACGTTTTAATGCGGAGCCGTTTGATGAAGTGCTAAGCTGGCAGTTTGACTCCATTTTAATATAACTTGTTGATTCAATGCCGTTCCAGTTAATCATCAATTGAGACATTTAGAACATTTAATGTGTGAATTTAAAATATTTTCCATTACTAATCTTTACTAGTCGCTACAGAAAATCTTAGCGATATATTAGACTTAATGCTAATCCAAGGCAGGATTAACATTCGAGGTCCTGTTTGAACTGTACATGTTTTTGCAGGTTTACTTCACCCAGATGCTCTGCAGATTTGTAAATCAGATTTATTTAACTTCTGCTTTCGAAGGAGCTGTTGGTGGATCTCGGCTGGGCGAGCAGGAAAAGAGGAAGAGGGGAGGCAGAGGACGGAGGGAGCGCCCTGACAGATGGCAGCGGTGGAGGCGATTGCGATGATGAGGATGGCTGCGGAGCATCTGGGGAAGAGAGCGGTGAGTCACATGTGCAGGCAAACATACAGACATGCATGTGGGAAGAGAGGAACAAACAATGGCAAACACACACCCACACAGGAACACACATGTGGACCCAGACGTGGTGCAGACACATTTCCTGTTCGTGCACACAGTCTATTCACATATACTTACATAATTAGCTCATTAATACACAGACATATGGTTCATTGGCCTGTAGATTTGAATATGCTGCAGCCTTTACATATTTTGTGCCAGCAGGGAAAAAGATCCTCTTCTGCTCCTCCACATCTTCCATCCAAACTTATTTCTGCATGAGTTTGGATAAATGATGAACGAACAACCAGGTCGCCCCAGCGACACGAATGTAAAAATAAACAGTGATTATTCATTTTCTTTTGGTTTATTCATGGTGTGTGAGCATATACATAAAACATGGATGTCATAGGGAGATGTGGAGATCCCGGGAACCCCTCTGAGTTTTGATGCAATTCCACAAAGGGAACGCAGCTAAAATCCTGGAATAATTTAAATTGTTGATGAGGAAATTATGCTCTGTATCAATGCTCAAATGTAATTTTTCACTTCTTGAACCCATATTCACATTAAAAATGAAACTGAGCGCATAGCAGATTCAGAGTTTGTATTGGACTAATCAATGAAATTAACTTATTATTGATTAACTCAGCTTTTCGAAGGTCTGAATTAAAGAGACTTGGCTATTTAGTTCAGGCGGTGCAGCAGTAAGTGACGCCAGATGATCCTCGGGGATCCCCGCTCTTTCCCTGCACCCTCCTGGACGTGAATGAATTATTCCGGATTCTGGACCGTTCTGGATCCTGTGGGTGATGAAAGCAGAGGTTAAATGTAGAGAAGTCAGGGATAGAGACGGAACTGGGTCCAGAATAAGTGAAATGTCTGAACAAAAATAGTTACTCTTCTGAAGACTTCATTAAAAAGCTAAATCCTGCAGAATTTTTACATCCTCCAGAACAGAAACTGTAACCATTTCTCCACAGTGATTGATATTTTAGATTAGTGTTGTCCAGGAATTATGTGCTGTGGTTTTTATAGGGACGCCACAGCAGAAATTGATTATGTGGGAGTTTTTATATACCTATCATTTACTTTTCATGCTGGCAAATATTTGGGTTAGGCAAGAAACTGAGTGGAAACTCTGCAGATGAGATGGATAAAGTCAGTGAAGAGGAATGCTGTCCTTTCTGTTATAAATAAAACTCAAATTAAGTCAGTAAAATAAAAATAGAACTGACACACAAGTTCAAAACCAAAGCCACAAAAAGGCATGGCAAACAACGGAAAATTCTTGATTTCCCAGCGTTAGAAATGAGATTATCAGATTGATGTTAATTTAAAATTGCTGCAGTTTTCAGAGAAATCAAGAAAACGTTCAGGAAAGCAAAGTCAAAGTTTGGGCTCCGATGCAGGAAAGTCAGGAGAGGTAAAATGCATCGCTCTGAGTTTAGAGGGGCCACATTAAAAGCGGGCCAAATTTGGTCCTCGGACCTCAAGTTTGACACTTACTGTTTGTAAAAAGAGCGTGACTTCCTCTTCCAGGAATATAAAAGAGAAAGTTTCATCATGGTACTCAAACTTCTGCAATTACTAAATGAAAGGGTAGATTTTCTATTAATTTCCTGAGCATCTGGACAGAGGTGAAGTTTGTTACTCGGGTTTTTGGAGAAAACCTTTCATGTCGCGTCATTATCCTAATAGCGTCGCTTGTTTATGTTTTTCTGCGTTTTTGGAAGAGGTGGCACAACTGAACAGAACGGAGGTTTGATGGTCTGAGATCAAATGGTGTTTTCTGCTGCACCACCTCATTACCTGTGACCAGAGGCCTCGTCTTGCTCATTGTCACGACAACCTGGCGGTGTCCTTTCTGCTCCCTAAGGCAACGTGCAACCGGGTTAAAGGTCAGCGATGCATTCGTCGTTCCTGCGACGTCCTTGTCGTTACTGAATATCTTGTTGTGGAGTGGAGTGAACCTCCAGTGAAGCTTATTTCAGCGGTTTGCAGTTTCTGGGGCTTTTTTTTAGCGAGCTGGGGGAAAAAATGCTGAAGGCTATGATAACTGAATGTGTTTTCAGATTGGGCTGGATTTTATTTTCAGCACGACTATCTGTGCTGCCTTATTTATGTCTTAATAACATGTTTGAACTATGTGAGTTCATAATTTTGTGGTTTATAGTATTTCTGTGCCCATAAGGAGTCTGTGGATGTATTAAATAATCTAAATCATGGTTATTTTACTGCTTGGATAGAAAAGTACGGCCTCTAAAATAGAGTACAGCCTATTCTACTGTATTTTAGTAAAATAGAGTGAAATATTAGTTGTCTTTTTACATTTTTTTTGTGCTATGCTTAGCAAATGTTGCATTTAATTTATTTTAAAAAGTTGTGTTTTAGAGTTGAAACCAGATTCATTCATTGTTTCAGATGTATTGTTATAATCACACAGTTCATGTTGTGAAAATATGCTTTCATACGTGCACCAGGATAATTTCTCTGCCAATAAATTCAGTTTAAAGCAGCTCCTCACAACTCATTTGCGTTTAAATGCCTGTTTTCCGACCGTACATCCCTCCGTCGTTTAACGGCTCTTACAGCCAGTGAGGCATTTGTTGCTACATTTGTCAGACTCTCCACTAACCTTGTTGTGTCACATCAGTGGAAACTCATTCCTCTTGCCGAGATGGATCCGGTTCATTGGTTATTTGCAGGGGGAAATTGCTGGCGATGATTTACCGAGCTTGCGCCTGCATATTAGGATCGCGTCTCTTGAACTCTTGTCAGTTCTTGAAGATAGAATCACAGTAAAGAGTGACGGAGAGGAATTTTCTCTATTTCTCCCTCCCGGCTGGCTATTTGCATATAAACAAGCTCCTTATGCACTGAAACCAAAGTGGTGACACCAGCTCCACTGGACCACACAAATCACACGGATAAGCATGGACATGTTGTTTATTTTATTTACTTGGGTAGTTTATGTTTTTGCAGCACATTAAATCATAAGCTCCATGTTAATTTTAGAGACAAAATACCATGAAATGAATATATATATAATATATATGTGGTTCTGGATTGTCATCTAATAGAAATAGTTTACATGCAAACTTCA